>CM041293.1:112602210-113202210 GCA_023052935.1 Piezodorus guildinii | reverse complement strand
AGAATTATAGTTGATAAGGAAAGTGATTTTTAAAAAACTTAACCTATTATTACAATTCATCTAATATAACTATAAACATCTTGTTTCTAATATCGAGACATATGGAAAAATAGGGCAAAAACTTCACTTTATAAATTTTGTTGCGGTTGGGCGAATTAAATTTGATAAATAAAAACAATTAAATTGCAACAAAGTGATTATGTCGAATAAGATAATGTAAAAGAAATACAGGTGAACAGCAATGAGCTACTCTGTTTAAGATAAATAAAAGAATAATATACCAGTACCAAGTAGCCACATGATAATTATTCAATAACATCGAACTATTAAACATAATCGTTGTATATCATCATAAACTCCTTTGTAATTTAGATAATAACGCATAGAACCTATCAACATACACTTATATTTGAATTAATAATCACATATGTAAATAAATCGGAAGGTTATTGGGAACCAGTGTTGCCACAGTTAATCAAATTTTGTTTTACGTTTTAAAACAAAATGTTTTATGTTGGAAAGGGAACATAATTTACGGACAGATAGAGCAGAAGCGTTCAAGAATTCACAAAGAAGTTTAGAACGGAACAAGAGCAGAGTAGACCAGAAAACAATTGATCATGAGTTTAAAGAAGGAGGTTTGGTCTATGTTACGAATGTTAATAGCTTGAACAGGAGGAAGCTGGACCAAGTCAGAATAGGGCCACTCAAAATAAGAAAACGTATTTCCAAATCTATATATGAAGTGGAGTCTAACAAAAAATGGAAGGAAGCGAATGTGTTCCACTCTAGTAAGTTGGTTCCTTACTTTTTTTCCCCTGGATAAAAGAGTCTCCGACCAGCGTAGGTGTAAAATTAAGAGTTTTATTATTCTTGATTTCATTATCATATGTTTAAGTTAAAAAAAAAAAAAAAAAAAAAAAAAAAAAAAAAAAAAAAAAAATGATCATATGTTAATATTTCACCAAGCGAGGTTATATCTCTGTTATGCTAGTTAAATGTATTAATCAAAGGACTCTTAAACAATTCTTTATTTTAGGTAGGTTCATTGTTAATTATGTATGTTATCCAATTGATTATTTTATGTCATACAAATTGTAATAATTAAAACTTTATTTTAGCATCGTTTAACTCTTAATTCATTTTAATTAGAAGAAGAATTACACACACATATATATGTATATATATATATATATATATATATATATATATATATATATATATATATATATATATATCTAATAGTATATAAATAAAAAAGTATTCCTTTCTGACTTGTAAGAAATCGTGGATATGTCTATTTATAATTCAGTGTTTTTCCATTAAGAGAAAAATTGTGTTTGCCGACGGACGAGCGGAGTGATGAAGTATGAAGAATGAAAGAAATAATTGACTACAAAATTGATTTTTAATTGACTACTGTCATGGTCATAAAAATCACCTATGCTTTAATTGTTTGTGGCATTGAATTCGATCCAATCGACTATTTCAATTTTTTTTTTTATATCATAATCTTAATAAAATAAATATATTAAAAAACAAATAAAGTTAATTAGTTCTTAGTTAGTAGTTTTAATTACTATCAGAAACAATTTACATTGTAAGGGTACATGAAGTGAAAGAAACATCACAGAAAATAGCAGTGACAAATTAACAGTGGTCGCAGTTTTGAAAATGTATATTATAATTGAAAGATTTAAAGTACTATATCTTTTCCATTTCTATTTCTATAGATTTATTAAATATTCAACATTTAATATCATTTTTTGTGTAATTATAGTTTTTAAAAACATGCGGTAATATTTAATTCTGGGGAATTTGTTTTCTATGACCACGACTGTATGTACATTTAGACATTGGTAATTTTTTTTTTTTTCATTGAAACAAATATAGCTCCTAGTTGTAATTTTAATTTTTTTAAATTATTATAAATACTTTTTGTATATATGTAATTTTTCTTCTAATTTAAATGAATCAGGAGTTAAACGATGCTAAAATAAAGTTTTAATTATTACGATTTGTATGACATAAAATAATCAATTGGATAACATACATAATTAACAATGAACCTACCTAAAATAAAGAATTTTTTAACAGTCCTTTGATTAATATGTTTAACTATTAACTCCCTTGGTGAAATATTAACATATGATAATGAAATCAAGAATAATAAAATTCTTGGTTTTACATATATTAATTCAGTTGTAAATATCAATAAATATGTTTTAATAAGAAAATTAATAAAGCATAATTTATACTTTTTTATCCGCGAAATTCTTTATCATAACATAAGAAGGAAAATATTTTTGCTAATCATATCATGTGCGGAATCGACCTGATAAGGTACATAGTAATCATAAGATAAGCCAAAAATATTGTCCAATTAAATACAGAAACTATTACCAAGGTTACAAATCTATTCACCGTAACTTATGCTTGATTAAAATACTTTCCTTTCGATTCAGTACCAAGAAAAGTAAAAGAAGGAACAGTTTTATATATATATATATATATATATATATATATATACACACATTTTTTTTGTTGAGATATATTACAATTTGTTTCTAAATAAACATTAGTAATAGTGATATGAGACCACATTCACACAATATAGGCATAGAACAATGATTAAGTCAAATTACATAAAACATAATATATATATATATATATATATATATATATATATATATATATATATATATATACACATTTTTTTTGTTGAGATATATTACAATTTGTTTCTAAATAAACATTAGTAATAGTGATATGAGACCACATTCACACAATATAGGCATAGAACAATGATTAAGTCAAATTACATAAAACATAATATATATATATATATATATATATATATATATACAAAAAACAACAACCTATAATTGAGATAAATACAAATAAATGAAATAAAGAAGTAAGAAACAAATTAACATCATACACACAATCATAACTATATACAATGTCACAATTTGCTAAAGGAACCCCAGGCTGAGCCTTTTCTTCCATTTGGAGAGGGAAAAGCGGAGTCCAAAAGATTCCAGCGCCTCGCTCTCAGCCGCTTACTTGTGTGAGCCAGTGGAGGCCGAGCTAGGGCGCAATAGCCACAAACATACATTACAGGAGTAGAGGATCTGACCAGTGTCAGAACTCCAATAAAAATGTTTACAAAACGTCTCGCGGCCACTGCCGTTTCAATCTTCGAGGAGGATTGTAGGGATGGGTCCTGGATAGGGATTGTGCTTTAGTGTTAGTATGATAAGTAAGGTTCTAATGAAATTTGGAAAATTTGGATGGTATCAGATCTAAAATAAATGGAATATTAAGTTCGTGGTGTAGGGTACATTTGGTAACGTAATAGATATAATTAGAATAGTAATTTGTGCAGACAATGGTCTAACTTAAATATGTTCGTTGACACAAGTTATAATGATTATATACCGTTAAGAAAAATAACTTGAAAAAATATGTCCAAATGAAGAAAAAATATATAAATTGAGTGAAGGAGGAAAGGTAAAACAGGAAAAGTCGGAAGGTGTCTTTTGTAGAGTTTCTTGACCTTAAGGGGGACAAAAAGGTAAGTATATACAAAGAAGGGTTATAGAAAAAAATGCGCTTCGAAAAATCTTATCTGAATTTCACAAAAACAATCTTAGGAAGTTACTTATGTTCTTGAATCTAAAAATTTACAAAAAAAAAAAGTTAATGTTTTAAGAAAATATAATTCTTAAAAATAGCAGTAATATGAAGATGATTTACATTATTTTTCATTATGGTATATCGCTAATATTATTAATATTAAGAATAATCTATATAAATATTAGGTCATCTGAATAAAATTGGTATACTGATGTCTACTGAAGTAGTGAACCACTCTTTTATTGAAAAAATTCGCACTACGTTTCGGCTACAATGCCATCTTCAAGTGCAGTGGAACTAATTAGATCTAAAAGTATAAAATATTGTCAAATTCACAAATAATCGTCTTACAATTTGTCATGAAATTATTTAACTATATTAAAATTTATAATAAAAGAATAAATAAAAAAAATATATATATACAAATATACATTATTTTATATTAATTACTATTATAGAACGTAATGTAATAATCATGTTTGATATATTATGATAAATAAATATATAAACAAATTAGAAGAGAATGTTCCGAATAATGTATTCATAAAATATACATTAATACACACACACACACTTATATATATATATATATATATATATATATATATATATATATATATATATATATATATATATACATACAGGTCATCTTATAATATTTTAATGCAAATTGATAAGCCTTTTTATTTTAAGCAATATTTTAAATAATATTTTATCCTTGTTGGAAACTTGTAACTTTCCTTAATCCATTGATGGATGACTCTGAACAGGTGTAGAAGGCCTGTCTTCTTAGATTTCATCATAATTAGCTCTTGCAACTTCTGAACCACCGCCATCAAATTAACTCTCAGAATTTCTAGGGTTAATAAAAAATAAGCTACAACAGTTTCCTCAAAAAAATAAATTAATTAAAAATATGATACAAAATACACTACACTACATAACACCAAACACATCAGTTAATCATTTATTAGGCGGTTGAATAAGGTTAAGTGTGGTAGATCTAAACATTTAATGAAATAAACATTTGTTGAAACACAAAAAAATAATCGTTTAAGTTTTGTAATTTTCAAATGGTTTATTCCTCTTATGTCAAAGCGTATTACAAACACAAACATTTCGGCTTTCTTATAGTTTTATAATATTATACAACGATGGATTAACTGATAAAGGAGAAACGCAATATGTCACAGCAAACGTTAATTAATGAGACAATGGAAAATGAAAATATCAATTGGATATATTAAACACTAAACACATGCACCATTTTGATTTTTTTAAGCAAACAATTTTGACAACCGAAAATAAAAGCACTGAAAGAAAAATCATAGAAGCGATATACATTACTAAAAGTATTCAACAAGTTGGCCACTTTCAATAAGAAATTCAAACATTAAACAATAATTATTCTAATATTATTTCAAAATTCAAAATAAAACAAAAAAAAATACAGGTGATTGAATATAAATTCACAATTTAGAATCAACATTTTTTTCAATTGTTCTCTTTTAATTGTATCACTCCTCCACCCACCATACTCTATAATACATTCATTTAGGCATGAAGTTTCTCGTTGGAATCCACTATACATCTTAAAGGTATTAGTTACTTTTTTTATATATTTATTTTATTTATACATATATTTACTCATTTATTTTATTTCATTGGTTTTGATATTGGTTAATAATTATTATAATAGTGACTAATAATTTTAATAATAATGGTGAACATAGTTATATCGACTTGATCCATTTGTTTTTATAATGAATTATAGTTAATCTAAATATAGTTATAGTTTTATTTTTGAATATTTGAATTTTTAAATTATTTATTTACATTAATTAGTTAATTTAAATTGTATTATGTATTTTTAAATGTTTTATATTCTGAGATCATATAGAATGATTATAGTAATGATTTTATAACTTTGTACTTTTAGAGAAAAATTGTTGTTGCACCTGAAGAGAGCTTTTAAGTTGTGAGCTGTTTAATAAAAGTTGTGAAATAATACTACCGCCTCTAATTTTGTTTTCAAATGTTCTATTTTAGTTACAAAATCACTTTTTAAATAAAAATAAAAATATTGAAAATAAGTTTTTTTTGTAACCCGATTTACATACTTAGTTAAGGAAGCTACTTACAATTCTAGTTAAATATGTTGGTGGATTCTAAGTAAAGTTGACATTTATGAATATTGAAACTTGTTTTTGGCTAGTGTCTTCCACAAACGAAGGAAACCTTACTTTTCTAACGTGAAATTAATTCACTCCATGTACATTTACATTATCCATAATGTAGGATAATGTAACGAAGAGTTCCTTCCAAGGAACGAGCTGTAAAGGTATAGTAGAAGGCTCCCGAATAGTTGTTTGACCAAGGTTCTGGTGATATCTACAAAAACAAAAAAAAAATATAATGATTTTCGCTATACATGTTTTCAGCCGCGTAGCTAGTAGTATTGGCCAGCCAAATATTTTATCAACGGTTTTTAATCAGGACGGAATGGAGAATAACTGAAAAAAAAAATCATGAAAATCAAAAATGTTGAGCCTCGAAATGAATCAAGATTGGAGGATTTCAAATGGAATCATTGTATCTGTCTGTCTTGTTATTATTTTATATATATCAACGAACACTGGACTAATAACCAATAGATCATGCCTGGATAATGTTTAAATAACATGATTGTATAGATGTATACTGTAAATCAATAAAACATTACTGTGCTAATATTCTCTTAAACATGAAAATGATTAGTTCCAAAATCATTCCAAAACTATAAACGGACAGATGAAAAAACCTCGCCTCCATTTTGGCTATGCCGTCGTCGAAAAAAAAAACAAAAAAAAAGGTATGTATGCCAAATAATTTAAAAACATAAAGATCATAGTTTAATTTCTAAGAAAGCTTCGGTATATTAAAGGAGTAAGTTACTTATTGCGGATACCGTTTCTCAGATAAAGATGCTACAAAGTGAGCTGTTAATTTTCCGCCAAGCGGTCGTTTAAATTTTACCGTGCACATTTGTCTCGACTCGTATCTTCCATCGAGGACATACCACAGTGGCCTTAAGACTAACAAGATGTGATCTTCGCAGGGCTCAACCGCGCACCGCCAGGTAGGATTTAAATATTCAAATGAGACCACGTTTCAATCGGTACTGGCTAATGGAAAGGAAATTTGTTGCGGAATCGGACGAGATTAAAAAAACATTCCCGGCAGCCGATGGTAGGGGTGGGAAAAAAGAAGAAAAAACAAGAGCTTAAAACGTGTTGCCTGTTTGCTGCCTTTCAATAAAGTTCCCCCCGAAAAGTGAGTAGCCGGTGATTTGTACAAATTGCAGTAATCCACGGGGAGCCATACATCCTGAGCAGGTCCATTATAGGAAGATCCAGATCTTATAATCGGCAGGCCGGATGCCTTCACCATCGCTCTAATTTCCGCTTGATTGTATACACTTTAAGGCTTTTATAATTTTTGTTCCTAGTTTATTTTTTACCGAGTAAATTAAAATACCTATCGAATCTTCTTTTCTCAAATTCCGATGCGATAATAAAGTGCAAAAAGGGATAAAAAATAAGTAATGCAATCAATTAGCAATAATTGAACACAATTCTAAATGATAATATTATACTGTGTAATCTCTATGCTTGATAATTATCTTTTACACATGGATTAATTTAATTGCTAAACATGCATTATTTAATCTTATTAATTGCATTGATTTATTTTTTATTTAATTTTAGCAACAATTCTAACCGCGTGTGATTCATCTTACACCTACAGCGAGGTACACTAATTTAAGTAATAATATTAGTTTTGAATTATTAATGTCAATTCGATTATAACTACCTATTAAATCTTAAATCAAAGTTTTTCATAGCTTCTACTTCGTCTTTTGTAGAGTTCTTTGACCTAAAAAAAAAAAGGATAATAGAAAAAATATTGTAGGAATGTGCAAATATGATTAATATTCAAAAAAGAAATTCTATAAATCTGTTAACGTTTTAATATAAATTGATCCATTTTATTTCAAGCATTGTTCTTAATAATTAGGGTTTAAAAAAATCATTAACTCCGTAATACAATATTTTTTACTTGTACACAAAACATTAAAGCACTAGAATTTGTATGCAATATAAAAATCACAATAATTTAAAATCAAATGTGATGGGCTTTAACAAACGACTTTAGCTTTCTTTCTTAAAATAAATTAAAAAGGGTCATGATGAAAATCCTGGGTCTCACAACACACGGTCAAAATCAATTTAAAAGTTTTTAAATAAATTAAAAAATAAATACTAACAGATTCGATGAAAGCTTTTATTCTAAATTAAATAGTCCAACAACAACAAATATTACGTTCAGCGATCAATTAGTTCTGTCCGCTTTTTATCAATCCTCATTACCTTAAATAACTTTTTATGTGGAATCACATTTTTTCTAAAATATTTAGCTTTTCAACGGTATATATTATACTTTGTTGTATACAAATATTCTTATATACAAAAAAAAAATCTCTAAAAAACACTTTCTCTGCTGTCTTTCATCAATTGTTTTTCATATTGTATATTTTTATCAGTGATAAGAACATAAAATGGTGAATTATTTCGAATAAACGAAATCAATGGTTTTTTAGATAATGTAAATATAAACTTATGCATTTCAGCACTTTCAGATTATTTCAATGACATTAAAACTTGATATTGAAGCGAATTAATTTTACATCATTGTGGCGTGATTAATCAAAATCGTTAGAACCGTTTTCGGGAAAGTCGCAAAAAGGTGCAAAATGCATAGTATAAGACTCAAAGCTACTATAATGACTAAAGGCCGCGCTAAACTCTAAGAGAAGAGGTAGTTGAAAATTCCTAAATACTAGTGTTTCTGAGAGTTTACGGATGTTGCCGAGAGGGACTAGGCATAATTTTCTTTAATAAATTCTAATAACATCTAATCCTACTTTTAAAATAATCCTATAATATCACCAAATATTATATTTTAAAAAACGCTGCAAATTATTAATTACGCAAGGTTTATTATTTCCAAATAACAATATCTGTGTCTAACTGTTTACAAAGGTGTAGATAGGCAATTAAGTAATATGAAAAGCAATAAATAATTCATGGGAAAATAGCATATCACCACTGCTAATTTCAAAACGCTATATCTCAGCTAGTTCTAAGCGAATTTAAATGATTCTTTTTTCATATTGTAGGAAATTTCTGGAATTTATTGATTTATTAATTAGGAGAAACGATTTTTTTTTTTTTATTCTTTATTCAGTTTCTATCCATCTTGAAACGTAAGCCGTCAATTTTTTCAGGGAGGGGAAGGGTAATTTGTTCGATTACAAAGGTTCATTATTAAAAATAATATATATATAAAAAATAAAAAAAAATAAAAATTTAAAAAAAAAAAAAATATATATATAAATATCATACATACACACACAAATAATTATAAAATTCCATTCTATGAAATTAAACATTATTTATAGAAAAGTTTAAAAAAACAAAACATAAATGATAATTTTTTAAAGATAATGTGGTTATTGTAATATATTATTTATTGTGAGAGTTTCTGATTATTCACTATCACCTACACTACACCATACCTTAAAATTAAGGTTCATATTTTACTTTCACCTAAATTAGCCGTGTAGCGTGGTCTTAAGAAAGTATTCAGAATTCCTAGAGTACCAATTAAACTCCTTTATTTTAAACGAAAATTTCATTAATTATGAAAACTAATCGAATATTACTAGGATTAACTAGTGTTTTTCAGAACAAGTGTTTCTATCGTTGTTAGACAATATCGGTTACAACTGATAGTTCTCAATTTCCAATGGGAATAAAAGCTAGTTTATCACGGCAACTATTTCCATGGAAGTAGTTAGGATGTCATTAACTCCCGATCCATGTGACTAGCCATGAATGCATTTTAAAACCCTAGTACTTTTAGACAGATCAGAAAATTTAATTCATGTCAAATATATATTAAGTTGTAATTTATTTATAACCAACACATAAAAGTTATATAAGAAGTTCAAACTTGAGAAAACTAACTAATAAGTGAAGATTGTGTGTAGCGCGGAGTCATCAAAAGTTTGCTAATTGCCTGCTGCTCGTGTGTAAAGTGAACACACCTTCCAAATAGCGTAAATTCAAACGGAACTAGTAGAGCTGAGATTGTCTATAGCTCGGCAATGAAATTAGAAAATAACTACTTATCCGAGTGCCATGTTACAGTGAAATTGATTCAACGATTTCAGCTGTTTACTGTCCAATGCAATTAATCATATAAAAAAATATTAAAAAAATAATTACTCCCTTACTGGAAAATACAACATATCAAGAACATGTCTAGCTGTAATATTCTGCTTTTCATTTATGTGATCGATTTACTTTAATTATTAATTAAATTCAATTAATGACTATTCATAATAAAACAAGTTAGGACAGGCATCAAATGATTTTTTTATTTTTTTTATTTAAAACAACATATCATCTACACAGTAGCCAAATTTTACACAACAAAAAATATTCATACTAAACTTATGACTGAGAAACTGTCCAAAAATATATACAATAGATACAAGCAACACCAACCAAAAAAAAAAAAAAAAATGTACTAAAAATGTGATTTTTTTAAATTAAAATAAACATTTTTCTTAATTTACAATAATAAATTAATAAATACTTAACATTCTAACTTTATTTACAATAAATACATGCATACTAAACCTATTTATATACGGTATAGATACAGTAGGTATATACCTTACAATAACCGAGCGTTCTAAACCTTAGACTTCTGGCAACGGTAGGTTATAGCGACAAATATTTTATAGAAATAACGTCAAATTTTGAATCCGAGTAACACCAACACATTTTTTTTTTTCCCACAGAGCGTGTCAATTAAGTCACAACATTTGGTACAGTTAAACAGAACGTGACTTTTTTTCATTCGAACCAATATGAATCCTAAACATTAGGTCCCAGACGAAATTGAAATAACGAAAACGCTGCAAATTATTTATCAAAAAATGTTTTATGATTTCCAAATAACAATATCAGGGTTTAATTGTTTATAAAACTGTAGATAGGCAATTAAGTAATATGAAAAGCAATAAATAATTCAATATCACCACTGCTAATTTCAAACCGCTATATCTCTGCTAGTTCTATTTTTTTTTTTTTTTTTTTTTTTTTGGTAGAGTAGGTATTGAAAATAACAAACCAAAAGCATTTATATACTGCGTTACTATTTCCTATTCTTTCGATTTATATTCAAATAATTCGTATAAAATTTCCTGATTCTAAAGCACTTAACATTTTAATTTATTATAAGAAACTGACCCTCCGTAAATCTCCTGGACACGATCTCCTTACTCCCCAGATCCTCCGACAACTTCCGCAGAGAGCTATTATAACTCTTACTTATATCTACAACTGCATCCTACGCACCACCTATTTTCCTCTGTTATGGAAACATTCCTCAATCATTCTCTTCCTAAAACTAAGTAAACCTTCCAGCAACACTACATCCTACAGACTTATTTGTCTAATCCTCATCCTCTCAAAAATCTTTGAAAAACTCCTTCTAAAACGAATCCTACCTATATTAGAATCTCAAAATCTTCCTTCCCATCAGTTTGGTTTCCGTCCTCATCATTCCACTGTTCAACAAGGACTCCGAGTTGTGGACCATATTTCCTCAGCCCTTGAATGCAAAGAGTATTGTTCTAGTGCGTTTCTGGACATAGCGCAAGCTTTTGACCGGGTATGGCACGTCGATTACTCTTAAATGTTAAAAAGCTTTTACTCCAGTCTCTATACCTCATTCTACGATCCAATCTCTCAAACCGCTCCTTCCGAGTCCGCTGTGGTGTAGAATTTTCTAACTTTTATCCCGTTGAGGCCGGTGTTCCTCAAGGCAGCTTCTTGGGACCCGTCCTCTACATCCTTTACACTGCTGATATTCCTAATCACCCTGACACCTTTCTGGCAAAATTTGCAGATGACACCGCCATCCTATCATCTAGTTCCGATCCTGAAACAGCATCCTTAATCCTGCAAAGAAACCTTTGTCTCATCGAGGTCTGGTGTAATGCTTGGCGTAAAAAGGTAAACGAAGCCAAATGCAAACAAGTAAACTTCACTCTTCGACGAAAATCCTGTCCACCAGTTTACTTTAATTCCATTCCAATTCCTTTTTCAGATATAGTCCGGTATCTTGGCTTACTACTAGAAAAAGATTGACTTGGAACCCACATACAAGACTTAAAGGAAAATAACTCATCAGACGATTCAGACAGTTATACAGACTACTAAACAGAAAATCCAAGCTTGCAGTTGACAACAAATTATTAATTTACAAGACAATTCTGAAGCCAATCTGGACTTAAGGACTTGAACTGTGGGGGACAGCTAAACTTTCTAACATCAAACGCATTCAGTCCTTTCAATCTAAAGTCCTCCGAACAATAGAAAATGCTCCTTATTATGTCTCCAACTATACCTTACACCGCGACCTTAATGTTCCATTTATTTCAGACCTGATTCCATCCAGATTTTCCAAATTCCACCAGAACCTCATTCATCATCTTAATCCTCTAGCATATCACCTCCACTCATCCATACAACCCACCTAGAAGGTTGAAACAGCAGTGGCCCCGAGATGTTTTGTCAATACATTTACTGGAGTTATGACACTGGTCAGATTCTCCTCTCATGTGCGGTGTGATTGTGGCTGTGGGGCCCTCACTTAGCTTCTGCTGGCGCTCACCAGTGATGCGGCTGAGAGGGACGCGCTGGGATCCTTTGGACACTGCTTTCTCCCACAAGTGGGGGGACAAGCCCCGTCCGGGGTTGCCTA
Source organism: Piezodorus guildinii (assembly GCA_023052935.1). NCBI lineage: Eukaryota > Metazoa > Arthropoda > Insecta > Hemiptera > Pentatomidae > Piezodorus > Piezodorus guildinii. Next base: position 113,189,691 of record CM041293.1, on the reverse strand, counting down.
GCTGATTGTAAATATTGTACATAGGTATGAATGTGACATGTTTTGTTTATTTATTTGTTAACTTCATTTATTTTGTCTACAAATTTTGTTATTGTATACGTTTATTTATTTTGATTTTATTTTATGTAATTTGACTTTCCTTTAGTTTATATTGTAACTATAGTATGAATGAGATCCTGTACACTATTATTATTGTCTATTATGACAAATTGTAATTTATACAAATAAACAAAGTTCTGTTCAATAATTTATAATCAATAATATCCGAGTTATCAGGGAGTCAATTCTCTTATAAATTGTAGCTTGACCACATAAGATTATTTTTTCTTCTCTTTGTTCTTCGCATTGTATTGATCTAAAAAGTCTTTTAGATTTTTCTCCATCTTCAATAATAACCGATGTTGGTGGAACTACGTCTCTTATAATTTGTGGCTAGAATATACAGATCAACATTTTATTATTATTATTATCACACTTTACTGATTCTCTAAACTCTCTCATATTTTTCTGTAGCTTCCAAAATAACTGATTTATGGGTGTATTTATGGATAAAATTTCAATTTTTTCTTTTAAATATTTTCTTTTTTGTTTATGTTTTTTTTTGTTTATCGCGCTTTGTTGATTCTAAAACTCTATACACATTTTTTCTATCTTCAAGAATAACTGAGTTATGAGAGTATTTATGGATAACAGTTTAATTATTTTCTTTTCTTTTTTTTAATTATTCGCGATTTTTTGGTTAAACACTAATATAATTTTTTCTATATCTTCAAGAGTAACTGAGTAACTGAATTAAATCTCTTTTGATCGGAAGCTATTAGGATTTTTATGGCGAATTATAAAAAAAATTGTCCAGTAGTTTCGTACAAAGGCCGCGAATGGCGGACGGCGTACAAACGGATTTATTTTTACTCGTTATTCCGGTTCTACACATCTTAAAACGAAAGCCCTCCGATTCTGAAGGGGGTATTTTTTTTTTTTTTGTCGGTTAGAAAAGTTCATTTTTGAAAATAAAAAACTAAAAAAAGTGAATAAATTGCTGACACGAGTATTGCCGTCTAATCTTCGAACGAAGCAACCCCAGCAGAGCTCGAAATTATCAAACTGAGGGTGAAATGAGCTGCCCAAGCACTCTTACTTTTTTTTCTTACGAAACAGCCGTCGAATGAAAAACCAAACTGTCAAATGAACAACTTGGTTAGAATCTGTATCGAAAATAAAATGAACAACAGTAACAATAAAACTTATTCCCAGAATAGCATAGGACAAGCATGCTTAGAAGGAATTTGATGAAGTGTACCTTAGAAACGGCCCAAAACTCAAAATAAATGCTTTTGATTTACGGATATTGTTATACTTTGCAGCTATTCAGTAAATTTAAATGCTTTTTTCTCGATTAGAAAAAAATTGAAAGGTGGAAAAGATAGACCCTTCCCTAAGTAGTTAAGGAAATAGAATATAAGATTAGGGCGTTTTTTTTTTTACTGAGAATCTTGCATAAAAAAAAAAAAAAAGAATAGAGCTTAAAAATAAAAATGGCCACACGTGAATTCATTTTGACTGAAATGGGAATTTTTGAAATCTGATCTTCCATATATTCAAATGATTTGTCACTTTTTTTTGGCTTTTCTGTCTTTCTTTCTTTTTTTTTTTTTCTTTGAAAACCAGTTGAATGCTGTTCTGAATTCCTGAGAATTAGATTTTAACCCCAGAAGGAAGCATGCAGAAACATTAACCTCTGGTATATATTAATGTCAATATTAAATAATTATTTTCTAAGAAGGTACCTATTAAATATGTTTTTGTTAAATAGAAACATTAGCTAATGTTGTGTTGAATATTTATTTAACTTCCCGGCCTTTATGACTGGCTAGTTTTAAAATTATAGATAACATCTCAATTCGGACTTGGATTTTTAGTTATATTTATAGTTTCATAAAAAGCTTAAAGTTTAAATTATAAACAACTTTTAAATTATTCTATATTTAACTCTTGCTGTCTACGTCATTAATTGTTTAAACAATCCTATAGATAAACATAATTTTATAATAAGTAATAATAAATTAATTGTTATTCTTTAAAACATTATTATAATTAATTAATTAATATTAATGTATCTATTTTATTTTTTACATATCGACTTTAGCCTATGTTCTGATTGTTTTTATAGATTATTATAGCGAATAATGGATAATTTGAAATAAAAATTACCAGAAAATTAAATTTAATTCATTAAGATTAATAAAATATACATAAAATAAATCGTTATATCGATTTAATGAAAAGTTTAATATCCTGGTCATAAAAGAATTAGCGGCAAACTCATGGGCTTAGTAATGTTAATGCAATACCTTTTGTAAAGTAATTTCTTTTTAGTTTCACTTACCAATATATGAAATATAAATTAAGGGAAAGTATTGCGAACGTGAAAATTTTCGAATTCCAGTTTTCAACGGAAATACTCGTTTTAGGGGCGAAAAAAGATGTGTGTGTGCGTGATAAGTCTAAAGCAAAAACAAAAAGACATACTAAACTCAAATTTAACATATAAGAAAACTATACGCCTGAGACGCTACAGCAACTTTTTCCACTTAAGTCAGTTGACTGATAGTGCTACTTTATACCATGCGTTTTAGAAAAAAATATTATCTTATACAAAAAATTGTAAAAGTTAATTGAGAACCTCGCGCGGATCTCATTACCGCGTATGGGGAGCGTCCCACGGGTGGCGGATGTGGGGATGGTCGGTGGAATTTCCTCGGAAGCTCCTCCCGGCTAAGTCCGATGGACTCGCTGACCCAACAATGAGAGCGGCCCTCCAGGCTTGCTGGAGGGTGTGACGTAGGTTCGAACGCCCTACTCACATATTTTAGTTCACAAAATACCACAAACAGTCATGGATTCCTCTGAGGTAAAACGCCCATTATCCGGAAGTAAACTAGTCCCCCGTTCGGGTCTCCGGGTGGGGACTGCTTCAGAGGAATCTAGGCGCAAGTTGAAAAATAGAGATCTAACAATAGGGACCTGGAACGTTAGAAGTTTAAATACGGCAGGTGGGTTAAAGTCGGTCGCGAATGAAGTTAAGGGGTACCATTTAGATATCGTTGCATTACAAGAGGTTCGATGGCCAGGGGAGGGTTCGTTAACAGAAGGAAATTATATTATTTGGTACGGCGGGGGGGGGGGGGGCGTTAATTATTGTTTAGGTACCGGGTTTCTGATTAGGAATAGATTTCTTTCCGCATTACGGGATGTACAGTTCTTTAGTGAAAGAATATCGGTTGCTATATTTCAGGGTCGTTGGTCTAAAATCGCGTTTATAAACATTCATTCTCCCACCGAAGATAGTGATGATGAAGTAAAATGCGAATTTTACGATAAACTAGAGTCGGTTTACGATAAGTTACCGCGAAATTATATTAAAATAATACTAGGTGACGCGAACGCAAAGGTTAGAAGGGAAGAAGTATATCGTCCTACAATCGGTAAAGAAAGTTTGCACGAATATAGTAATGATAATGGGACCCGACTAATAAACTTTGCCATTTCGAAAAACCTAATCATCAAAAGTACTATGTTTAAACATAAGGACATTCATAAGTATACGTGGACATCGCCGGATGGACAAACTCGGAATCAAATAGATCATGTTTTAATACAAAACAGATGGAAAAGTAGCATAATTAACGTGAGATCGTATCGTGGTGCAGAATGCGGTTCTGATCATGAATTAGTAATCGCGAAACTTCGACAAAAACTAAATACAAAAAAGAGAACACCGAACTATATTCATCCGAGAATTTTGATGTTGTTAAACTGAACAACCCCGAAATTAGAAAACAATTCGCGATAGAAGTAAAAAATAGGTTCGATGCTTTGGAATCTTCAGACGAGGAACACCAAGATGTAAACAAATTATGGGAAGGGATCAGGGATAATATTAAAGAGGTCGGTAACTTATGTCTTGGGAAAATCGAAAATAAAAAGAACAAACCTTGGTTCGAAAGGGAGTGTCAAAATATGTGCGAAAAAAGAAAAACCGCTAAACTGAATTCCTTAAATAATCCAAGCGATAATAATGTGGCTTACTTTCGGTTAGTAAAAAACGAAACTTCAAAATTCTTAAAAAATAAGAAAAGAGAGTATCTTAAAGGCAAAATAATAGAAATAGAAAAACACAGAAGCGAAAATAACGTAAGAGAGATGTACAAAGGTATAAACAAATTGCGTAAAAGATTTGAACCTCTATTGTATGGGATTAAAGATGCGAATAACAACACAATTGCGGATCCGACTGAGATATTAAATAAATTTAAACAACACTTTGACGGCATTCTAAATACGGAAAATAATAATCAATCTCCTCCCTCGGAATACCAGAGCGCTGAACCATGGGTAGACGCACCGAGTAAAGAGGAAGTTGAAATGGAGATAGGAAAATTAAAACGGTATAAAGCTGCAGGAAATGATAATATCACGAGTGAATTAATCAAAGCGTGTGGAGAAGCGGGCGTTTCCAAATTACATGTTTTAGTTAAAAAGATCTGGGATAATGAAAAAATACCCGAAGAATGGAAAGAATCAATACTTATTCCGATTCACAAAAAAGGACCAAGGACGGATTGTACCAACTATCGTGGTATCTCTCTTCTCCCAGTATGCTATAAAATATTCTCGTCAATACTAACTAGCCGAATCACGGAATACGCTGAGGAAATTATTGGAGACTACCAATGTGGTTTTAGGCGGAATCGCTCGACTATTGATCAAATATTTTCCTCACGTCAAATATTAGAGAAGAAGCTGGAATACAACGGTGTAGTCCATCAACTTTATATAGATTTTAAAAAGGCTTATGATTCCATAGACCGTCAGAAGCTATATAACATCATGATTGAAAAGGGGATACCTAAAAAGTTAGTAAACCTAGTAGAGATGTGTTTGTCGGAAACATTTCATAAAGTTAGAATCGGTCATAATTACTCCGAGAGATTTGAGGTGCGATCGGGTTTGAAACAGGGTGACGACGCCCTTTCACCTGTTTTGTTTAATATAGCCTTATAATATGTTATAGAAAAGGTGATGTGTACCGAGAAAGGCTTAAATATGGGTGACAAGATTCCGGTTTTGGGTTATGCCGATGATTTGGTACTACTAGGTGAAGACATGGAAACTATACAACTAAATACAAGTGTGTTAATAAAAACCGGTAAACAAATAGGTCTCGAATTTAATACCGATAAGACGAAATATATGATCAGTTGCAGAAATGGTGGCGATCTTGATGATATTAATATTTCAGGTCATACTTTTGAACACGTAGAGAAATTCAAGTATTTAGGTTCTATGATAACAAGAAAAAATGAAATCCAGGAAGAAATAAAGTCCCGGTTAAAGGTGGGAACTGCGTATTATTATTCAGTTGCTAAATTACTTAGCTCGCGGCTTCTGTCTAAAAACTTAAAGGTTAGAATTTATAAAACTATTATTCTTCCAACGGTTCTTTACGGATGCGAAACGTGGCCTCTTACTTTGAAGGATGAACAACGGCTTAAGGTTTTCGAGAATAAGGTACTGCGTAATATATTTGGTCCGAAGACAGATGAGGCCACTGGGGAGTTTAGAAGGTTGCACAACGCGGAATTGCGGAGTTTGTACCCGGTGAATATAATTGAGTTGATAGCATCGCGGAGACTCAAATGGGCGCGTAAAGTTGTTGGGCTTAGTGAGGAACGGATTCCGAGAATGTTGGTATTCGCTGAACCGACCGGTAGGCGTCCGAAAGGTAGGCCGAAGCGTCGATGGGAGGATTGCATTAAGGCTGATCTCGGGGGCTTGGGGTTGACCGGTGAACATTGGACGACTCTGTGCAGGCGAAGTTTGGTGGTATCGGCATCGAACCTTCGGGTTCGGTAAGCCTATTATTATTATTATTAATTGAGAGTGATGAAAAGTTGATAAAATTGACTTATTGTCATAGATAGTTGTTATATAATGGATTATTTAAACAAACTCATGTTTCTTTTGAAATTAATTAATTACTTTCACTTACTATATATTGTAAGGGAAAGTATTGCGATCGTGAAAATATTCGAATTCCAGTTTTCAACGGAAATACACGTGTTAGGGTCTCCTGAGTCCAAACAACCAAGTCCCTCAAAAAGGTCTGTGTGTGTGTCCGTGTGTGGTAACTCTCGGACATAAATGAAAAGTCCTATGAAACTGAAATTTCATATTTAAGACAACTATACGCCCGAGACGTAACAAAATCTTTTTCATTAAAATCAGCTTATCAGAAGAGCCACATTATACCATGCATATTGCACCTTTTTATGATTTTCTCAAAAACGATTTTGTTTAAACTCGCCATATCGATGTAGAATTTAATGGACTTAAATATCATGTACGTTTTATTCTGATAAAAATAGTCCGTCAGGGCTTAAATGCCGATATTTTAAATATTCTTCTTCTAAGGTACCTTTAATTTTGTTGATTTTATAAAAAATAACTATATTATCTTGTTAGCACTGATGAAAAACAAGTAAATATAGAAATTGAATTCTATACCCGACTATAGAATACAGGTAAATATATAAATTGAATTCTATACCCAACTAATGGAAAAAACTAAAATAATATTTTTTTAATGCAATATTTTGTTTTTGAACACAAGAACAGTAATATACGTGTGTAATATACCTTTGGAAAGCTGAGGATTTTAGAAATAATATTATCTAATACACAAGCTTGTAAAAGTTAATAAAGAGTGATGAAAAGCCGATAAAACTAGCTGATTATTTTAATAATAATATAATATATATTTTTATAAAACACATGTTTCTATATAAATTCCATTTAATTCTTTAATAGTTTCAGTAATTTTTATCTCTAACTGTAATTGAAAATTCTTTAAGCGATTTTTGAAACGGAGGTGAGTGAAAGTCGTGTGTCGCTCACACCAGATTTTTTTTTCACAGGTGTGAATAAAATGTTAAGTGAAAAAAAAATTATCTCTAACTGTATTTCAAAAATTCTTAAAACTAATCAATTTGATTTTAACAACGTAGGTGAGTGAGAGTCTTGTGTTGCGCGCACCAGATTTTTTCATTTTATAGAATATTAATTACCATTATTATTACTGGGTTTTAAATATTAATAAAATGGAATTAATCTTAGGGATTTAAGGAACTATTTGGTCGTTTTACATACTATGATAATTAGGAGAAAATTTATGTGAATTGTTTAGTTAAAAATTTTGATAATATCTCACTTAGATAAGATATTACCTTTTTCTATACTTAATCTTTATTATCGTTCCTTTAAAAGTACGTTATTGAAGGAAACTGTCTCAATAACAGTCAAACAAAAAAACATAACCTTTATTTTGGATTTGTCAGTTTCACATTTTTATTGTATGAGTTTAATTTTGATTTATTTTATTGATTAAAGTATATAATTATTTTTATTTTGTTCAGAGTAATAGTGTTTCCATGGTGGAGTTGTATTTAATTTTATCTGAACTTTTAAATGTTAACTTACTGGCCAAGGTTAGAACGGTAAATAACAACTAAATTTACTATTTACTATTTTCTTATTTTGTTTAATATTTTATGTATAGATATGTAAAGTTTACTAACTTCCTAATATATGTATATGGGTAAATATTTTTTTCTACTTATAAAATATAAAAATATTATAAAAAACGATTAATTATAATTTTTTGGATCAATCAAACTATTTTCGTAATAATCTCTAAACAATTTTAGGTTCATATTCTATAAGTGAGGAATTAACCGACTATATTGTCATGTTCTTATAACCTCCTGGCAGAAATAAAACCGAAAAGCTGTTATTTCTTCCAATTAACAGTTAAGTTGCATCGTCGTTGTAACGATGATTATATCACGACGCGATATATTTTACAGAACTTCTATTTCATTATATTTGCCGTGATTTAAGGGAATAGATACAAGCTGCAACATAGCAATATCTCCATTGTGATGAGCAAACGAGGGAGGACCGAGGCACTATCTTGTAGCAGCCTCAGCCGTAATTACAATGGCACTTGAGACAGAACACTTCCAGTCTTTCTAAGTTAATGTCTTCAAGTCCTCATTGGTCTTAATCACGAACGTCTATGCCATTCTACACTCTATTGCTATTTTCTGCGAATTTCTTGAGTTGGATAAATATAACTAATGTATTAACTATGTATAATTTGGTATATATTATTTCTCTTAGCATTTATTTATATCTCACCTTGACTATTCAAGGTTTGTCTATAAATAAATAAGGTTTAGCATTTATTTTTACAATGAGGTAACAATACATAATAAATGTGGGGCGGCAACACTTACCTTACTTACCTTCCACTTACTTACTTACCTTACTTACCTTCCATGTTAAAACCCTTTCAATATTCTGAAGAATAGTTAATGCTTCTTATTATGTCACCAACCATACCTTATACCACAACCTAAATTTTCCATTTATTTTGGACATCAATCCGTTGTTCCTCAGGGCAGTGTCCTAGGTCCTATTCTCTACAATATATACACGGCTGATATTTCTGTTTGCCCTAATACCTTCCTAGCAACGTACGCTGATGACACAGCTATCCTATCCTCTCACTTAGATCCCGAAATTGCATCTATAGGCCTCCAAACGCACCTTTCTCAAATTGAAGACTGGTGTAACAACTGGAGAATCAAAGTCAATCAATCCAAATGCAAACATGTTACCTTTATCCTTCGAAGACAATCCTGCCCTCCAGTTCTCTTTAACTCCGTTCCGCTTCCTTTCTCTGACACAGTACGGTATCTTGGCTTCCTTCTGGACAAAAGACTAACTTGGAACCCGCATACTAGACTTAATCGACGATTTGGACAATTATACAGACTACTGAACAGAAATTCTGAACTATCTATCGAGAACAAACTGTTAATATACAGGACAGTACTGAAACCTATCTGGACCTACGGACTTGAACTGTGGAGGACAGCCAAATTTTCTAACATCAAACGCATTCAATCCTTCCAATCAAAAGTCCTCCGAACAATAGTTAATGCCCCTTATTATGTACCGACCATACATTACACCGCGACCTCTGTAAATATCCCATTTATTTTAGACCTTATACCATTAAAATTCTCTAAATTTCATCAGAACCTTATCCATCATCCTAATCCCCTAGCTCAATCCTTATCCAGCTCCACACATCCTTAACATCCTCCTAGAAGGTTGAAACGGCAGTGGCCTCGAGACCTCTTGTTACATGTTATATTTGCTAGATTCTCCACTCAAGTGCTGTATGCTTGTGAATTGTATATAGGTATGAGTGACTTTTGTATATATTTTTATTGATTTTATTTTTTATATATGTATATTGTATTATTATTATATAAATTTATTGTTTTGTATATATCGTGTGAATGTAGTATGAATGTTGTACTTTTTCACTATTAAAAATGTCCTAAATTAAACAGATTGTAATATTACTCAATAAAGAATTGTTTCTAGAAGATTTTGGACATTATCGCATCAAAATTCTCCGAATTCTACCAGAACCTCATCCATCACCCCAATCCTTTAGCTCAGTCCCTATCCAGTTCCCACACACCCTTACCAGATGAAGATCCCTAGAAGGTTAAAACGGCAGTGGTCCCGGTACCTCTTGTTCATAATTAGTTTTTGTGGTTTATTGTAATCTGAGTTGGCGGAGGCCCCTTACCTCCAAATAAGAATCAGCAAAATAAAGGTAGTATAAGACTTAACCAATTATATATCTGGATAAATCACCCTTCAACAGGAGGGTGGAAAAAGGTATGGTATCAATGAAATTTATCATTAGATATTAAGGTACATATAAAACCCTCTTGTTCACATGATCTGAGCACTGGCTAGATTCTTCACTCACTGTGGTGTACTCGTATGTTTCGTCGTATATGACTTCTAGAATTTGTAAATATTTTATTAATCCTTTATTGTATATTATTTTATAGTTTTGTAAATATTGTATGAATGTACTTGATCACTATTACAGATGCCCTAATTGACAGATTGTAATATCATTTAATAAAAAGAATAAGATTATCTAAAAAAAAAAAAAAAAAAAAAAAATCAAGTTAAAAACTTAAAATTAATTGAAAAAAGTTTTATAAATATTCGCTTTTTTTGGTTTAAAAAGCACTAATACGTTTTTTTTCCATTTTCAAAAATAATGGAATTACAAGCGTATATATAAGCAAGATTTATTTTTATTTTCACAGGTTATAAAATTCTCTACATGTTTTTTTCTATATTCCGAAATGGCTGAGTTACGGACGTATTTATGTGTGAAATTTCAATTTATTTTTTATTTTTATATAATTATTCCCGTTTGTTTGGTTGAAAAAGACCAACACTTTTTTCTCTATCTTCATAAATAACTGAAATAATTTAATCGGCCGCCATTTTAAAAATAACCACCTGATATTAACTTTTAGGTGTTTAGGGATCATCGTTGCATGCCCCCGTATTTTCGTAGCGCCATTATTATGGATGACAGACAAACGGAAATTTAGTTTTATTCATTTTTCGGGTTCTACGTTTCTTGAGACGTAAGAACTCAAATTTTGAGAGGGGGATTGGTAATTTTTTTTTTTTTTTTGATCGATTACAATGGTTCATTATTGAAAAAAATGAACTAAAGTATATTAGTTAAAAATAAACTAAACGCTTACACTTCTCTACTGAAGTCCATTTGGACTTACGCCTCACATATATACGGGACTGCCAAAAAGACACACATAAGTAAAATCCATTAATTAATTATTCAATCCAAAACTTTTAGAGCTATTACAAACTCACCATGGTACGTTTGCAACACTACCACTCTACCAGTGATGCGGCTGAGAGGGTGGCGCTGGGACCCTTTAGACTCTGCTTGTCCTTCCACAAGTGGGAGGAGGGGGGAGGACAAGCCCCGTCCGAGGTTCCCGAGCTGATTGTAAATATTGTACATAGGTATGAATATGGCATGTTTTGTTTATTTATTTGTTAACTTCATTTATTTGTATTTATTTTGTCTACAATTTTTTTTATTGTATACGTTTATTTATTTATTTATTTTTTTTAATCTATTTATTGGAATTTACAACTGTATACAGGAATATAACAAGTAAATTAGATGAAATATATAAAGGCATGAAACACTTGTAGAGAAGCTTCCCAATGGAAGCACTCTAAAAATGTTCTAAACTAGAAGGTCTCGGGGACATCTCCTTTCCAGACGCCTCGGAGGATTGTCAGGAATTGAAGAGGAAGAAAGGATTGAAACTAGAGGATTAGGGTGGGAATGGAGTTTGCCATGAAAGGAATGGTATCTAGATCGGGCCAAATCAGCAACATACGGAACATTAAGATCTTTATGGATTAGTGTATTCGTGACAAAGTAAGGAGCATTGAGGATTTTACGAAGGGTTTTGGATTGTAGGGATTGGATACGGGAAGAATTCGATGGTTTAGTAGAGCCCCAAAACTCTACTCTGTGAGTCCATATCGGCCTTATGATAGTCATGTAGATGAGTCTTTTGTAGTTAAGTGGAATTTGGTTGGATTTGTTGGCATTTATTTTTATTCTCCAGTTCTGACACCACACTTCGAGGTCTCTGATGTGGGATTGGAGAGTTTGAGAGGCAATAGTTGGATCAGTATTGACTGATAACACACAAGTGTCATCAGCATAGGTAGAAAGGAAAGTGTTAGGATGGGATGGGATATCAGCTGTATAAACTGTGAAAAGAATAGGTCCCAGGATACTGCCTTGAGGAACACCAGCAAACTGACTAAAAATGGATGAATAGGAATGATTATGATTTACTTTGAAGGATCTGTCAGTGAGGTAGGACTTGATGATAAGGAATTATGCAGGAGGAAGGAAATCGTGGAGTTTGTAAAGCAATCCCGGGTGCCAGACTCGGTCAAAGGCTTGTTCTACGTCGAGGAATGCTCCCGTGCAGTACAACCCGCGCTCTAATGCAGACGAGACAACGTCCACCACACGATGACATTGCTGGATAAGTGGAGTGGGAGGTTCTGAATCCAAACTGGTGATCAGGAATCATGGAATTAGCATCTAGGATGGGATATAGGCGTTTCAGTATAAGTTTTCCAAGATTTTACCCATGATTGGTAAAAGTGAGATGGGACGGTAAGAAGATGGATTTTCAGGCGGTTTCTTAGGTTTGGGTATCATTTTGACAATGGATAATTTCGAGGAAGCAGGAAAGTATGTAGAACGGAGTACGGAATTATATATGTAAGTAAGATATAGGATAGCTTTTCGAGGAAGAAGTTTTAAAATATGGGAAGTTATAAGATCATGCCCAGGAGCTTTGCGGGATGGTAAACTCTGGATGATGTTAGATATTTCAGTAGAATAGAACGCTTTAGGAGGAAGGACCATTTGGAGTGGGATATCTAGTTCTGCTTCTATAAACTTAATGTGACCGGGATTATGAATATCTGGATGTGGATTAAAGGTTTTAAAAAGGTGCTGACCGAATATCTGGGCCTTTTCTTCATCAGATCTTGTCCAGATATGGGATTCAGTTAAGAGAGGATGATTACATTCTTTGTACTTCAGTAACTTTTTTGTGGTCATCCATAACGATCTGTCTGTAATAGTTAGTTTTTCAGTAAAGTTGAGTAAGTTTTGAATTTTTACTTTTCTGATTTCTGATTTTAGTCTGTTAGTAAGTTTGGTATAATAAGTTTTCTCTGAAGGGTATCTAGTCCTATGCCACTTCGATCTTGCTCTGCGTTTTTCCCTTAATATGATTCGAATGTGCTGTGGCAGGATAGTCTCCTGTGAGTTAGTCGTGTTAATGGTTGTAGTGTTGTCGAGTATACTACTGCTGATTGAGTCAGTCAGTTTTTCAACAGCTTTATCAATATCATGTTTAGTCTTTAGTGGTATTTTAAGTCAAGTTTGTTTTCCAAGTCATATCGGATGACTATGATCGGATGACAGGTCATTTAGGGATTTGATTGTGGATTAGGAGGAAGATATCTGAGTGGAAACAAATATGTCTAGGATATCAGGACGTTTTTTGAGGGATGTAGGCCAGTATGTCGGGTTCATTGGCGAAAGGATTGTATAACAATGGGTGGTGGAGACTCGAGAAAGGAGATTGCCACGGAAGTTGTATGTTCGGCAACCCCATCGCTGATGTTTCGCATTGTAGTCTCCTCTAGCAATAAAGCGCGGTCCTAGGGATCGGAACAGGGTTTAAAGTTGACTATAGGAAAGGGAGTTACCAGGAGGGCAGTATACAGCTGAAATTGTAAAATGGAAAGGACGAGTTGAAATGGTTACTGAGGTTGATTGTATGGCGTCAGATGGAGTAGAAGGAATAAGGGAATGAGGTAAGGATTTATGAATGAGGATACATGACCCGGCATGGGAAGTATTGTCTGGGTGGTCTGATCTATAAGTGATGTAGTCACGTATGTAAAAATGTGATCGTCGTGTGAAGTGTGTTTCTGTCAATAGTGCTATATCTATGTGTTTGTCGTGTAGAAATACGTCCAGTTCGTCACCATGGTTATGCAGGCCATTAGCATTCCACAAGAGGATAGTTAGGGGCTTTACGCTCATAGTGGGAGATTGAATGGGATTTGGGAAAGGACTCTAGTAAGAATATTGATAAGCGGTTGGATGGTATCTCTAAGATCTGAGAGAAAGGAATTTAGAATGGAGTGAATGTTGGATAGATCTGGGTTGGATAACGGATGTGGATAAGCGTCGTGGGAAGGATCACTTATTTGTTCAGGAGTGTTGGCTGAGTGCGGAGCCCGCCGTGGGGTACGAGGGTGTTCAGTCCTCTGGTTCACTGGAGGTTGAGGCTTAGGTTGACTAGGAGGAAGATAAGGTAGTTCTGGAATTTTGTTAGGGTGCTCTGGGGGCAGTTTGACACGTAAGGGCAGATTATGGGGAAGGATCGGTTGACGGGAAGCTTGTGGTTTAGGGTGGGAGGCTGGAGGCCTGATTTGGGAGTTTGGAGGCGCCTGACTAGTAGCCTGTTTCTTGTTTATGGTGGTGACGTCGGGGAAAGTTTTTCTGGTTTCTGCAGTAGAATCCCTGACTGTAGATGTGGTAGGCTGCTGTTGAGCGAAGGTAGTTGCAGGCTTCTGAAGTTGAGGGAAGACAGACAAATTGTTCAACTCTGGTCCCTGGGTGCGTATCTCTTGGACAGTGTTGACTGTAGCGGCATAACTAATGATAGATGAAGGAGGTACATTAGTAGGTGACGGAGCGGCCGAAGTAGATGGCGCTGTTGGTTCATGCTGGTTGGCTTCAGTGGTGCTGCGAGTTTTTGGTGGTGATTGTATTGTTTTTGGCTGTTGTTTGGACTTGGCCGATTTATTTTTTATTTTTTTTTTGTTTGGCGAATTTCCTCTTATTTATTTTTATTTTATTTTATGTAATTTGACTTCCCTTTTGTTTATATTGTAAATATTTTATGAATGAGATCCTGTAGAACTATTATCATTGTCTATTATGACAAATTATAATATATACAAATAAAAAAAAAAACTTCATTTGCCAACAGTCAACGAACAGATTCGGACCATCTACAAACGTTTTCTCAAAACTTACACGGACCTACTAACACACTAATACGGAGCATGACCACTAGTAACATGCCGGAAAATAATCACAGAAGATTGGAAAGAAGTTAGATGAGGGACCTTCTAAGCTAACTCCGTAATGGAAAGCACGCCAGGAAGAGGTTCCGCTGGAGATCTCTCCATCATGCCTACCACGCCAAGCTATCATTCCTTCATCAAATTCGCTGATTGTCAACATTTATTGACAGGTGTGTATACAAAATTTGATGATAAAAAGAATATATTAAGTTTAGATGGAAACATGTGTTCCCGATTAAATAATCTAACAATCGATTTTTTTGTATTTTGCTCGATTACTAAGGTTTATTATTCAAAATCATAAACCAAAAGGATTTATAGTAGAATTCTTTACTATTTGTTTTTCTTTTCTTTCAATTTTCTTTTTAATAATGCAAATAAAATTTCCTGATCCAAGAACATTGTTACATTGTTTATCTACTATCAATAATAACCGATAAACCAGGGAATCACATCTATTATAAGTTGTGGCTCGACCATATAAGATTAATTTGAAAAAAAAAAAAAAAACATTCTGCGAATTCTTGGTTAAAACTTTAATATTTTTTCTATTCCTTAAAAAAAAAAAAAACTGATTTATTGAATTAAATCACTTTTTAAAACTATTCGCCATTATTGTAAAAATAATCGGTTAATTTAAACGTCTAGGAGTCAGGATCATCGTTGGATATCCTGGTATTTTTGTGTTAAATTTTAAAAAAATTGGTCCAGAAGTGTCGGAGAAATATCGCGTACGGCGGACAAACGGAGTTCTTTTGAGTTCTACGTATCTTGATATGTAAGCCTTTGAGTTTTGGGAGGGTAATTTCTTTTTTTTTTTTTTGGTCGATTACAAAGATTATTATTGTAACTAATAATTGTAAGAAGAAAAAGAGAGTCTGTTGTAGGTCCGGTTTAAAAATAATGATGTTTGACAATGTTGTAATAATTACATTATGTAAATAAGTACTTTGAATTATTTACTAAAATCTAAAGAATCACGCAGTAGTTTATTGTTACACAGATAAGGGTACACTTTAATAGTTGTTACAGGTTATATTAGGCGGCGCAGTTTTGCCCGTGGGCAAATATGAAGTGAGGCAGGACTAACTGACGCCCGCGGCTTGGAGACTTCCAAAGTAGACTTTGAGCAAACGTTTATGATTCTGAATATTCAATCTAATATTGATCCATATTTTTTTTTATCTCTCAGTTTTTACTTTCACTTACCTATATATGAAATATATAGTAAGGGAAAGTATTGCGATCGTGAACGTTTTCGAATCTCAGTTTTCAACGGAAATACGCGTTTTAGGGTACAAATAACAATATATTACAAATAAACAAGTCCCGCAAAAAGGTCTGTGTGTGTGTCTGGTAGCTATAGCGCAAAACCGAAAAGTCGTACGGAACTGAAATTTCATATTTAGGACTACTATACGCCCGAGAAATTACAGCAACTTTTTCATTAAAATCGGCTGACCGGAATCCTACTTTATCCCGTTTAGCACCTTTTTACGATTTGATCAAAAACGACCCCAACGATTTTGAGTAAATTCGCTATATCGATGTAAAATTTAACGGGCTTTAATACCATGGTTATTTAGAATACTTCGTTAAGACTTGTAACGCCACAGAACTACTTTAATTCATCGTAAATTTACGTCCTGAAAAAAAACAAACACTGTGTGTGCTCAAGACCGTACGGCATAAGTGTAAACTTCATTGCGAATCGTAATTTATATAAATAGTAAATCTTATGTATTATGTAGTATTATTATGAATGGGATTAGAACGTTAAATGAGAAACAAATCAGAAATTATACTCTTCTTTTTTTTTAAATTCTATACAAATCAAATTATTTATTTCATTTTCTTATTCTACAAAGGATACAGTGGGTTTGTGATAACTAAAAATAGTAATAAATACTTTTGATTGATTTTTTCTTATATATCTGGTAAAATTGTAGTTTCGCATATTGTTGTACTATCATTGCTATTATTTAACATATTTAAATCCAAAGTGGTATTTGAAAAATCAATTAAAGGCTTTGATGTTTCTTGTGAAAAGTTGATATTGAAATCTTCACTGAAGATCATGTATTCAACATTCAACACTAGCCTCTGATATAAACCAAAAATGTAAAACAAACGATTGTCAAAATAATAATTAATATGACGTACCAATAATATGCTATGTTTTTGACCGGCTGCTTTTCTAAGGCAGCGGTACTTTCAAAAACTAGAATAATTGATATATTTAATCAATATATAAACCATATTTACTGAAACCATTGGATTTTCTTTGCAGGTATCGTGTTAACCAAACATAATAAGTGGCATTCAGGAGAAGATTAAAGTGAACAAGTTTCAATAAATTATATTAATATTTAAAAACAAACACATATACAATCTATTTACACAATGCCTGGGAATACTTAGAGACATTATAATTAAACTTGTGATACAATATTACAATTAAAGAAAATACCTTCAAAACACAGTCGGCTTGCGAAGGTGGAATCAGTCTTAGCTGCTCTACGACCCCCGGCGAACATCGCTTCCTCTTGAGGATGGACCTCAGCTTCTCTCTTCTCGTGGATGGAACTTCAACTCTCGAGGCTGGAATAAGACTGACTCCTTTGAATCTTCTTTATCATCCTCGTCACCTCGGTCGGAACGATATAGAAAGTTTATTTAATAATTAACTTACTTTCCCCAGTATTCTCAATACCTTACAAATAAATATTAAAAACTATTGATAATATTAATTGATAAAAATTCAAACATAAACACATAAGCACAGCGACACAATAGTAAAGATCAGATGAGTAGTAGCTTTCTGGATCCGTTAAACTCGGTGTTCCCGATCGAGCCGTCACTTCAGAGCGTGACGGACCAGCCTCACTCGTAGCCTACAAAAATCTGTGTGTAGTGCGGCAATAGAAGTATACACTACAAAAAGAGTCACTAAAGGAGTGACAATAATTGGAAATGTGGAAAAATTATATGAAACAAAGGTAGAATAATCATATTGGAATGAATATTTTCCAATACCAGGTTTTCCAGAACTGTTTGATATCTAATCAATAGCTCTTTCTGATGGCTCTGCATATATGAGCCATGCGTATTTCTGTTTATTTATCTGTAGGATCAAAGCAATTAACTAATACTGGATATTAATATTAGGCCTACCTTACATGGTCAATATTATTGAATATGGCATGCATAACAGATATTTCAATATTATTGTTGACGTTTACTCCCCTTTGGTTTATTTGTAGACAGATTTCGGTATTGATTCTATAGTGTAGACTATGTTAAAGGTGATATAATCGCGTAGCATAAGACTTTTAATTATTTCAATATGATAAAGCCCATTAAATTTTATACTGGTTTAGAAGCGGGTTTAATCATAATCGTTTAAGCTGTTTTTGAGAAAATCGTATACAAATGCAAAATCCTTGGTATATAGTGGTTCTTCTTGTTTGTTGATTTTGTTTAAAAAGTATTTATGTATTGATGGGCATCTGGCCAGAACGTCTGACGATCGACCTACGAAGAGAAATATGACTGAGCCTTTGTAAAGAGTTGGTAGACCGAAACTACGATGGGGGGTGTCTATGGCCCAAGACGCTAGAATGTGTATGAAGGTCCGGAACTGGATGGCAGCGACACAGAATAGAGACGGACGGTGGTTGCTGTTTGAGGAAGCCGGCACTCTTTATGGGTTTTAGAGCTAATCAAAGAACAAGTATTAATGTACAATGACCGTAATATAATAGGAAGTTGTTCAACCATTAGGTTTATTTTATTTTTATTTTTTTATTATTTTTTTTTTTTTATGAGATATATTACAATTTGTTACAAAATGAACAATAATAATATTGATAAGAGACCACATATTAGGTTTATTAAAATTACAAATTTAACCTGGTTCCAATTTAAACAAATAAGCATGTAATAGTATAATTCTACGAAATATTGTCTTCGAGCAGTAGGAAGGAGCCACTTGAACTCGCGGTATAAGTGGTTAACGTGAGACCTCCTTGAAGTGCCGAAGACGAATCTTAAGAAAATGTTCATAACGCGCTTCAGTCTTTCTTCAAGCAAAGTCGAGAGGCCGCCATACACCACACAACAATAGTCAAAAAAGGGAGGGTGGGAGGACAGGTGAGAAAACGAGGAGCTTACGAGTGGATAGAGGAAGAAGATGGCGGGAGCGTTGGAAAGATTTAAGGGTACTTATACATTATTTATATATATATATATATATATATATATATATATATATATATACATTTTTCATAAAAAATGATTGTATATACTTACTGGCTGTCTATATAATTACTTTAAATAAACTTATAGAATACAATAGTTTACTTTTATGCTGACGGATGGCCTCTTAAAACTATCTCTTTTTTGTTTGTAGTCTTTACTAACAAAGGGAGGGATCACTTGATCTGGGTGGCTAGCTTAAAAGCCTCCTATGTGAAAGGTCACGGGTTCACACCCGCAGGTGGTCCAAGGATTTTTTAATGGGGATAAAAACACTCTGTCAAAATCACTAAATCTTCAGTAAATTGTACTTAAAATGTTAATAGGTATAAAATAACCATCTATAGCTTAATTATGTATCGGCTTTATTTTGGGTTAGATCTATTTAAGTCCAATTCTAAGAGCAATGTATTTAGCGCGGATAGAGCAACTCCGAAGAGGCGAGGGTTAACATACGGTGAGGACTGACTGTTGGCCTCATGAATATTAACTCAAATGATTAATTCACTAGGTCGAGGTGTTGTACTCCAACTGTACACGTGTACAAGCAAATATGCACATTCGTTCGCTCCGACGCTCTCGACTTTTAAAGGACTCAATAGCTGCTAGATTAAATGAGCCAATGATTATCCTTCGCATGCTTGCTTAATAGAGTTAGTCCTATGCCTCTGCTGTTGTTCTTATCAGTATATTTTCAGCCATGTTTTAGTAAAAAAAATCAATAAAAGAATTTTTTCAAATAGTTACAGATAATACAGTTTAAAGAATTTATTGCATTGAGTTTCGATAGAACATGTGCTCTATTAAATAATCAATATTATTACTATTGACAACAATCAGTAAGTTTTATCAGTGTATCATAACTTTCCACTAACTTTTACATAATTTTGTATAAGATAATATTTTTATCTGAATTTGTTGGATTTCTGATCATGTATCATACATCTATATTTCAGTTCTTATATTCAAGCACAAAAATTGGATCAAATAATAGAAAAAAAGAAAATAAATAATATATATATTGCTATGTTTTTGACCAGTTGCTTTTCTAAGGCAGTGGTACCTTCATAAAAGTATTAATAATTATATTTAATGTGTTTATATATTGGGCTTTTGCAAACCATTGGATTTAATTTCTAAAGGTATCGTGTTTAACGAATCCAGTACGTGGCATGCAGGGGAATATTAAAGTAAACAAGTTTTAAAATATGAAATTATTATTTAAAATTAACTTACACATATACAATCGATTTAAACTATGCCTGAGAATACTGAGGTACGTTACAGTTAACCTTGCCACACAATATTACAAATAAAGAAATACCTTAAAGTACTTAGTTGGCTGGCGAAGGTGGAATCAGTCTTAAACGTTCCTTTTTGGCGTCATCCTACAGCTGTTCTGACCCCCCACGGACTTCTCTTTTTCTAGATGAAACCCGACGCACCTCTTCTTGAGGATAGAACCAAACTTAACTCTCGTGGCTGGAATAAGACTGACCTCTTCGAATCTTCTTTCTCATCCTCGTCTCCTCTGGCGGGACTGATATGGGAAGTGCCCTGGTTGGCGGTAAAGCCTTTGTAGGCCTTTATCATAAGTATGCCTATCTCTAAGCCAGGCCTAATACTCTTGTCGGCTGCCGCTCGGGGTCTAGGAAGTTTCCCGGGCTATCGCGGGGGGTGACCATTGGAGAATTCAAGGTGGGCAGGTAAACGCCCTTTGAACTTTTGCCGACCTAGGCTTATCAATATTTATTTAATTAATGTAATACTTACCCAATAATAAATGTCCACCCTTAAATATAAACTAATAAAATATAATTATAAAGAATCCTTTTTTTTTTTTTTGTTAACAAACACTTTATTTTTAAATACATTTTTATGCGATTTATTCTTACTTTTATTTCCATATTTTCACTTCCATTTGAATGTTTTATTTTTCTTAAAAGTCAACTATCAACATAATCATTTATTAAATATATTGCAATTTTACATTCCATCAATTCTCTGAATTAAAAAATAATTTGGATGATATTAAAATTTTTAATTTAATGAAATATATAGTTTACAGGGGAAATAGTTAAGTATATAGGGAAAATATTGCCTTCGTGAAATTTTCGAAATTCAGTTTTCAACATAAATACACGTTTTAGAGTCCTCTGATTTCAAATGTCCAAGTCCCAGAAATATATTTGTTTATCTGTGTGTATGTGGTAAGCCTAGCGCGAAAAAGATGAGTAGTATAAAACTCAAATTTCCTATTATCAGAGCGTCTATCTATGCCTATGCCTATATCTATGCCTGAGAAAACTTGCCGTAATTTCCATTAAAGTCGGCCAAGCCGAAGAGCCACTTTATTTAAATAAAAAACAAGAATGGACTACGTAAAAGTATTATTGTTTACCTCTTTAGGGTTACGTTGCTTAGAAATAATTCAGTATTTACTAAGATGTCAAAGATGTACTACTATTATTATATTCGTTTAATTTAGTTTTACTAGTTTAAACTCAGCTAGAACGGACCCAGATGACCAAAAACATCAATCTAGTCTGGGGAGAGAGTAGCGTTAATCAAAGTACTGTTCAGTGGTGGTTCAAAACGTTTTAGGAAAGAGGCTTTATCATTAACGACAAAGAAAGTAGTGGGAAAACTTCCTATCTGTTCATCTGACGATCGTCTGTGGGCTTTGGTGGAAGAAACCTCAAAACAACTGTTCGATAACTTGCAAGGAAACCTAAATTTGGCAAATCAACCATCGATGGCCACCTCTAGACGTTTGAATGATGAAAAGCTTTACAGTTGGCGTCCACTTATAAACGACTGCAATAAAAATAGCGTTACGAAGTAGGGGTGGGCATAATCGAATGATCGCATAATCGTATGTCGGACTTCAATGATTCAAATAATCGAATGATTTTATAATCGAATGATTAATATGCATTCTAAGAGACGATATGCCACAATTCCTGTTTCTATGACGGCTGAGCTGACAGAGCTTAGGTGGAAACATGCATATAATTTATGTGATGAGAAAAAAAAAAAGGTCGTTCGATAATCCAAGCTCCTTATACTCCCTCGATTATCGTTAACAATTCAGTTCGAATAGATCATTTGTTGCTCCTAACCGATTTATCCAATAATCGATTGATTCGAATGATTGAAATAATCGAACCATCCGATAATCGTCATTCGATTATGCCCACCCCTATTACGAAGTTTGTATTACACTTTTTTGCCGAAACCAAAACGCTCCTTTTCTGTTCTGAATTGTTGTTACTCATGATAATAAGTGCATACTGCGATAATAGTGGATGTTCTGGACAGAGGCTCGACAAAGAAAAGCAGTACATTTCATAAAGCCCCCTGATCAAAAACAGATGATGGTTACTGTTTGGTGGAATTCTTTTAGTTTGATACACTGCAGATTCCTAAATCCTGATGAAACCATCAACATCGATTTTACTGTTACCAAATTAATGCAACGTATCAGAAATTTGCTATAATGAAGGCATCTTTGGCCACAATGTAGTGGTGGTGCATGAGTAGCCTGGTCCAAATGTCTCACGTGCTACGTCACAGAAACTATTGAAGCTGGGATTTGAAACTCTGCCACATTCGCTCTACTCTTCGAACCTTTCGCCTTTGTATCATAATTTTTGTTGACATCTGGAATAGGAATTACCTGACAAAACATGTAATGTACTAAGGGAATAAGAAAACACGTTTTTGGAGTTTTTCTATTCTAAAGATTGGAAATTCTCATACCAGAGGATGAAGAAGTTTCCAACGCATTGTAACTAATCTATTGATAGTACTGTAGACTATTTTGAATAAATAAAGCAGTTGTAAATCTTTCTTTTTTTTTTTTTTTTTTTTTTTATATTCAAACCAATTTCCTGTATATTTGGACTACCCAATATTTGGTTCTTATTTTTACTAGGAGTTTGAAATCCTTGGAGAAACAATTCATTAAAAACAAAAATAAATTACTACTTAACTATCAATTGTAAAAGGGTATTTTTTTAAGAACATTCCACAGCTTACTCAAAATAGGAACCTGGGAGGAATAAATTATACCGTTTAGTTTTTGCCAATTCTTAAAAAAACAGAAATGTAAAACCCTGCAACTTTAAAGCCCATGGGTTTTTACCTAATTCCAGTTACTTACTTTACACATTGGGTGAGCCTCAGAAGGACTTCTCCGTCTTGAGACTCTTTTCCCGAGAGTTAAATAGTTTTTCTGTCACAGCAGGATTCAAACCCGAGACCCCAAGATCAATACAGCAATTCCTCATCAATAGGACCATGCCGCTCCCTGGTTACTAAAAAATCATTTATTGTATTGTAATCATTGATGCCTGTTAGAGTTTTAATTCTAGTATAAAAGCATTTTAATGGTTTTGAAAGCAATAATTACTCATAAACAAGTTCTCAACATTAATTTATTTACAGGTTTCACCGTAGGATAAATAAATTATTTTTCAATTACATACATTTTTTTTTCAATTTAATGATTTTATAAATACACATTCATGAGGTTTACATATCTAAATAAAGTGATAATTTGCTTAGACTGACAGGAATTAAATTCCTTTGGGAACATTGGTTGCATTTTAATTTGTGACCATCAGATCGAAAGGTATTTGCATATTGATGTATGTAGGTCAATGCTCTAGATGTTAATTAATGAACACTGTTTAACTTGTTATGCCATGTTAGAGTAATATACATATATCTACTAACCCTTTAAAGGGAAAATAAGAAAGCATAAAGACAAAATTTTCCTACTTGTTAATTCAGGAATCATTTATGAATTTTGACCTAGTATTCTGAACGGTTTTTATTATAATTTAAACAAAAAATAATTATAGCAATAGTCAATAATATTTATTAAAATATATTAAATTGTTCAATGAAGATATCGCGACAGTTGTATAAAAAAAAAATTAAAAAAATTATGCATTTAAATTTTAGTACGTTAAAACATTATCTGAAAAATAGTACTTTATTAAAAGTTTGATTAGTGTCAAGCGTTAAACACATGTTCACGCCAACTTGGGATGTATTATATTACGGTACACACTCGTAATTATTTACTAATGGCTTTTCTCCTGATACTTGAATTGAAAACAATTGGATTATTCATTATATATTTAGTTATCAGTATAGTATTACAATACTGCCATAAAATTTAGCACAATATTTATTTCTAGAACTCTGGAATCAGTTCAATTATCTGATTTTATACGTTGAATTTATCTGAACGGTTTGTTTTCTTCTTTTTTATAATTTCCATATTACATAAAAATATAATCTCGAATAGTCATCCAAATTTATAATGGTTCTTATTCAAGACTTTTTACCTTCTTCTTCTTCTTCCTCCTTTGTGTTTTTCAGCGTGGAGAGGCCTCATCTATCCATTTCGTTTTATTTTCGACCTCTCATTTCCATATGACAGTATTACTGATTTGATAATAGACCCTATTAGCTTTTTGGATTCTGTTCGATATTTCATGGTCTATTTTTCATTACATTATATAAAATTGCATTGAGAAAAAGCGTTGAACATATGCTTATGCCTGTTTCAGATGTGTAGCGGATGCTATATCCTGTAGCAGATACTTCATTTGCTCACTCAGATAACGCTAGCGGCGGCTACTTGGGTCACTGATGCTGCCTGGTTTGTACATAATTTGATTTATTTAGACATAAAAAATTGTAATTCACTGATTAAGCCTTGTTTATTTATTTTCAAATATAATAAAAACTCTTTGGCGTAGTTGATTTCCCTTCTTCTTCTTCCTCCTTGGTATTTTTCAGCGTGGAGAGGCCTCATCTATCCTTTTCGTTTAATTTTCGACCTCTCGTTTCCATATGACAATATTACTCATTTCATAATAGACCCCATTAGCTTTTTGCATTCTGTTCGATATTTCATGGTCTATTTTTCCATTTCTTTCGATAACTGTCCCGAAGTACACATACTAATCGATCATCTCTAAAGTCCTAGCCTTACAGTTAATCTGTATGTCCTCAGCAACACGCCCTATCTGCATAACTTTGCTTTTTTCCTCATTTATCAGCACCCCTTTTCATTATGGTTCAGCTTCCCATTATATAATGGCTTGTGGTAATGTTTCTGCTGAGTCTGCTATGAGGGCTATATCATCCGCGTATACAAGAGCTTGGGCTATTATTGTACTAAAATTCCATATGCCGATTACTGCTGTTCAATGCTTACAGGTTTTTAGGATCTCATCCATGAAAATGATACAGAGTAGGGGGCTGACACTATCACCTTGTTTGACTCCTCTATCCATCCTGAAGCTGTTAGATTCCTTCCCATTAATCCTCACTATACCTTTTGAGTCTTTATACGTAGACTGGATTGCTTTGATAAGGTCTCCTGGGATGTTCTTTTTCTTAATGCGTTCCAGATCTCTTTTCTGGGAACTGAATCAAAGGCTGTCTTTTTATCCAAGAAGGCTAGATACATGTTTTTTTCTCGCTCCCATGCCTTTTCCATTATAATCCTTAAAGCAAAGATATGATCCTGCGTTTGTCTCAATGGTCCGAAAGCCGCTTGTTCCTCTTCTAGTTGGTCCTCCACCAGACTTCTTAGTCTTTTCTCCAAGATGGTTCTGTATATTTTGTATAAAACTTGAGATAGACAGATAGGCCTATAGTTTTGGCATTCACTCTGACTCCCTTTCTTATAGATGGGAATGATGATGTTATATTCCCATTCTTTGGGTATTCGTTTCACTGAATACACTTTTTGGAATAGATTCTGAAGAGTCCTAATCAGACTTTGCCTTCCGTATTTTATGAATTCAGACGCGAAATCATCTCTTCCAGGTGCTTTTCCGGTTTTCAATCTTTTCATCGCTGCTTTCACTTCTCCTTCCCAAACCGTGAATTTCCCATGTCGATAAACATTAATATTTCCTACCTATAAACCTTACTTCACTTTGGTCACGTGTAGTGTAGTGGCCAACATAAAAATTATCTATGCCCAAGGTCGCAGGTTCAAATCCGACAGATGACTCTTTGAGTTTTTAAGTTAGAGTGAACGAAAAATCCTTGGTTATGGCGTCCTTGATACGTTGCCGGAGGGGACGTAAAATATTTAGTAGGATTCCTATCCTAACTAAACCTAGGTACGCAAAATTCAGAAATTCCACTGCCTTGTTCATGCCTATTTTCTTTTAGCCTATGTACAATACAGTATATAATAAAATATAAATACAATACAATATAAATATCAATAAATAATTCTTTAAAAAATTATTAGAATTACTCACTTAATTTATTTATGTATTAATATATTTCGCATCTACTCTCGTCTTTTGCGCATTTATTTACACTCGGTTGTATTATTGGCTTCGTTTTAAATATTTGAAGAGGATAGTAGCTATGGTTTCGCGGACAATATAAGAATTTGTTTTTTGGTTTGTTCTACAAAAAGTAAGATGGAAAAAAACAAAACAAAAAATCTTGGTTTCGTCGTCATTAAGAACCACTTACTGTATTGTCAACTTTAAAAGATTTTACTGAAGGAATTAGTCCGGGTGGCGGTCATTAAATGAAACAACTGAATAGTTTCAACTATTTTATTGTTTGCCAACGTTTCGACCCCCATTGTGGGTCATCATCAGGGCGTCTGGTAGGTGAGTGGAAACTGTCAGTTTCCACTCACCTACCAGACGCCCTGATGATGACCCACAATGGGGGTCGAAACGTTGGCAAACAATAAAATAGTTGAAACTATTCAGTTGTTTCATTTAATGACCGCCACCCGGACTAATTCCTTCAGTAATTCTCAACGGTCAACTAATTATATCCACAATGATTAAAAGATTTTAACTATAAAATTTTACATAGTATTTTTTTCTTCATCTCTTATTTATTTAGGAATAACATTAGCATAAATCTGTTCTGTTGAATTTTGGAATCAGATCAAATATTCGGATTTCATCTGTCGAATTTATGAGAACGGTAAAGTACTTTCTTTTTCTTTTTAATATTTTCCTCATTAAAATTCAATCTATAATCAAGCCAAGCATTTATATATATATATATATATATATATATATATATATATATATATATATATATATATATATATATATATAAGTCTATCCACTTAGCGTGATTTAAAATTATGACGCGATAATCTGAAAGTAGTCATCCAAACTTTTAATGGTTCGTAGCCAAGTTTTTTTTTTCGTCAGGCCATTTAGATAGAAGTCTGGAATAACTGTTTGTATATCAAATGAAATATCCTGGTCCTATAATCCTACCTCCAACAAAGACAAAGCTACCATTAGCTTTAATACGAGAGCGGATGCTACTAATAAATTGACATGGTTCTGTCTAGGGTGGTCTCACTCATGCAGAGGAGAATGAGATAATTCCGATTCCTGGGTCTTGATTTTAGTTTTTTTGTAGAGAAAATTAATCCTCTCTGTTTGTTTCTTGACTTATAGTATTCTTAGAGACGTTTTGAAATGTTTACTGTCGGTCCGGTTAGGTCCTTCGTGATAATTACATCTCTTGACCGTCTGGTTGGCCGACATCTTCAATTATAAAATATGACAAGGGCTATAGGGAGATTTAAAAGACTACCTGTTGAAGTCCCAAGAAGGATATTCTCATCAATATCCTTGCTTTAAAATTTGAATGTTCCTCGATGATTATTTGTGCACACCAGATTCGGTATGTTCCTACAACTTGTTATATTGTGCGCTGTTCAAAGAATTTCGTTTTACAACAAAAAAAATCTAGTAAAGACAATACACGACTTTCACTTCCCTCGGCTGTTGATATAAATTTAAGAACTATCAAATAAAATTAATGTTGTTTGTTTTATTTATTTTGTGTATTTATTTGTTGTTGTTGTTGTTGTTATTTATTTGTGTATTTGTTGAGTTTGTGTATTTATTTTGTAAATTAAGTTGGAGGATAAGTTAAAAAAAAAAAAAAGTTGAAAAAAAATTTAAAGTAAATTTAAATAAAATTGTTATCTTTGTTTATTTATTTAACGTCATTTTATCCTACTATGGCTTATCGGATGATGCTATCTATGTCTCTATCGCTAGGCTGGGGACCAACTTTTTACGTTCCCTCAGAAGGATGATTTTTTACTCCCATAAAAAAAATCCTAGAACCACCTGCAAGTTTGAACCCGCGACCTTTCACCTATAAAGCTTTTATGCTAGTCACTATGCTATAGGTGACCCACGTATAAATTGCATTTTGACCCCGTAAAAAAAAATGATTTATAACAATCAGTATCAGTTTATAACCTATAGGTCACTTTGCATTACATTTTACAACTTTGTATTTAAAGTATTATGTTTTCTAAAATCATTACCCTTCCAACGGTATATTATGAATCGTATTATGTAAAAACAAAAAAAAAAAAGAAATGTTTTATTTTTTTCTGAATAAATCGGTTATCAAAGTTGTTTAACTTTTATATATAGCCGGTTTTTATCAATACTGATAAAACGATATGTTCAATTTATTTATTCTAGTAAATTAAAGGTACTTTAGAAGAAGATTTAACATTATCTGCATTTAATCCCAGTCAGACTATTTTTTTTTAAGTTTATTTTTATTGAAATTTACAACTGTATATCATTAAAGAACAAGTAAATATGTTGATTATTAATATACGTGATATATACTTATTACTTGTTTCCCTGTAACATTCTTATATTTCTATGTTTTTTTATATGAAATGCGATATTATCATCAAGTGATGTCTTCAAAAACGTCAAGTAAAAGATCAATATCAGCAGGTTCAAATTCGTCTGCCACTAAACCAAGACCTCATCGTGATTACATAAGAAATTACTAACACAAGCGAACCCTTCAGGTAACACTTTAAAATCTGAACCCCAGCCTGGCCCATCATCACAGGGGACGACAGATGAATCTCCTTTTTTCACAACGAACCCATTTCAAATCCTCCATAATGAAAATGAAGACATGGAATCTGCCCCTACACCCAGGGAACCACCACACCACCTTCCCCAATGTTTGTCAAAAACATTAAACAAATTCAACTCCTTTGTGCACAACTTAATAAATTAACCAAACCTGGTAGCTAATCATGTCTGATTAGGACAAATGACACTAAAATATCTCCGTATAGTGCTGAAACCTACAGGAAAGTAAAATATCTGACAAAGCCAAGTTTCATACTATCAGCAACGCCAGGAGAGAGCACTGAGGGTTGTAATAAGAAACGTACATCCCTCGACACGAACTGAAGTTATTAAAGAGGAACTGATGTCGATGGGATATAAGATGCGCCAAGTCACCAACGTTTTGAAAGATAAAATTCAACTTCCACCGTTTTTTGTTGATCTAGAACCATCAACAACGACCATAAACGACTGTACTACAGCTGTGTAAGAGTTGAGAAGCCCTACATGAAATAGGATATAGTCCAATGCCAAAACTGTCATGCGTATGGCCATACTAAATCTTATTGCCACCATATACACGCTTAGTGAAAAGCGGTGAAGAGCATAGGACAGGAGAATGCACTAAACCGAAGTCATCACCCGCAGTATATGCTCATTGCCTCAAGGACCATCCAGCCAACTACAAGGGATGCCAAATATATAAAAATCTAAGCAGATTTCAAGAACCCGAAACAGCTAGAATAACAAGATCTAGAAGAGAACCATCTGAATTTGTAGATTCCAATGTCTCATTTGCCCACTTAATTGGAGGTGGGAACCAGAGTAATGAAGCCGAGGCCCTGCCGAAACAACGTTTACCTTAGCATTCTCCATCCACTCCACAACAATCTATCCCACAAAATTTACCTATTCTTCAAAAAAACTCCTCAACATCAAATTTCTCATATCCCTTCTCCTTCAAATGCCACAAACCTTACCAGTCTCATGGCATCCTTCATCTCCGAAATCAAATCCCTTGTTATGCCGCTAACATCACTCCTTACAAATCTAGTGTCAAATCTAATCCCAACCTTAAAAAATCTTTAAATGACTTCTCCTAACTCCTTATCAATTTTCCTTTGGAATGCGAATGGTGTTAGAAATCACACTGACGAACTCACAGCGTTGTTGCAAGACAAAACAATTGACGTTGCACTTATTAAACTAGAATAACCACTAAACAGTTTTTCAGAATACCGCAAAACACCACGTACCGTACAGACCATCCAGACGGCAAAGCTCATGCCGGTTCTGCTATCATTTTCCACCAATCCCTCTCTCATCATTTTCTTCCTATGATTTCCTGCAAGCCACAGCCATAGTAATCAAGACTTTTTCCTATCCGCTAACCCTCACGTTAGCATATTGCCCTCCCAAACACTACATTTCCAACTTCAAATTTCTATCCTTCCTGAATTCCTTAGGAAATTATTTCATTTTGGGTTGTGTTGTTCTAGAACCACGAATTCTCGTGGAAGAAATTTGCTGACTGCTCTGAATTCCCGACATTTTAACCTCCTACCTCCTGACACCCCTACCTACTGGCCCACAGATTCTAAACGTAATCCTGAGATCCTTGACTTCTTCATCCACAGCGGATTAGGCTCCCTTAACTTGTCTGTATCGCGGCTTAATGAACTCTCCTCTGACCATAGTCAACTGATCCTAAAAGTATCCTCAACGCCTATTCCGAAACCCATTCATCCGAGGCCCTTTTGTCACTAATACCTCTTTCCCTATCTCCTAAAGCTAATAATCCCTCGGAGGTGAAATATCTTCTTCATAAACTGATCCTCCGTAAATCTCCTGGACACGATCTCCTTATCCCCAGATTCTGCGACAACTTCCAAAGCAATCCATTTCATCTTACAGACCTATTAGTCTACTCCCCATCCTCCCAAAAATCTTCAAAAAGCTCCTTCTAAAACAAATCCTGCCTATATTAGGATCTTAAAATCTCCCTTTCCATCAGTTTGGTTTCCGTCCTCATCATTCCACTGTTCAACAAGGACTCCGAGTTGTAGACCATATTTCCTCATTCCTCGAATGCAAAGAGTATTGTTCCGACGCGTATCTAGACATAGCGCATGCTTTTGACCGGGTAAGACACGCTGGATTGCTCTTCAAGGTTAAAACGCTTTTACCCCAGTCTCTCTACCTCATTCTAAGATCCTATCTCTCAAACTGCTCCTTCCAAGTTCGCTGTGGTGTAGAAGTTTCCAACTTTATGAGGCGGGTGTTCCTCAAGGAAGCGTCTTGGGACCCGTTATCTACATCCTTTACACTACTGATGTTCTTAATCATCCTGACACCATTCTGGCAACATTTGCAGACGATACCGCTATCTTTTCATCCAGTTCCGATCCTGAAACAGCATCCTTAATCCTGACAAGGCTTCTTTCTGTTATCGAAGACTGGTGTAATGCTTGGCGTATAAAGGTGAACGAAGCGAAATGCAAGCACGTAACCTTCACTCTTCGACAAAACTGCTGTCCACCAATTCACTTCAATTTTATTCCTATTCCTCCTTCAGATACAGTTCGCTATCTTGGTTTACTAGTTGACAAAAGACTGCCGTGGAACCCACATACAAGATTTAAAAAAAGAGAAATCAATCGACGATTCCGATAGTTATACAGAGTATTAAACAGAAAATCTGAACTTACAGGTGACAACAAATCATTAATTTATAAGACAATACTGAAGCCCATCTGGAGCCACGTACTTGAACTGGGGGGGGGGCAGCTAAACGTTCTAAAAACGCATTCAATCCAAAGTCCGCCGAATAATAGTAAATGTTTGCTAAAATTGCTCTATTCTTCTTTAGTTACAAATCGAATACATTCAACTTTTATATTTATCCGTAATTATCAATGCTAAAAAGGTGATATGGTCGATTTTTAAGTTTAAAAACATTAAAGTTACTTTAGAGGAAGAAAATTTAAAATATGGGCATTACAGCTATGTCAGACTATTCCAATCAGAAAAAAAAAACCTATAAGATACTGAAGTCCATTAAAATTTGCATCGATGTAGCAAGTTTAATTAAAATCGTTAGAGTCGTTTGTGAGAAAATTGTAAGAAGTCTAAGATGCATGTATGAAGTGGCTTTTCTGGACCGCCGATTTTTATAAAAAGGTTGCTGTAACATTTCGAATGTATGTTTACACAATTAAATGTGAAACTTCAATTTTATACGACTTTTGGTTTTCGTGCAGGACTTGATACACAGACTGGAGACCTTTTGCTCCACTTGTTATTGGCTTGAGGGACCCTAAAAAGTGAATTTACGTTAAAAACGGGAATTCGAAAATTGTTAATATCGTAATACATTCCATATATTTCAGATATAGGTAAATAAAAGTATAAAAAACAAAACAAAAACACATATAGTTAGTGCAAAATAATTAACACTGACTAAATGCATATTTCAGCTCGTTGTCAGGACAATATATTGATAAACTAGATAATTAAATAATAATTTAATTTAATTTTAAGGTTTGATGGATATTAATGGTATGTTACTTTATTTTGTTGGACTCAGAGACCTTTAAAAATGCAAGCATTCTCGTTCCTTTATTTATTTAACCTCACTTTATGCTAGTGGCTGATCAAACGATACTCTACAGTGGGAGTCCTAATTTTGGCTATCCCGATTTGATTGATATAGGGATTTTTAACGCGTACCTGCCATAGCACTTGCTCGGAAGCACTATTTTACGTTCCCTATAAAGGACGGAACAAAGGATTTTTACTCCTTTTAATAATTCCTAGGGCCAACTGCCGTTTTAATCTGCTATGGTGTAGCCACTACACCACAGATGAAACTTACAATCATGCCATCTTGTAATATATGTTTATTTCTATATCGTCTTAATTTTCTTTTCTGTTGTCTATTTTGTTTAAGTATTTTACAAGTATGGCGCGGTAATTAGTTACCCGTTTGAAACGCGTGTTCGAGTGTCGTTTGGTGCAGTGGCACTCGATATTAATGAGCACTATATCAATTACAAGGAAGACCGTGTTGAGTATCCAACCCACACAGGCTGATATATCATTATTCCTGATAGGACAGAGCCTTCATCGTTTAACTTGATACTGTCTGGCTCGAGGGGGTGAATCAAGCGGGGGAGTGGATCGATATTCACTTAAAAAATAATAGTACATATATTTCTTTTATTTTTATTTTTATGAGTGATATAGACAGAGAGGAGAGAGAGAGAGAGCAAGAGAGAGGGAGAGAGAGAGAGCAAGAGAGAGGGAGAGAGAGAGAGAGAGAGAGAGAGAGAGAGAGAGAGAGAGAGAGAGAGAATGGTAAACATGTGTTTATAGACTTTCTTCGTGACACAAACACACACACACACACTTATATAATTGTAATGTATTGAGGATACTGAGGGGAGTTCATAATTAAATAATTTTAATATTAAACAATTAATGATAACGAACCTTTGTCGGCAAAACATCAAAATGTGTTTACCTAGCTCCCTAGATTTCCCATCGGTATCAGCCCCCCAGCGGTACCAGAAACCTCTGGTAGTTTCCCCCCAGCGGCGGCCAACAAGAATATTAGGATGGGTGAAAAGATAAGAATAAAATCACAAAGGCTATACCGCCAGCCGGGGCACTTCCCATCTCGGCCCACCCGAAGTGACAAGAATGAGAGAGAAGAACCGGAGAGTGAGTCAAGTTTTATCCTCAAGAGGAGGGAGTCAGGTTCCATCTACAAGAAGAGGAGGTGGCCGTCGGGGTTCTGAGAGCAGCTGGAGGATGAAGCCGAGAAAGGGGACCTAAGACTGATTTCACCTTCGCCAGCCGGTTAAGTGTTTCAAAGGTATATCGTTATTTGTAATATTGTATGGCAAAGGTAGTAGTGAAAATGTCCCTCAGTATTCTCAATCAAAGTGATAGGCAATGTATTAATATAATTTATATGTGTAAGTTAATAATTATAATAACGTATTAATTGAATCTTGTTTACCTTAATCTTACCCTGCATGCCACCTATTGGATTGGTAAACACGATACCTTTGGAAAGGAGATCCAACGGTATCATTAAATATAGTTTATATATTGACTAAATATGGTAAGTAAGCTAGTTTTTGAAGCTACCGCTGCCTTAGGAATATATATATATATATATATATATATATATATATATTTCCAAGGGTCTTAAGGTTCAGTCAATAAATAAGCAATTTAATTCAGGCTACATTTCGAGAATTTATTGTTTTCATATTCATGCCCTAACAGTGAAGGAAACAACTACTTTATCCCAAATATTCACAAAAACCAAAGACAACGACAAATTAGAGCATAAATCAAATGTCGTATACGAAATCCCTTGTGAAAATGAATGTAGAAAATCTTACTTTTGAACATCAATGCAATATTTAAATAGGAGGTGTACCAACACAAATACAGTTGTATTTCAATAGAAAAAAACCTAATGAACCAGATCAAATTGCACCAAACATTCATTTCAGAAAAACAGGACATTTATTCAAATTCCATTCACCCAAAATTATACATTATGAAATAAAAACAGCTATAAACCAAACACGAAGGAAATGATTACCATGGAAAAATCGCGCCATTAACAAAAATCAAACGTCCAAAATCTTAATTCATGCTATACAAACTTAATGAGCTCATAAAAACAATATGTCTGAACAACACTAATAATAATACTACTATACAGCACTTGCCAAACAAAGGAGGAAAAAGGGGAAAAAACCCCGATTTTGGAACCACATTAATTTGGAAACTCCCTCTCTGACTATTCCAAGCATCTTAGCTTCAGTGTTCTTTCAAAGTTATCAGTATACGCACAGGTCTATTTAGAACACTGTTTTGTCTGAAATTATAACTAAATTTTAATAATTTTATTTATATGTATTTATAACGTTTAAAAAATAAATTTAAATTCTAATCGAGGTATATAATTAACTACTTTATATTTATTAATTGTGCAGTGCATTCTTAAACTTATTTTAAAATGTTTTCTGTTCCTCTAACAATAACACCATCTGCTAATTATTGTATACAAATTTTAATATTCTGTTTTTATTTGTTTTATTTTTTCAATGTTAGGGCATGAATATGAGAACATTAGGGGTACTCACTACGTTTGCTATAGCATGCTATTTGTGCTATTGTGCTAAACCCATCAATTTTATACAGGAAATAACTGTAGAAACTCGACGGGCTTTGCAAAATAACACAAATAGCATGCAATAGCAAACGTAGTGAGTACCCCTAATATCTCGAAACGTAGCCTAAATAAAATGGCTTATTGTTTGACTGAACCTTAAGACCCGTAGATAACTTATGTAATATATACTCGGTTGATCATTATGTCGAACTGTGAATGCCTGATTAAAACATTGGTTTATAGTAAAAATATCTATAATATAAAGATCTTCTTCTCCACAAATTTTACAATCTCATCTATAACTTTAAACATTTGAAGTCCAATATATTTTTAGAGTAACAATAGGGTTTATTATTTTTTTCTGAGTAATGTCGAAAAATAATGAAAAATTAGAGAATCCGTAAATGCCGTGAAAAATGCAGGTAATAATAAACATAAATTTTGCACATTTACAAAATATTAAAAAGGTTTAAAAAAAAAAAAAAATAGTTACAATAAATAAAGGTATGAGTGATTTTTGTATATATTCTTATTGATTCTGTTTTTTATTTATGTATATATTATTATTTTATAAATTTATTGTTTTATATATATTGTATGGATGTAGTACTTTATCCCAATTTGGACTGATTGTAATATTACTCAATAAAGAATGCTTTCTGGAACAAAAAAACAAAATAAACAACAGTCAAAATATTTAAAGAAAATAAATATCTTTAAGAATAATAGACAAAATGAATATTCATTTTCTCGTTCTGACATGGAGGAGGGGAGTGGAGGGTAATCGCAGCAAACCTCAGAACTATGAAAATATATGTATTATTGAAACGTTTATAAATACATTGCTAATTGGTAAAATAACAAGGGATAGAGCTGTCACATGTGAATATCATTCCTCACATTTACCTTTAATGATATAAACCTCTGTGGAAAAATCAAAGAAACTCAAATGTCTAAAAGTATTAATATTATCTTAAAATAAAATTCACTGCCCATGTTTATTTTTATTTTTTGTGATAGGAATCTGTCTCACATTAAGTTGAAAGCTCGCATGAATTTCAAAAACCTTAATAACAGTTTTTTAAAACCGATTCCTGTCCTTGATACTGTTCTAGTTTTATTTTATGCGAAGTTAATACCTAATTTATAGTGAAACACTTAACAAATATCGTTATATTTAAAAGAAAATAACTGAATTGGCTATCGATTATCCATGTTGGTTTTCTTATGGCTAATCTTAAGTAAAGTTAGGTGTTCTAGTTTGGAGTGTAATGCGCCGCTATCGCTAGAGAGACTCAATTCGCCGAATGATTGATGGTCCCTATTTGACAGTTAGCCTGATAATAGTCCATCGCTATTGGAACCTCCTCTATAACTTTCCTATTTCAAATATATAAGGGTAAATTTCAATTTATTTTTCTCTGATCGAATGAAGTCGGCGTGTCATTGCCCAGTAATTCTATTAGCTTGGTCTTCTTTCCCTACTTGAGAATATGATTCTAGCTTTGACACCTTTATTTATTTATTTCATAAATTTAACAATGCTAAATTTTAAGATTAAGTGATGATATAAGATAGTGTTTTGTTTAAAAAAATAATAGTTCTATAAGTTTAACAATAGGGCTGATGGGGCTAAACCATTTTTTCAGTCTATGAAACACTTATAACTAACTAAGTTAATAACTAGTTCATTTCTAACCTATGTTTCTAATAACAAATAATATTTATGTAGTGTTTTGCCACCGAACCTCCTTTGCTTGAGTTAGTGTGATATATATTGGATTCGTACAATCGAGAAATTTAATGTGGCGTTTTATTATGTAGTCAGAAATTGTTGGTAGTTCCTACAAATCGTTGGACAACAACGGATGTATTGATTGTTAAAAGCTGTTTAGCTTTTTCAATGAAGTCGAACGTGCCAATATTAGGAGCATCGTGTTTTGAAATCTTTAAACCATTTATTATATATTTGTTGATACTATGAACCCAGACCTTGTTTATTAGTTGGATATATTTGTTTCACAGACATTACTCGCCTCTGAGTCTTGTGTAAATTGAATAATGATAACAAAATATGGTTACTCCTATGCATATTAATGCCTAATTACTATAAAAGTTATTACGATCGTTATTATGAATGATTAATACAAATTAATTAACAAAAATTATAATCAGCTCGCAGTAAAATCTGGCTTCGCTCACAAAAAATTCATTTAGTGTTGATTTAAATATCTCTGCGGTAATGGTAGAAGTAACTATAATAAAACATACAACTCCATTGTCAGGCTGTCAGTTATTGTTTCATCTATGCTCAACGAATATTATTTAGGGCTAGATCGCAACTTTATGCTTTAAAATTTACAATGGCTTACCATTAGATGTAAGCATACCTATAAGTACTTAAATGTTTTATCTTTGAAGGATAATCTTTCATCAGCATAACTTATTTGCAACATTGATGTGAATTAATCCCAATCGTGGGTGAAGATCACTTAATAGAACAGTTTGTTTTCTTTTGTTAGAAAACAATCCTAATATTTCCAATGAGCTGTTTCCTGGTATTGGTAATATATACTTATTACTTATTTCCTATTCTTATTCTTATTTCAATAATTTTTTTCAGATGAAATGCGTTAAGTGATACTTTATTTATTAAGTGATACCTTCTTTAGCTTCAAGTAAAAGATCAAGATCAGAAGGTCCAGACCTGTCGTCCGTGAAGCGAAGACCCCGTCGTGGTAGTAATATGAAATTGACACCACAGGCCTTTGGTTTGACACCTTTCATTGACACCTTCAGGTACTACTTTGGAATCTGGACCTTAGCCTAGAAGGTTAAACGACAGTAGCTTTGAGATATTTTGTAAATATTTATGGTGGAGTTCTGACACTGGTTAGATTCTCCTCACATGTGCGGTATGTTTGTGGCTAAGGTGCCCTCAATCAGCTTCCGCTGGCTTTCACCAGTGACGCGGCTGGGAGGGAGGCGTTGGGATCCTTCGGACTCTGCTTTTCCTTCTACAAGGGGGAGGGGGCAATTCCCGTCTGGGGTTCCCCAGCAGGCTGTAAATATTGTACATAGATATGGTAATTTTCATGTTTTGTTCCTTTCTTTGTCAACTTGTATTTATTTTATATATAAATTTTGTTATTATATATCTTTATTTATTTATTTTTATTTTTTTAATGTAATTTGATTTGAAATTTCTACCGTTTATACTGTAAATATTGAATGAATGTGGTCTTACAGCCCTATTATTATTGTCTATTGAGGCGAATTGTAATCTATCTAATAAAATAAATTAAAAATATCAATAGCATTTTTATTAACCTTAAATAGTTTTACAAGAAAATAATAATAATTTTGTTTCTATGGGACCTGCACACTGAAACATGGATACAGGCCCCAATGTTTAAATATTTGTTATAAATGTATTATGTTTGCTAATACTTGTCAGATTAGAATAATTTCAACAGATTATAATTTTTTTTTTTTTTTTTATCTTTCAAATGAGTACTTATTATTTTTAAGGAAATGCCTAGAGTTTTTTAGTTATTCGAAAACCTATTTACGTCAAAAGGTTTTAGATTTTTAAAAGTTCGTAACTTTACTTATCATTAGGAATTGTGAAGTAATCTGATATTACATAATTGAAAATAATGATTAATCTCTGTTCTGCATGACCTAACTCTTAATAATTGAAAACTAGGTTATTTATCATATAAAAACTGTAATCATAGGCTATTTTATTAACATCATAAATTATAGTATAAAACTGAGTCTTGATGATTGTTTTGCACAATCGATAGAAATCATTATTAATTATGAATCAAAGTAAAAAAAATCTATTAAATGCGCTTGAAGGCTAAAACCTAAAATATTACAATTAATTACAAGAAATCTTAAAGAATCAAATCATCATAATAAACATTAGTTTAGACGTTCGAATTACGACCCTATTTATAATTTAAATTTTATTGCTAACATCAAAATCAATTTTTATAAATCTGGTGTTTTATCTTGTGGCAGACAAATATAATTTATTTTTCTGAAGCCATTAAAACGAGAGAGAATAAAGAGGAAAATAGGGAGTTGGCTTGACAATGAGGTAATGGCTTTTTTTTATGCCTTATAGTTTAAGGTCAAACGAAAAGTGTTGTATTATACCTTAATTTTATTACCCTTATTATTTAAGTGTAGAGAAACATCCATAAAGAGAGATGTTTAGATTTATTAGGAAGTAATTATAGCATTTTTTTTTTCACAAGATCCGGTTTTATTATGATTTACAAAGTACAATATGTACATATATTTCAGTAAGTGACCTTTTATTACCCGAAGTATTCTATGGTACATTTTTATTTCTAGGTGTGCTGCATGAACTTTTTACTTTTTAAGGGCTTCTAATTGTAGCATAGGCACGAAAAACCTTTTTTTTACAATTGATTTAGCTAAAAACTGTTCTATTGTTCTGTAAAATTAATACCGTAAATGTTGTAGTTTAAAAAAAAATAATGAAAAGAAGAAAATATCAAGACATCAGTCCATTCCACGATTCAATGAATGATTCAATCTCTACTGCGGAATTTCTGGTGAGAGCGATGTAGGTTATGCAGACTGGTCATTGGGAATTTCAGGGAGAAGGAATGCTATATTCTACAATAGATCTACAAATCGTGTCAATAGTGCAAAGTGAATTTTATTAACTAACTACCCTAGTGGATCTAAACTGATTAATTTTAAATTTATGGTTTTAATCGTATCAACTGCGGTTGATTGAAAATTGTATTCCTGTAGGCATGCTTAGTAATAAGTTCGTGCAAGTTGGGTAATAATTGAGTGTTGAACAGTCCAAAGTTTAAAAAAAAAATTAATCATTTAAAGTGTAGGATTGATTGGTTTCATTATATATAATGGTTTATTTTCAGTCTGACAGGAATGAAAAAATAACACGGTACATCAGCTGGATTTGGATAAAAAAATAAATATTAAAATTGCTAGTTATTTTTCTTACTTTCAAATTTCATTAAATTCCGTATATTTGGGTGCTTAGCGCAATAATTTACTTATTTTTATTTTTTTTTTACTTGAAGGTAAAAAAAAGGCAAGATCTTAGAAAATTTCATGATAAACATTTAAGCAGTTTTAGGGAATATTTTATTATATAATGGAGAATGTTTTTGCTAGAAAAATTGATGATATAATGTTATAAATGGATTTTAACATCAAAATTTATAAGATGAAATTTGCGTCTATATTACATATATTTACATACCGGCTCTTATACATTCTTGAATACTTAATTCTGTTTCGGACAACTTTTCGTCTTCCAGCAAAAATAAACTGTCTATTTGTGTACATTTCGCGAAATATATTTTATTTGTTTTTATGAAAATTTAAAACGTAAAATTACAGTTTAACAATCAATAATCATCCATTTTGATGATAAGTAAAAGTAGCTTGGTTGCAGACATAAAAAATAATATAATTCAATTTTGACTATGGCTAACGTTGTTTTTACACAAGAGGACTTGAGGCAATCTTGATTCAATAATATTTCATCGTTTTTCGCTATATCGAGAGCGAAATAGAGTCTGCAGAATTGATGAAATTAAGTACAACATTAAGGATAAGCTGAAAATAGTAGGAAAACAAATTATTAATCGAATTTTTTTTCTGGCAGTGTAGTAATCAATTTGAAAAGGCGAATGCTTGGAAGTCGGCCAGATATTTTATCGAACCGAGCTCTACACGATAATCATCTGTTATTCATATTCTGGGAAATATCGTGGTAAGGACGTAGCTAGGTCGGCAACCAGCTCTAGCAATTACTATTTAATTTTTAATATTACCTCGGATTGGATTCACAGTGGATCTATCCATTTCATGGTCCTTTTAAATCTTTTCCATTGTTATTTGAAATTATTTTATTATGTATTAATCCATCCGTGGGTTACAGAGTTGTAGAAGGTCTCCAAAACCTTTGTGACTTTAATCATTTTTTTTTTGTCGCTGAAACATATCAGATCAAAAAAGCAAATGAATTTTCCACCAAACGAAGAACCCTAAATGGCACAGATACCATGTTATTCTAAAAACATATACTTCACCCTTGCACCATTCAGAGCTCTTATTGGAAGATGGAAGCTGTGAATAGTGGTGCAGAGAACTGGATTGCACATTGCTCAGCCGCATTCCCCACTGGCTCTGCACTCTTATTTATGACTGACAAGATTTATAAGAGTGGACGTCCTCCACACTGGCCGGAACAAACGACCCAGGTCATCTAGATCATCAGAAGTGCTTTGGTAATGACGAAAAAGCTATAGCTCAATCGAGGTAGGAGAAAAGAGCCGTTCTGTGTGGCTAGGGTACGAGCTGTTTGAAAAAGATTTAGTGCCAGGGTAGAATATAAAGGAGGCCAATGGAAATTAACGTGTTTCTCCAGACAATCAATACCCACTGGCAATGAATAATGCCCATATGCAAGAGGGTATATATTTCTCAAAATCTAAGATAGGGACTTTGAATCTGTGATTTCATGACTTCAAGACAAATAAATATACCTGTAAGATTCTCTGCGCTTTATAACATGAACAAAAACTCCTCAGTAACATTTATATTGTATTTACTACTTTTATTTTAATTACATATGGGTTAATAAAATAATAGTATGAATACAGTGAATAAATTTGGAACTAATTATTGCTTAATATTACAATTATTATACTGGAAGGAATTAGTCCGGGTGGCGGTCAGTAAATGAAACAACTAAATAGTTTCAACTATTTATCATTTTATCACTATTGAGCTAGAAAACGTCGGCATTAAAATATAAAAAAAAAACTATATAGATAAAAAAACTTAATTAAATTACAATGGCTATAGTATTGGGTTGTGTCACATAAAATGTCCGTTTTCAAGGTAGAGGATTTTTATTAAAAATACGATATGACAACAAGATAATTTTATTCGAAGTATTTACCTTCTGTTCTACACATTTTTCCCAATGTGACACCAACTTTTTTATCCCCGAACTGAAAAACTCTCAGCTTTAAAGTGAAACAAAATCTGAAAACGCACTTTTCACTTGGTCGTCATTTTCAAAAAGTTTTCCTTTGACGAAGTTGTCTAAATTCCTGAACAGGTGGTAATCTGTTGGAGACAAGTCGGGAGAATATGGTGGGTAGTAGCCCAGTTCTTTCAATTTTTGCACGGTATGTTTTGAAACATAGGGTCTTGCTGCCGCTCAGTGAGATCATGAGGTACCCATGATCATGACCCATAACTGTTTGGTATGGGTTTCCTTCTAATGTATGTTTGAGGACATCGTTGTCTATTACGGACGGAGGTCTTCCTCGGGGGAAGTTTTTTAGGTCGGTATTCCCAGCTGAAAACTTAGCAAACCAACGGCGAATGGTCCGTTCATTAACATTCCCTTCCCCAAACGCCTTGCAAATATTTTTAGCGGCCTCAGCTGCTGAATGGCAGAGTTTAAACTCGTACAGAAATATTACTCGAAAATCGCGTGTTTCCATGTTCATATTTGGATGTATACTAAAAAGTGGGTAATTGATTGGGAAGCTAATGTTTATAATACAAAGGTAGAGGATTAGTAACTGTTTACTTTA
The DNA here is from genome assembly GCA_023052935.1 of Piezodorus guildinii. Lineage (NCBI taxonomy): Eukaryota > Metazoa > Arthropoda > Insecta > Hemiptera > Pentatomidae > Piezodorus > Piezodorus guildinii. Next base: position 113,146,984 of record CM041293.1, on the reverse strand, counting down.
AATATGTAAAAATTCGGAAAAAAACAACAGAGACCTGCAAAATCCTTTATGTATTTCAGAAACTATAAAAACGGACATTTCATGTGAAACAACCCAATACTTTGTGCGAGGCTTCTGTCTAAAATGTTGAAGGTTAGAATTTACAGAAGCATTATACTCCCGAATTTTCTATACTGGTGTGAAACGAGGCTACTTACTTTGAAGAATAACCAATGACAACAGGTTTTTGAGAGTACGTTTTTACGTAAAATTATTAGTCGGAAGAGGATTGAGGCCACTGATGAATCGAGAAGGTTATGCAATTAGTAATTACAGAACTTGTTCCTCTCGTGTAAAAATGAATATGTGGCTTTGCTTTACTTACTGATTGCACGATCAACTACTTTTTCTCATGAATAACATTAACATTCGCTCCATGATATTTTACAATACGAAACTGAAAGATGGGAGGTTAATATAAAATTGTCCATGACATTTTTACCATCCGTTCAGTCTTAAATTATATCTACACATCAATAAAAATGAGAATGAACATTTTTTTTCTTGATATCGATTTTGAATCAATAACAACCGCTTTATAATGAGGCTCTACGTAAAATTATTTTTCGATGAGGGATGAAGCTACTGCAGAATTTAGTAAATTATACGACGTAGAATTACAGAACTTGTACCTCCCAAGTATAAATGAAGATTTAGCATTATAAGTCTGATATAGAGGATTTGGGCTAGGACAGTAGCCATGGGATTGAATGATTTTTTTTTTTGTTTATTCATTTAACGTCCCTTTATTCTGCTTCGGCTAATCAGACGATGCTATAGTGGGAATCCTAAATTTTGTATATCCAGGTTTAATAAGGATAGTTATCTTTAACGTTCTTGACATCGCAATGGCTTTTTAAAAGGATCACCTTTTAACTTTCCCTCTGAAGGACGGCATAACTAAGGATTTTTTACTCCCATTAAAAAATCCTAGGGCCACCTGCGGGTTTGAATCCGGGACCTTGGGCATAAGTTGCTGTTATGATAGCCAGCATGGGTACAGGTAACCCTTGGGATCGAATAAAATTGAGGCCAAGACTGACGACTACTTCTATTGGTACCGAACTTCCGGGCTTGCTAAGTCTATTATTGCTATTCTGAATAACTAATTAACTCCAATTTAAGCCTTTTTTTCACATTTTCTGTCTTTATTTTATCCTTGTAGTCAGATCTAGCCGACCTACAATACTTTTTGTTTACTCTATTTATGCTCACCCTTTTTTTTATGACTTTTATAAAAATCATAAATTGGCATAAAAATGCTTTTGAAAAAGGCAAAAAGGAAAGCATTGATATCAAAATCCATTTTAATATCCCTTAAAAGCCCTCATTAGAGAGGGAGGGGAAAGCAATCCGTCTTCACACAATACATTTCCAAATTACGGCCTGCAATGTAGATCCTAATGGTCAGCGAGTCGGGAAATAATTTTCCACTGCTAAGGATATGATTTATGTTTGTTCACTGGCTCCCATTTTCAGCATATTAACTATATTAAAAAAACGTATCGAGTGCGTATGTGTTATATAATGGAAGTTTCATAGTTGTGGATAAGAATAGAAATAATATAGGAAAAATAAACTAAAAAAAAAACAATCATCAAATGATAAGTAATGGATGCGTTTCTGTTAATTATAATATTATTATTTTTAAAGAAGTTTTTTTTTTTTCATTGGGCATAAATTTATTTCTTATACTAAAAAAAAATCTATTCTGACTGTATATTTTATAATATGTCATAATCCAAGCAACCATCAAGTGTTGGTCCGAAGTCATTGAATTGATTGACCAATATCATAATTCTGTGGAGGTCGTGAAAAACTGGATAACTCGAGTTACATAAAAAATGAGTTAACGCTCCCTCAGACCGTCTCCCAAACATGTTAAATTGGTGTATTTTCAGGTGGAAAGAAAGCTGTATGTTAATCACTGTATTTTAGGTATTACGTAAAGTTTAAGTCGCTCACCTGTAAAATGAAAGATTTTGACTTAAAAACTTATTCACGACAGCCACAGAATTAATATATTAATATGTTTAATTCTTTGTAACGACTTTTTTATACTCAGAACACTTAGGTATTATGTTATGATAATTTAGTAACGTTATTAGTCGAGTAAGATCTGTGCTAAAGAGGTTTAGGGGAATCTTCATACTGCTGGCTGGAGGAATAAGAACATTAACGAATCTTTAGGTTAAGTTCATTGTCTATAACTTAAGAATTCTTATCTACCGGTAAGTTTTTATTAATTATTAGGCAGTGATTCTGTCAATACGTGACTCATTACAGATAATTATTCAACCTCATGCTTAAAATAACATTTTTTCAGTATTTGAAGTTATGTTTTTATTTAGATTGAGACAGTTTTGGACTTGAATGTGAATATTTGAGAACCAAACTTTTCAATTGGTTTTACTCTTTATAAAATCTAATGAAATATGGGACAGAATATTTTGATGAATCAGTAGTGTACAGAGAAAATTTCATTATTTTCAAAACAATTAAATACATAATAGTAATAATTAATTCATATTTGGATAATTTTCAGGAAATATAATGGCCCTTTAAAAATATTTCATCCAGCTAATATATTAAACCTTTTCTCTAAACTTTGTCAAATTATCCAAACCTGTAATTACTCCAAATAAATTAATTTTAGTATCAGCCTTTTTATCTTGCAACGGATTAGTTGTCACTATTAATTTTTGATTATTTTATCACAGGGTGAGATAAAATAAAAAAATAAAATAAAAAAGTGTTGTGAAGATTATAATTGAGGTTTAGATATTCAGAATAAAGGACGAGATTAAGATCCGAAATACATAGAGAGAAGAGGATATTTCTGACGATGTCTTTATCTAAACTGCTCCAACGTGATGTTATATCCATAGGTTATTATTGTAAAAGTTAATCGAGTATAAATTGGCTGTCGTATATCTCATACCATCATCTTGGGAGTCCCTTGCATCAGGCCCCGATCAGTGCGGTAAGTTTCTTAACCTAGGGGAAGGTAATCTGTCTGGTGATCATCCCCTGGCCATCTTATCAATCGCGATGTTTGCCAATGTATGATTTAATATTAATAATTAGCATGTTAAGTGGAATGCTGTCTTGTATGTTTTGATGATATCTAAGCACAACACTAAAAAAAATACACTGCTACCAGATTTATTTTATTTTTATTTAAATTCAAAACTTTTATAAATGAAATAATAGATATTGTAAACATCCAAAGTATTAGGATGCCCGGAAAATAATGCGAGATTATCACTTTCATACTCAAATTAGTCTTTATTTATTTTTTTCAACAGATTTCCCATTTTTTTTTTTTTTTTTTTTTTTTTACTTTATTATTTAAATCAAATTACAAACATTTTACAGTGCAAGTAGAAGTCACTATTCCTCTAAGGCGAGCCATGTGTGGGAAAGGAGTTCACCTGCGGCAATTCAAGAAAAGTACAATAACAAATAGTAACACAGTACACAGTAAGATACAATACAATAGTTAAATAATATAACACAATCTTTTATAAAAAACAATATAATACTTAAGGAATATAAATATACAATTATAAAGAAACAGTAACACAGTATAATGTATGAAGCAGTAATTGACTAAGCTAAAAAGCTATAAGGAGTACATATACATATATACAAGATATGAAATTAAGACATGCAAATACAAAATTGAATAATATATATACCTAATTTATACAAAAAAAAACAATTATAAGAAACAGTATAACTGACAAACTGACAGCAATTAACTAAACACAAAAACAATAAAGAATACAAATTCATATATACAAGATAAAAAATTAAGGCAAAGATTAGTAAACTTATTAGTATACATTTAAATTAGTAATGTAATTATTTATAATTGACCATCTGTACTTGAATTTAGACCTGGCGGTGGACGCTGTAAAACAAAATTGGTGGTTGATTTGCTCACGTCGAGTTTCCATGCAAGTTTTTGAGCAGTTTTTTGGGGATATTCTTTCATTAAAGCTAGCAGAACAACTTCCTCAAGAGAAGAAGTACTTCCAAGTCCTTGTTTGTGTTTCAGGCTTAAGATTCCCTCTCTTGAATTTTAGAACCATTGAATGATGCATTCATAAATATTGCCTTCGTACCACACTTCGCTGATGTTCCCGGCCGTTTGGCCCCGTTTCGGTCGAGTTTAAACTCAAAATTAAAATTATACGAAATCACCCTTTAAAATATTCGTAAAGACTTAATTTTTCCAAATTGTGAAATGCTACAGAATTGAACAAAAATTTGCTTTTGGATGCGGATAATTAAGAGTTGACATCTTTTAAATTTAATAATACAGCAGGAGTAGAGTTTTGGGGCTCTACTAAACCATCAAACTCTTCCCGTATCCAATCCTTACAATCCAAAATCCTTCGCAAAATCCTTAACGCTCCTTACTTTGTCACGAATAAAATCATCCACAATGATCTTAATGTTCCATATGTTGCTGATTTGGCCCGTACCAGGTATCACACCTTCTATGAAAAACTCCACTCCCACTCTAATCCATTAGTTTCAAACCTTGCTTCCATTCCTGATAATCCTCCGATGCGTCTGAAAAGAAGATGGCCTCGAAACCTTCTTGTTTAGACTCACTACCAAAGAGTGCTGCCAATGGGCAGTTTCTCTTCATGTTCATTCCATGTGTTATAACATTACAGCATATTTACTTGATGTATTTTTTGTACAGTTGTAAATTTCAATAAAAAAATATATTAAAAAAAAAAAAATAATACAGCAAAGGGGTATTTAAAGAAAAGCCTTAAACCGTAGATTATTTTTGGACAACTCAATATTTATGACGCAACTAAAACAGAGTTCTTTCGCAATAAAAAATCAGATAAGGACATCAAAAAACTTATTCTCTTTTCCCTAGATAGAAAAGTGCCCTGAAACCATTTATTTTAAAATTTTTATCTATTGGATTCTTATTTTCATTAGTCCCCACTACTTTGGACAACTTTATATGATGTATTGATTAGCTTTCGGTTATAATGAACGGTTTCAGGAAAATATACTGTATTCTGGATTTCAAATGATGGATTGTTAGTTTAGTATATTTCTATACATGATAATGAAGTCTGAAGCCCATTTACATTAGCAGGTTAAAGTTTAGGTTCGGTGAAATACCGTCTCTCTATCTCAATAAATTGTCTTGTAATTTATACCGGATAGGTGCGGTGGCAGTAATGTCTGTTTTACTGCGAGTCTTTGGGTGCGTTTATATTGGGCTTGCTATATTTGATCGGATACCAGGTTTACTTAACTATATGGTAGAATTCAACTGTTCAAGCTAAAATACATATTCAAATTATTTTTTAAATTCAAATTGCATGAAATGAAACTAAAATTAATAAATCTGACTTAGCAACTAGTTTCTGATTTTTATTAATAAACTGGTCGCTGCACTCGACCCACGTTTAACTCAGTATAATAAAAGTAATGCAATCAGAACCTTTGACTTACAGTCAATATTTCAGGATAAGTGTAAGGGATATCTTTTTTATCTAGAATCGTAGGTACCTTTTTGAATTCAAATCTAATTTTAACATTTGTAGTTTTATTTTAATTTATTTAATGAATGAAACTCATCTGTGCTAACACTTAAAAATGGATCCAAAAGCTCCAATATCTGATTATACTAATTTTCAAGATATCATAAAATTGTGGATTAAAACCTGAATGGAGAGCATCAAAAGGCCGCGTAAAAGATGTCATCAGCTTTATTTTATAATTTAAATCAATTTAAATACCGGCTGAATTTCTCTCGACCAAAGTTCGTTTGTTTATTTTTTTAACGTCACTTAATTCTGCTGTGTGGTTAATCGGACGTTATTACAGTGGGAGTCCTAAATTTTGCCTATCCAGGTATAATTAGGAAAGAGATTTTTAACGAGTAACTGACATCCCCCAGGCTCGGGATTACCTTTTTACGTTCTCTCAGAAGGACGCCAAAACTAAGGATATTTTGCACCCGCTAAAACATCTTAGGGCCACCTGCTAGGTTCGATCCCGCGATCTTGGGCGTTGATGGCTGTTAGAATAGCTACTACACATCAAGTGACCCTCCAATACATTAAATTTTGTCTAAATCTTTTCTTCTTCTTCTGTCTTTCAAACTATCACCGCCTCGTTATAATTACTAATCTCCCCCAAAAGCCCTACTGAATCACTGCAACACCCACTGGTGGTGGCCTCCACTTTTGGAGTCTCTGCTTTAGACAGTTAGTTAACAAGTACAATAAAAAATAAGTGTTGTATTATACTATTTGTTTGTTAGTTAAATTTCAAATAATTATTGATTGTTCAAAAACCGATTTTTACTGTTATAACGTGAACGTGAGAATGATAAAATCACAGACGGGGATAGAACTGTAAGTAGAACAGAGGATATCCTGGGAGACGTGGCTCGCGCGCCTATGATGCAGTAGATGTTTCTATTAGCGAGGTGCCCTGAGGCAGCGGCTCTGAAGAAGTTGATGAGCCTTGTGGGAATATATGGCAACCAGAGGGGCCTGAGGCGGCGGCCTGGATCACGATCTGACCAGGCTATCCCCTTGGATACCACCTGCTATTATTTATTTACCTCCGCGGGGGGCAGAGCCCTTGTCTTCCAAGTCTATTGGAAACTCCTGCTGAGCCTTTTGATGGTTTTGGAGCGGGACCCCTTTCCGAAGAAGAATGTGCTCCACAATATCCTATCTACATTAGCTAACAACCTAAATCAGAACCCATTTATAAAGGAATGGACACCTATTAGAATATCTACTTTATAAATCACCATTCAAACTGATCTTTACTAAATTAAAAATCTCAATATACACAAGTAACTTTTCAAAATTGACTTCTTTTTTATAAAGTTCATTATAATGGGATATATATATAAAAAAAATTACCCTTTTTTATATTTTTTATTTATTTTATATTTTTATTATTATTCCTTTAATGTAAAATACGTATAAAAATCATAGTATAGTCCATTGTTATCAACTATCATTAGCCAATAGCTCGATACCAAGCTGATACCATTCTTTGGAATGAATGTCAAAGAACTCTTGGACTGCAATTTTAACTTCAGTAAAATTAAAACAAATCTCCTTGAATAAAATTTACATGAATAAAAGAAACAAGTGCGAGGTCTGGGTCTATATGGCGGAATGAGGTAGAAGTTCAAACCCATAAAATTCTAAAATATTTCTTTGTTTCGACGGGAAGTGTGACGACAAACATTATGTTGTTGGGATAAAACTCCTATTCGGTTGATCAAAGCTGTAAATTGCTAAATAATCAGGAACAAATTTGGGATGAATAATTCTTGTCATTGCCAACAGGTATTCGCATTTCGCCAGTAAACGTACATTTCATCACGGGTGACTATGTTCCTGTATACTCACAGACTATCTTCCGGTAAAGTCTCATATCTTAAGGGTTTTTAAATTAATATTTACAAATTTCTAACCTTATAGCTCTCAGGTATGTTCGCGAGTTCTTGGGATGGATTATTTTAATTAAATATTTTAATACGTAAATTACGGAACGGTCCATTTTATAGGCCACAGCCTATGAGTGGATATCCGAAATTGAGAAAAAACATGGCGACAGAGCGGGAAATAGACCTTAACAGCTCATTGTACGAATGGTGGCCGTGAAACTGTACAACTCTATATAACTATTGAACCACCTTTCATCAATTGTTGAGGTACAGGTTTTGTCTACAGCTAAGAATTTGAATTTAAGAACATTAAGAAGAACATATTTGCTTATTGCTTGTAGATGCCAAATAACGATTTTATTGTATATAAATAATAATGATAACGTAACCAATTGTATTTATTATTTTCTTTATAGATCACAGAACATCATAATTAATCACAAATATTAAGGCGTTAATATTTCTCGTCACATAGTTCCAATGTTCATTCAATTATGCTTTCAGTGATTGCCCAATCTATCTAGTTGACCCATATATTAATAACATCTAGTCGTTGATGCAATATATCGCGAGGACATGCAGGTAAACATTGTCTTACAAGTTGGACTTACACGATGATCACTGGACCGAATCACGGTCATTAGCGGTCTAACAGCATAGTCCCATTTCTGTACGTAGTGTATTATATATGTATCTGTGTATGCAATGCATGTAAGTTAGCATTGTTAATCGTTTATTTATCATTGATGTATCTGTTTTCTCCATACTTTGTATATCCGTAAATGTACTCATTACATTCAATTTAATAGTATTGTTAGATTCTTTTCATGCTTGTTTCGAATTTTGTCTGCATCTGCTGCAGGTAGTTTTTACAAAAATGATATTTTAAAGAATACTCAATCGAATCACTGTGATGAAATGAAACTATAAACGTCTGTGTGAAATCTTAAGCTGGTGAGTCTGTGGTGTTACGCTTCTTAATCTTTCATTGTAAAAGAATCGAACTATAAAGGGACCACTGACAGTTTTTCACAGAATTTTAATAATTTCATTTTTTTTAAAATTATTATTCATTGGCATTCGCTTCGAATGGCCAGAAAAAAAAAAAACATCCACACTGAAACTGCTTCAGTTTATATATCGACTTAAAATCATCGAAATAAATAAATCAAATTGGCTTTTCCACTAAAACATTTATGATGGTATATTCTAGGTACATTTGTTTACAAATTATATATTGAGAAATAACACAATCTGCCAAAATCAATTATGACATGAGTATTAGTGCTAAAATAAGACATTCATTCCATATGTACAATAACAATGAATCTTGAACACTTACATACATATAAACACTATTTACATTCTGTCCTAAGGCCTCTCTCACTCAGATTTACCGGGTCAGACAGTAGAGACCGTAAAATACAAACTAAAAACTAAATTTTTTTTTTTTTACTTTCACTTAGCTATATATGAAATATATACAGTAAGGGAAAGTATTGCGATCGTGAAGATTTTCGAATTCAAGTTTTCAACGGAACACACGTTTTAGAATCCCCTGAGTCTAAATGACCAAGTCCCGCAAAAAGGTCTGTGTGTGTGGTAAGTCCAGCGCAAAAACGAAAAGGAACTGAAATTTCATATTTTAGACAACTATACGCCCGACATGTTACAGCAACGTTTTCATCAAAATCAGCTAATCAGAAAAGCCACTTTGTACTATCCATTTTGCACCTTTTTACGGTTTGCTCGAAACCGGCTGTTACGATTTTGATTAAACTCGCTCTATTGATGTAAAATTAAATAGGTTTTAATATTATGTAAGTTTTATTCTGATTGAAATAGTCTGACAAGGCCTTTATGTTGATATTTTAAATTTTCTTCCTCTAAACTAACTTTAATTTTGAATATTCCAAATGATTAACCATATCATCTCCATGAGATTGGTGATGGGCGGCTTAATATACTAGTTGGACGAATTTGATGAACAACGAAAGAATAAAAGAGCAATACTTTTTTTTATATAATTTTTATTTTTTTGATAATAAGAACAGTAATATAGACGTATAATATACCGTTGGAAAGAGAAAGATTTTAGAAAAAATATTATCTGAAACACAACGCTGGTTAATTAAAGATACATACATAGAGGAGTGGATCGACTCTTTACGTTTGAAAATTCATATTCATAAGGGCATTATCAGGCCTACCCTGCTCTTTGGTGCATTACTGTTAGGCCATCTTTATAACAAGACTCTTCAGAGACTGCAGAGCTACCATAACTTCGTCCTCCGGCGTGTCGTCCGTGGCACTTCGCTCCTAAAAGCACGAAATATCTACATTCACGAGGAGCTCCAGCTACCCTCTGAGCCTGAATACATAGGTCAGTGGCAGATATTTATATAAGTTTAGTATAGGTATTTATATTTATATAAGTTCTTTGATGGGCTGACTGAAAATGGACCAACCGTTCCTTCAGAGATATCGCACCACCACACAGGCCTTAGCCCAGTAAAATAAGGCCGAATTTGACGATTTGTGGGAATTAATTCGGACAAAGCTGGAAATCGTTTTAATACCTTGTAATGGTCCTAAATACAAGTAATCTGAGTTTGCACCATTGCAGCTGGTGAGCTTAACTTTTGGCAGCCATAAAACCTCGAAATTTTTGCACTTTTTTCAATTTTTCACCTATAACTCGAAAACGGTCACTCTTACAAAAAATATGTTTCTTTCTAAAATGAAAGAATGTTAAATTTCCTATTAATAAGTACCATTAGTTATTGAATTTGGTTTAATGGTATGGCAACAATTCTTCGTTGAAAATAGGCAAATTTTACCAACTTTCTTGAAAAACCCCATTCAGTCATTTTCAGACCTCTGTAACTTCTAAACCACTATCCAAATCGTAAAATGATATAGAATAAAAGTTGTAGAGTATCTAATTTCAATTGCAAAAGGCTCATTAAAATCTAAATTAGGTTGATACGATCATTCACGAAATAGGTTTTTCGATTATCTCTACACGTGTCGTAGCGCTCAGGTCTATGTAGAAGATATGTTGAACCTTGAATCAAAACTTCCACGTGATGAATATAGGATATTTGTGTAAGAAGGGTTCTTCACCATACGAAGGTTAGACAAATTCTGGTCCGGAATACGGACTAATATGACTATAGAACAGGTCCTTATGAAAAATAGTAAGAGCAGATTTCTGGGTGAGGTATTACTGATTCTGTTCTTGCAAAATAGATAGAATTTATGCCTTCTATTATGGAAATTTTCTTCCTTCTAGAAGATTTCTGTGGCATAAGCTTTGCTTCAACAGAACAGCACTCAGACGCCAGGCTGTTGAGAATAAACAGGGATGATACTGATGTAGCAAAATTTGTTGAATTCTTTGAAGCTCATGACCCCTTTCCAAGTTGCCATGTTGTACCTCTCAAACGTTTTACTTCACGAGTCACAATTCATAATAAAGATGTTCCAGTCAACCCAGAAACCATTTTTAAAAGGATTACATTCCTCAAAAAATCAGATCAACAACTGAAGGAATTTTTTACATACGAATTGGCATCTTACCCTTTGTCCATGTTTGATGAAATAGGAATGAGAAAATCTCAGCTGTCGTAAACATGGACTTAAATGTTCAACGATATGCTACAGGTGTAAGGGTAATCATGTACGAACGCCCCTTCGCGACAGACCTATCATCTCAGATCCAAGGATACTATGACGAAGATGAGGCCATTGTAGAGGTAAGAGAGGAGATGGACGAGATGCCACCACTTGTCGCTTTAGTGGAAAACTCATCCCAGGAAATTCACCATTCATCGAACCCCCCAGAGAAGAAAAAGCGTTTAACGTAAAGAAAATATTTTACATTTAACCTTTCACTGAATTTAATTGTAGGTAACTACCAAATATAATACAGTGCAAAAACAGATTTTATTAATACAACCTATACTTTCTCCCTTTAATTTAAACTATACCGTACGTTATATAAAGAATATTATAGATAAAAATAAACAATATTCTATTAATATTCTATATTATGTGGAATGCGATGTACCTAAGCACTACTTTCGAGCCCACTTAAATATTCAATTGTAGTTTCCACTTGGCTAGTTATTTGATTTAAGATACAAATACTGTTATTCCTTCCATTAGTAAAACTATAGAATGTGTTTAAGGATTTTTTTTTAGAAATAGCAGATTACCTTCTATGAAGTAATAATAAAAAAAAATTTATGCAAGATCTAACCAAACAAAACTTTTGGGTGAATGGGGGGGGGGAGGAGGGACAAGTTGGCATAAGATGCAAATACCATTATTTCTAGTAAAAAAACGGCAACAAGCACTGCATAATGTGTTCAATGAAACATGATAATGAATTACTTTCCTCAAGCGCTACGACGCGTGTAGAGAAAATCGAAAAACCTATTTTGTGAATGATCGTAACAACCTAATTAAGATTTTTATGAGCCTTTTACAATTGAAATTAGATGCTCTACAAATTTTATTTATAACATTTTACGATTTGGATAGTGGTTTAGAAGTTACATAGCTCTGAAACTGACTGAATGGGGTTTTTCAAGAAAGTTTGTAAAATTTGCCTATTTTCAACGAAGGATTGTTGGCATACCATTAAACCAAATTCAATAAATAATGGTACTTATTAATAGGAAATTTAACATTCTTTCATTTTAGAAAGAAACATATTTTCTGTAAGAGTGACCGTTTTCGAGTTATAGGTGAAAAATTGAAAAAAGTGCAAAAATTTCGAGGTTTTTTGGCTGCCAAAAGTTAAACTCACCAGCTGCAATGGTGCAAACTCAGATTACTTGTATTTAGGACCATTAAAAGGTATCAAAACGATTTCCAGCTTTGTCCGAATTAATTCCCACAAACTTCCTTATTTTACTGGGCTACCTGGGAGGTGGCAAAGCACTGTCCCTTTGGTCGACGTCAAAGGGAAGGGATCTGGACTCTGCAGCCCGAACCCATTACTTTTTAAAGGCCTGTAAAATGGTTTCTTCTTATCTATAAAGTTGAGGTGAAAGCATACAGTTGCAACTACTACATGCAGTGGACTTAAGAATTTAAAATACCTCAAGGTAGTGTAAGTTCTGCAAGGTCTGTGGTTGTTGCATTATTATTTGCGATTGTTATATCATATTTTTATGTCAAACAAATGAGATAAGAAAAAAATCCATCTTGAAGCCTGGAGGCCCTTCTAGGACTAGGTCAGTTGCTATTAAGCGGATAAGTGATATTCTCAAAATATGTTTTACGTAATAAACAGGTATAATCATCGACGGTATAGTGCCATACCAAATTCTAGCACAATATGGAATTATCTTGAGGGTCAATACAAGTAATTATAAATAATAACAGGTTACTGGACAAGATCCTAATATTTTCTATAAATTTAAATTTTTGGATCTCGCATAACATTTTTTATCTGATACAAGTAGCTATGGGCTTTCACTCTCAATTTCAAGCCTCTCACTTGAACAGTTTCCTGGAAATAATCGATTTTTGGCCCCATTTCTAATTTTACCTTATCGATTCTAGCCGACATACAGTTAAATATAGATGCCAATGACCACCAAGGATAAACAAAAACATCAATAAAACAGGAACAGTGACTAGGTCAGTCGCCAAGACTTCCTAATTTATCAAATGTTAATAACAGGTTTGGGTAACGTGTGCCATCCTTCATGTCGCATGCCTTGTCTGTCTTAGCGAGAATCAAAAGTTATGGCATTTGTGTTTTAGAGTTTTATGATTTATATACCCTACCGTATCGCGGATTCGAATTTATGGATCTCATTCGAACAACCAAATTTTTTTTTCTTCAATTTTCTTTATTTTCATTGTTTAAATATATTTATGATTTATTGAAATTTATTAACGTATTACATAACAGAACCATTTAGTATGTTAATGGACAAAATACATGAAGCAGACTTGAAGAGAAGCTAAGTGCTATCATTACTCCAATAAATATTTTTAACCAGAAGGTATCGCAGCCATCTTCTTTTGGTGGATAATTAGGAATTGAAGAAGACGAAAGAATTGACACCAGTGGGTTAGAGTGGAAATGGAATTTCTCATGGAAGGAATGGTATCTGGTTCGAGCTAAGTCAGCAACATATGGAACATTAAGACCTTTGTAGATCCGGAAGAATTTTAATCATGATAAGTAAGGAGCAATGTGAATTTTACATACAATTATGAATTGTTAGGATTAGATACGAGAAAAAATTCGATTCTTTAGTGGAGCCCCACTATTGTTTAGTGAAATACAAGAACGTTAATCTTGTAAGTGTTGATGTAGCCGGAAATGCAGTGCAGTTCCTTATCGTTTCAGTCTTGTATGAGAATTCCAAGTTAGCCGTTTAATATGAAGACTCCTAGGTCCTCCTAAAATTACCCCAAAACAAATATCCTGGCGAAATCTTGACTCCCTATCGTCTGATAAATTGGTTCCTTTTTTCGAACCATTATCCAAATCCCTAGAATCTATCTATCTTTACCTTTTCGTCTATCAACGAGATGGTGGAATGCCTCTCTGCGAACCTCCTTATAGTTCTAAATACCCATGCTCCACTCAAGACCTCAACCTTTAAACGCCCCGCTACACCATGCATCACTCCTGAAATAAGTGAGTTGATGAGGAGAAGAGATGCCGCCAGGAGAAGATTTAGACGCACACGAGCCCCAGATGTTTAAGTCCCTAAGAAACCTTGCTCAGTCTTCCTTACGCCATGCTAAAGCTCATTTTTTTCATAATTCCTTATCCCAAGCACCCAACCCTAAGACTAAATGGAAACTACTTAGAAACCTATCCATTATAAATTCCAAACCCTCTTCTTGTGTTCCATTCACTTCCGAAGAACTAAATTCCTATATCCCATATTACTCGTTACTCTTTACCACAGACATCCTTCAATCCGGAAAATTTCTATTTTTCGGATATATCTCCTGAAGAATTGCTCTCCTCTATTCTCAAGTCCAGAACGAACGATCATGGATCCGACCAAATCCCTGTGAAATTAATTAAATTATGTCTTCCTGTTATCTTTCCTCTCCTTCTACATATTTATAATGTCTCTCTTCAAGAATCTATTTTCCCAACAGCCTGGGAAAAAGTCATCGTACGTTCACTGAATAAAGTTCCTAATCCCGCCGCAGTTTCCGATTTTAGACCTATCTCCATACTGTCCAATCTATCCAAACCGCTTGAAAGAATCGTTCACTCACAGCTCAACAACTTTCTTGAGGAAAAAAACCTTCTAAATCCTTTACAATCCGGTTTCCGATCGCAATATTCTACTCAATCTGCATTGTTAAAAGTTACAATGCACAATAGAACAACAAAATATCACTATTTTAATCCTCTTCGATTTCTCAAAAGCTTTTGATTCAGTTAATCATAACATCCTTCTTTCCAAACTCCAAAACCTTCAAATATCAAACAGCGTTCTAAAATGGTTTATTTCTTTTTTATCCTATAGATCTCAAACTGTCATGATACCAAATGAACCTCCTTCCTTCTCCATTGCCTTAACACGTGGTGTTACTCAGGGATCCTCACTCTCACCAACTCTTTTCTCCATCTATATTAATGACCTATCTGACTGCATCCGCCACTCACAATACCACCTATATGCAGTTGATCTGCAAATCTATCTTTCTTTCCATCCTTCCGAAATGCTAAAGGCTATCCAAAAACTTCAACAAGATATTGACAACATCAACGCATGGGCTACGACAAATGATTTGAAGTTGAATGCAGGAAAAACCAAAGCCATTCTCATCGGTTCCAAGAACCTTGTAAATTCGCTTCCATATTATCCACTCCTTTACTTCAATAGCATGCATATCCACTTCCACACCTCTGTAAGAAATCTTGGAGTAATTATTGATCAGAACCTATCTTGGAGTAATCATATTTCTCAAATCACCCGAAAATCCATCGCTATTCTTAAACAATTTCTAAGATTTCATGATTCAATCCCACCTAAAACCCGTATGTTACTGGTCTCTTCGCTCATTTTCCCCCAGTTTGACTACGGTTGCCTTGTATATGGCGGACTGTCTGAGAAATTCGATATGAGACTCGAAAGACTTATGAATTGTTTCATCAGATTCACATGTGGAATCCCCAGACGCTCCCATGTTTCTAAAAGGTACACCGAGTTGAATTGGCTCTATCCCTCTTCCGTAGGCAGTACCTCCTAGGTGTCTGTCTCTTCAGATTTTTCAATAATAAAAAACCTCCTTATATTCTTGATATGCTTACCACTTGTTCATCTGTCCATTCAGTAAACACTAGATCCCAACCCATAAACTTGTATATACCTTCACACAGATCCGTCTCCTTCAAAAAATCCTTTGTTATTCGCTACCTTATTTTGGAATTCCTTGCCTGTATCCATTCGTAAATACTTATCATTGTCCACTTTCAAACACCAACTATTTCTCCATCTCCTAAAGTATCAATCTTTCCAGCATATGTAATATTTAAAATCTATAGATGATACTATTCACTGTAACAAAATCCATCTTTTATTGTTAAACTGAAGTCTTAAACGACCAGACAATTATCATGTATATTGTACTTTTCTTGTTATTCTTAGGGGACTACTCGTCCCAGAATAAAATTACTTTTCATTTCATTTTTCATTTTTCATTTAGGTATCGAATCTGCGAGGTGTTATTAAAGGATACTACAGGACGAGTTCATATGTTTACGATGAAGGGTAAGGGGGTTATTTTGTTGGAGTTTATTTTAATACTCTAATTTTTAAACTTTTGTTCAAGGTTTTTGATTTAGGCTTGGGGAACTAGAAGATTTACTAGCGGAGCTGCAGCTTACTGAGTAATAAGGGATGAATAGAAACTATTGTGATGTGATTTGAAGGATCCGTCACTGAAGAATTACTGGGTGATGAAAAAATAAATATAAAATCGAATGTTGTAAATCAATTCAAAGATAATGACTATCACATAATATTTTGAGAAAGTTAACTGTCATTTGTGACCTTTTTCTGTTAAAAATTCAGATTAAAAATTTAAAATTGTATTAATAATTTAGAACTGCTAAATGCCTTATTTTAAACTGGTTACATGGCCCAGGTGTACAGAATGTTCTCAAATCGTAAAACTTTCGATTACGTTAACCTTACAAAAAACATTCTTTCTGACAGACTATATTTATATCTGTCATTAATTTTTAAAGAAATAATATTTTTAACAACTATACATAAAATATCTATAATGTCGTAGTTTTATTATATTAGAAATTATCTACTTAAAGTGTCATTAACTTAGCGAAACATGTCCTTTCCAAGCCATTGCCCATATAACTTCCCTGGCACCTGGCATTGACTGGTATACAAACATACTACACAATGACCATTCCCTCGCTCTACCCAACCTAAAAAAACTGAACAGAAAGGGTAAATGAACCCTGGCAATTAGGGAGTGCACTTGCAACACAATACCCCCCGCGGGCCAGCATCAAGCTGGACCTTTTCATGCAAACAATAACTCACACCACCCATCCCGGTCCAAAATGGGAATTACGCAGCCTACATGCATTCGGTACCGCAGCGGTACATTTTTTAAATTTAATCTGATACATCTTAATCAACGTCGTTATTTAAAAATTCTATGCGCATCAACATGGGGTACTGAAATCGATTCACTCCTATAATTTGTAATTGTGTTTCATTGGAAACCAAATGTGTAGAATAAAATACTACCTCACACACATTACCCAAACCCCTCACCCCACTCACCAAACAGGAAAATCCAAGAGGGTAATTCGTTCTGATGAAACATCAGATTCAACATTCATTTAAATCTCATTTGCCATTCAAAATGATCGAGGACCAACTCAAAAAAAGTTAAAAACGATGAACAGTTTTGTTTTAGTCATTGATAAATTCCAAGAACATAAGTTCCATAAGTAGCAGTATAAAACTAGAATGTGATAACCCCATCCTGACGTTTATGTACCTCTATAAATGTGTTTGACAAGTAAATAAAAAACCTATTCATTTAACCCAATCATCCCTGATTAATGAACTTGAAAAAAAGTTCATAGAGTTGAGTTGGGTGGAGTTGCAATCATCGAAACTCTTTAATTAAGTTAGCTTCAACTTTACTCCCGACCTACTACTCCTCAAGTAATACATACAGTCAACCATACTTCCACTATACATACATACCATCCACTTCCATCGTTATGGATGTTATTAGAGCTTCTAAGATTATTAATTTTTTATTCCACTTTACTGTACAATGAATTGAAGAGTAATCATGAATAAATCTGTAAATATTAAAGAAAATATTTGTGATTAACAAACAGACTAAAATGAAAATTAAGATAAATCTAGAAAATCATGCTATGGCTTAATATATTATATTACTAATTAATAAACTAGTATAGGATACAATAGATATAAATTATCATGGTTTGCGTTAAATAATATGATAGAAAATAAATTTACAACAATTTCACCAGGTATTTTTAAAGATATATGCTATGATTTTGGGGAAAATCAGTATCATACTAAGGTTTTACCTAAGCGATTGTAAGCTGTGATCTGGGAGTGTTGTATAACGTAAGACTCACTTAAACGATCGTTCTTGAACGATGGTCCGACATGTCGTTCAAAACCGCTGACAGAAACGAACGTTTAAGGGCCCGAACCGCCGTGTTGGAAGGACGGTCTACAGAAATCTTCATTATTTTAGAAGAATCGAAATTACAGAATGATAGTGCATTCCGAATACTTTTGACACTCACTTTAATATGTATGAACCTAATATTTTGCGAAATTTAGTTATTTGGATTCAGAAAACCTTATAAAGTGTATTTCGATTGAAAAATAGAATTTTTTATCTGAATGATGTTAAATTGTGTGATTTTATTTTCAAAACTGGTATATTGTGGGTTGGCAAATGACCGCACAATTAATTTACAGCTGCTTTATAATTGAAAGATGGAAGTGAGGAAGCCGAACAGGCGGTATAGGGCACTCACCTGAATAAGAGATAGCCTTCAGATTGGCGTTACATTACCTTAATTGCGATTGAAGGCACTATCGGCTTCTCTAGGTTAACCTATCCTTCATAAGCTCCTAGTGTCTAGTCGAGCTGCTTACAATCTCGGTATGATTATATAACATTATATATTGTAATGGAGAAATCTATATCAATAGAAATATTCCTATTAATATATTTCCGATTGATCCGAAGCTATCTCAGTGGAAGTTCATTCGTCGTATGGGTTGGCGGGAACCTATCGACTCCACGCGTCACCACATGCGGAGTACCTCAAGGGTCTGTGCTGGGAACACTACTTTTCGTTGTTTTTACAGCGCCGGTGGTCTCTCAGTCAAGCATCCAGTGTAAACAAGCCCTAATGAAAGCTCAGGTGGCTTCAACTTCCATCATTGAATGTCTAAGGAAAAACAGCATCAAGGTGAATCAAAAGGGTGAAGCCTTCACCAAGAACTTTCAAGCTGGATACCAAGGACCTAACTGTTTTCCAAACTATTCTCTACTGGCGTGACATCGGACAGTCACTTACCTTCTCCAGTCATGTTCGGGAGAGATTGAAATTGGCTCGATTAAAGACGCATAGGCTTTACTATTTATTGACGTCGCCGCAGCTCTCGTTACGTCGGAAACATCAGAGGCTTATAAGGCTATTATCAGGCCTACCCTGCTCTATGGTGCACCATTGCTACGCCATCTGCATAACACGACTCTTCAGAGGCTGCAGAGCTACCAGAACTCCGTCCGCCGGCGGATCGTCCGTGGCACTTCGCTCCAAAGGGCACGAAATATTCAGTTTCGTTGCAGCATATGATTTAGATTAAATAATATAACTACACTAAATTGTTAAACAGTAATAAGTGTATGAGTTATTAGTCACTTTATATTCCTTTTTACAACTTTTTGTATCAGATAATATAAGACCCTGAGGAAACGTGTAATTCCGTCGAAAACTGGAATTCAAAAATTTTCACGATCGCATACACTTACTGTATATTTCATATATAGGTAAATGAAACTAAAAATAAATAAATGAAATGAATAATATAGTTTTCATCGTCGAATTTCTACAATTGAATGACCATAAATCTATCAAATGCTCCAGTTATCAAAATAGCTTAATGAAGTGATTTTAGATTAACATAATATTCATAGAAAGATTGAAGTGGGTGGTTACTTATACAAAATAGTAATGTTTTTTCTTACTTGTTTTAAAAAGTTATTGTTTTTAAATTAATCTTATAACCGTAATAATTAAAACAACATATTTTGCAAATGAAAGAAAAAAACAAACAAAAATATATAGAATTTAATGACCTTAGATGTTGAGTGTCCATAATATATATATATATATATATATATATATATATATATATATATATATATATTTATTTATATAAAGAATTTAATGTTAAATAGCTGACTTTGTAATAAATATGAAGGATCATATGGTTCAGGTGGTGGTAAAAAAAAAAAAAAAAACTGAGAAAATAGTGAAAAACTACTTATTGTCGAAAGTTACTAGTCTTTAGCAGTAATTGTAGGCAATTGTCTGGGTTTCCTTCTTGACTCTTCCTTGGATAAAAATATATTTGATAAAAATATGAACTTCAATTTGCGGTTATATACTTGAGAAAAACAAGGATACTCCCATAATATATTAATTAGCCATTAATACATACAAATTCTTAAAAAAAAATAAAATGCGGTTTATGGATGAATTCATGCCTACTAGAAATTTAAAAAAAATAAGTAAAGTTGGTTTTAATCAAATTAAGGTAGGCACAACTTATCCCACACCAGTTATCTGTTTTAACTACACTGGGTTGGTCTAAATTTATTTGAATGGTAGAGCTACTTGGCGTTGCTGGTGCTGCCTCAACACTTATTAATTTTTATTTTTTTAAAACATTTTATTGGTATTTACAACTGTATTAAAAAAAAAAAATACATCAAGTAAATGTGATGTGTTATATATTGATGATATAACATGATATATATGTAGAGAAGCTTCCCATTGGAAGCTTCTAAAGGTCCCGGGGCCATTTCCTTTTCAGGAGCCTCAGAGGATTATCCGGAATTGAAGAGGAAGAAAGGATTGAAACTAGTGGGTTAGAGTGGAAATGGAGTTTGTCATGAAAGGATTGATACCTGGTCCGGGCCAAATCAGTAACACAGGGAACATTAATATCTTAATGGATAAGCTTATTCGTTACAAAGTAAGGAGCGTTGAGGATTTTACGAAGGATTTTGGATAGTAAGGACTGGATGCGGGGAGAATTTGATGGTTCAGTAGAGTCCCAAAGCTCTACTCCGTAAGTCCAGATTGGTCTTAAAATAGTCATGTAGATGAGTCTTTTGTAGTTCATAAGGAGGTTTGACCGATTGTCTACTAAGTGTTGAAGTAGCCTAAAGCGGCGAGCACTTAATAATTTAAAGTCTAAAGATTATAATAGAGTTGTTAAAATCAGAGGTCGATGTAGAATGCCGTGAACAATGAGCTTCATAAAATTGTATACAATATCATCAAACACCAGGCAACTAAGGTGGCTTTGAAAGAATTAATTTTTAAAAAATTGACTAGTATAACATGTATACTATTTTTCTACTATATGAGCTGTTATAAATGTCCTCTTTCGGGGCCGCAGTGGTTTGACGACGTAAATTGGTTCCATCGCTGACTCTAAAATATCACATTATATATTTTAAAATAGTGGCATTATTATCGGTGATTCCTTTCGGAAATAGTCCTCTTAGTCCAGACGTCTCCATTCAGAGTTATTTTAATATTCAGACCTCACCTTAATAACTGTAACTTTTCTCTCCCTTGGGTCTCCGTTTTTTTTTTAACCATCCATTTTTTTTAAGAAACTAGATACCTAGATGGTTTTTAATGTGACCCAGGGAAGAAAAAAACAGACATTTTATTGACCATTTCGTCTGACTTTTATATTAATTTATCGGTACTTATCTTGGATACTTTTTAAGCTGGTTGAGACAAAAATTTAGATTATATAACATAATTCCTAGATAGCTTAGTGACTAGTTTTAAAGTTTTCGGTTCTGAATGAAAGGCTTTAAATAAATTTATATTGCAGTTATTTATACACTTATCTATAAAATAAATTGTCGAATAAATTGTAAAACAAAAAACACAATATTGAAATATATAGATAAGATATACAGCTGAAATGTACTTTTAGTGGATGTTACTTATTCTATTTATTCATTTTGCATTTTCTCTTTCTTCTTTTAATTAATGGAATATATTCTGAGAAAAATAAATTGTGGTCTTAGCAAATTTCGAATACGGGTTCAATAATAAAATTGTTCGCAAGGTCCCGTGCTTACAAAACAAAAGCCTTCGAAAAAAATCTATGTAGTAAGTGTAGCTGTTTAGTATCCGTTATGTGTTTAATATATTGGATATTTGGTAAGTCTATCTCAAAAACGTCGAACAAATAACGATATTATATATTTAAGGTAACAGTTAATACCTGAGATGTTACACCTTTTTTTTTTTTTTTTTTGTTTTATTAGCAGGAAAAAAATCGAAAAAAATATTGTCACACCGAAAATCCAATTATCATGGCCATTTAAAAGATTTAAAAGTATCATTATCTCTAAAAGTACTTACAATATCGGTTTTTGTAGAAATTAACTTCCTAAAATGAATACATGTACATAAAGTATTGAAGGATTTAATAGTTAACTAAGAAAGAAAACTCATGAAATATGTTTCTGTAATAAAAGGTTTTTTTTCGAAAGAGAAATATACTGTTGGAAAGTCATTTAAGAAAACAAATGCAAAATAATTACCTCAGATATAAAGTCGTCAATATAATATAATATATTATTTTATAAAATATAAGCTTATATAAAATAAGTCTGTTATTAGCTAAAAAAGATACAAAAATAAACTGGGTTAACTAAAAATTCCCTTTGCTTCAATGTAGATAAACATCTACTTTTGTTATTTAGAAATGAGGATTTAAAGCTTAGGAAGTATAAAATAGAGATGCGTATACTGCTTGTAAACAGACAGTTATGTCTGCAATAAAAGTCTCCAGGTTAATGTGCACAGTCTACTATAACATTTTCATGGCTCTTTTCTCATTTTAGAAAGAGATAGACGAAATCGCTGGAGATCTTCCAGTTGACTTCAAAAACAAAAAATAAAGACCTTTATTGTTAAAGCGAAAAAGTGTTATCTGTAATAACTATGCAAGATTTTATATTGATCGTTTTTTTACAATTTAAAATATTTTTTTCTTGAGTTATTTAGGTATTTTCTAAAAGTTTTAAAGGATTAGTTAAATTAAAAATTAAATTTTGCCAGAGTAATAAGTGTCAATTCATTCGAAATCGTGCAGACCATGCCGCTCAATGTCTTTGATTTTACCAGTTATTATTTAATCTTTCTTGATTATCAAACCTTGGTTTGATTTTTTTTGGCCTTATACTTTTTAGAGTTGCAGCCGTTTTAAGTCTAATCAAAATTACGAGATTAAGTGAAATTTTTATAAAATTTAGTGAAACATATGTTCTCATCGCCGCGAATCTGATTTTAAATTGCTAGTATTCTGAAATTATGGCCTGGAAATTATTTTATTCGCGTTCTTATATTCAGGAAAGGATAGAGAATTACTGGTAAAAAAATCATGAAAATCAAAAATGTTGAGTAGCAAAATGAATTGCTCGATTTCGAATGGATTGACCTGTAAACATTATTTCTATTCTAATCTTTTGCACCTAAAATCCGCATATTTCGAGTCCCTGAAATTTTTTTCATTGTTTTGAGTTGAGGCAAGAGCTATCTTGTGTTCAGTCATCTGCTTTTGTTTACTGCTTTTTAACCCTGTACTTTCCTGACATTTTAGCTGATTAAACTGGCATCATTTCCTTCATTCAAGGAACTATGTGGGGTTAGAGTATTGGGATAGGAGCTCAACCTCTTAGTTATAAGGACAAAATATATTTATATTAACAGTTTTATTTTTGTTTTCTCATTTAAAATAGAATAACCCGCACAAATTTTTATTTACCTATTCTCCAAAAATTAATTTATTTGAACTTTTTTTCTCAAAGCTCCCGGAGCAGAGGACATTCTTTGATAAACCTCAGTAGTGAACTAATTGTCGTACTTGAGTCCTTCAAGCTCTCACTCAGCGATCTTGGTAAATTGAATTTATCTCTTAGTACATGGAATTTGGGACAGTTCTCAATTATATGTTTTATTGAGAGAGGTACTCTACACAAGTCACACATTGGTCCCGGCTGCCTGAGGATGAGATGGACTTGTGTGAGCCGGCTATGTCGGTTGTGAAGCTTCTCCAAAGCAGTTTCCTCGCTGCGATCACTTCTCAATGATGTATTCCGTGGAGAAGGTGATTGCAGGATATTCCTTAATTTATTTGTGTTGTAAGCGTCTGACCACATCTGTTACCAAGCCTGTGATATTTTCTCCTTTAGCTAATTTTTGACATCTTCCTTCATGTAAGTTGGGTGGATAGGGATGTTAGATAATGCAGCTTCTTTCGCAGCCCTGTCCGCTTCTTCATTGACATCAATGAATACGTGGGATGGAGTCGTTTTTTAGTATTTTTAAATCTCGCACATATTTTCGTATTTTATTAATTAGTGGAAAATCACTGTACATATTATGAAGGCTCCTGGGGTCAGTAAAGGAATCAGTGCGTAGACTGAACTTAGACACATTACGTGACATAATAAATTCAAGTGCATTTTATAATGTATTCAAGTTCCGCAGCATGTGTGCTACTTAGGTTAGGCAGTTCAACACGTTCACGCCGGCGCGACACTTAACTGTTCCGTGGGGTGGCGCGATTCACCCGTGGGGCACACTTGACTATTCCGGAGTGCATTTGTGGCCTAAAACTGTTGTGATCTCGCATGAAACAGGTTTGAACTTGGAAACAGTTTTGCCCTGCTTCAAGCGAGAAAAAAAAAAACCCGTAGATATTCGCCCCGGCGTGAACGTGTTAAACTTGAGGGTACTTTTATGGATGTAATAATAGTGAACCTACTTGATCAATTAGGAATCAGGCACTAAACATACAAACGAACCTGTCCCCGATTAAGCACTGGTTTCATAACTGTTAAAGAAAAAGAGACCAAATTCTAACACGTTGAACTCTCCGATTTGTCATTGTACTTATTTGTCAATATCAGAGAACCTTAGGTTAACAACCTGAAAGCATCACTGTACAGAGGGCGATTAATGGATTACATATCATGTTAGGAATATTACTTCTGAATATATTAGCACGTCTTAATAATGATCTTGAATTAGCATGAAACCCTGCTATTATACTGACTGCTGAGGTACCAGATGGTCGCCTCCCCTAAGGCTCGTCTCCAGAAGACAAGACCATGCGGGCCATTAAGAAGATGTAGCCAGGAAATGACGAATGAGCCTTCGCACCTGCTCGCGCTGTAATCAGAGCCGGTATTGAACCTTGCTGTATGGTATCGGTTAACCGATAGAACATCATCATACGATGTGATGATCTATATTACACTGTTTTCTAGAATTAAGCTATAATGTGTTATGCTGGATGCTCAAAAATTGGTTGCATTATTTAACAGACAGTGTTCTGCAAATATCTTCCACTTAAAATAAATCATTGTGATTGAGAATAAGATGGTGTGGAATTATGAAATATTAACATTATTAGAATATAATATATACTAAACTATTAGCAAAAGTGAATTATATTGAGGATGTATAGTCGACTGTATATACTACTATAGGTAGAATAATCAGGAGTCAGTATTTTTCTAAACATTTTAATTTTGTCGACGTTTCGGCTCAAGCTTGTGATCATCAGGGCAACAAGCATCAGAACAAAAGAGATACCTATTTATGTGATAATGAAAATTTCTTAAATGTATTGACAATGATAAAATTTAAAATATAACATAAAATATACCAACATACTTAAATATTATAGATACAAATAATGATGAGATGATAAACAATATGATGATAATAAGCATAAAAACAAAAAATTAGACTTTAATACAGAAGTAAATAATTATATATAAACGTACCATTACTGAGCCATGTCCAAGCATAAACTGAGAAAACCGAAAACATAGTTGGTATGGGGAGGGGTTCATTTAAAACAAAGAAAAGCTGTAGTATTTATCTTTAGATGAAAAAACCGTCAGGGGTTTTTACATGAACCCCTCCCCATACTACCTATGTTTTCGGTTTTCCTCAGTTATGATGGCTCATAAGCTTGAGCCGAAACGTCGGAAAATTTAAAATATCTAGAAAAAGACTGACTCCTGATTATTTCACCTATTATATTAGTCAAAGTCAAAAAGTCAATGAATGTTAATCCTGTACGCACAATATAAGATTGGTTAGTAGTGTTTTAATTATTAATAATACTTTTTTGAACTTTTTTACTTTCCTTTACTATAAATATGAAATATATAGAAAGGGAAAGTATTGCGATCGTTAAAATTTTCGAAATCGAGTTTAAAACAGAAATACGGGCTTTACTGTCCCCTGACTCCAAGTGACCTATTCGCGCAAAATAGTCTCTGTGTGTGGTAAGTCTAGCACTAAAATCTGAGATGTTACTATTTAAAAACAATATAATTATTTAATCTTTTTTAAACTCTAAGTTTATTTCAAAGGTCTTAAATTGATTTTAGCAACGGAGGTAGGTGAAACTCGTGCGTTGCGTGAAACTTTAAATGTTCATTGACATTCAGTCAAAGTAATAGAACTATGTAATATTATCAGCACAGTTTATAGTTTTTTTATTTAATTATTTTTAGTAATGATGATTTACATTGTTAAAATTAGAATGTAGTATTAGTTGTTAGGTAATGCATTAGTTTTAAAACCAACTAAAATACATATACTATTTTAATTTAATTTTTCAAGTAGCATAGACATTAAGGATATATATTCTTAAAAAACTTGTACTTTTTTAAAATATTAACTGAATGATAAGAGGTATATAAAAATAAGAAAATATAGACAATTATATTAATTTAAATTAATCCTCCCTCAATCGAGCATTGAGTTTATAACAATGAAAACATTTTTTAAGTCGCATGTTAACAGTTGGGCGTTGATGATATCGAAAGCTATACATGAATCGTGCTACCTAAGCTCTTATCTAATGTCACATCTCAAGAACCAATTTCCTTTTAAATTGAGCCATCAGTCAAATGATTTGGTCAACATGAATATGTATAAGGTCCTTCTGTCTTCATTCTTTCTTATACCAATCAACGCTATAAGTGAAATGAACTGTCGTTAAATTGAAATGTTTTTTCTTAATTGTCAGTATTCATTGTCATTCTTTAACTGATGAAGATATACTTTTTCAAGAATATAAACCTTTTTTTTTTGGCTTTGTTTAATTACACTGAACTACAAAAGGAATTTTTTGTATTCTCTCACACGAACTAATACAACATTTTCTAGAAGTATTTTTCCTTTTGAATTCAAATATAACTTTAGTTACTTTTATTCAGACAGGTATTTTTTTGATATTCATTTGATTTATTATTATATTCGAAAACATCGATACAACTCTTATAACTTAACTCCAAAATTATGACCACTATATTCTGGCTAACCTAGAAACTACTACTTTCTATAGTGATTTTCTGGCATATTTTGCATCTGAAACGTCTCTCTTCTTGGTTCAACAGTAGTCACCCAGCATATTGGAACTCCAGTTGCCTTGGTACCTCTTTTTCATAGTTAAAAACGATGATGAAAAATCTCACCGTGCTCATCATTGACTTTGGGAAAGTCTAAGTGAGAGTCCAAGAAGTGAATTTTTAAAGATATCTTGCATCCCATAGCTTTATAATATGCAGAAGATCAGTCACTATGTCATGATAGTTTTCTGGTTTATGCTTTCCCAGAAAACTAAAACATACACTTTTGAAAGAATGCCAGGTTGCTTTCTCCAGTAGATTCAACAGTCCTTTGAATTGCTCATCACCCATTAATGGCTTAGGGGAATTTCAATAATAAGTAAGCGAATCCATCAAACTGTTTATCTATAGCTTTGACGAAATTATTTATTGCTTCTAACTTAATATTCAATTGAGGACGCAATTTCCAATTTTTTCAGTATTCACAAACGGGACATATGACACATTTTTCTTGCCAGGGATAAGAGATTCACGTTCAAGCCATGATATTGTAACATAGTGATACTTCCTATGTCTCCTGTCTCTGAGGCACAAAAACAGCAAAATTTATTGAACCTGAGTTGCAAACCAAGCAATAAAAAATTGATCTTTAAATCACCAAAGATATTCCATTCATATTTTATATATTGTATTTTCTCTAAAATTGTTCCATATTTTGATATGCATATTTCATACCAATGACCTGCACTACAGGTATTGATGGTCGCCACTGATCTGACCGGTGTTGAGTCCCAAAATTTCCGCAACTGTACAAATATCACCACAAAACACAATACCATTTTCTTCAGAAAAACAGTCCTTACAAAAAAACTATAGCGGTAACGATAACTACATGCTCTTATTTATTTTTGGAGTAAATTCCACACTTTGAATTTGGAACTCAAACTATCAGCTTGGGGTCTAAACGTGTTTAAATCTCTAATCAGATCATTAGGGTATTTCTAAATGGAAAAGTATGGCTCTGATAAATAGGTAATGGCTTCATATGTAGGATTATTTTTATTGTCGACTTAAGCATTTTCAGTTTCAGTTAGGTCAGATCCAGAGTTATCACCTGAGGTCGTATCTTCTATATACTGGTAGAGAGGACAGTTCATTGTGTAAGTATGTTTTATTGCAGATTGAAAAGTCGGATACTTGACTGTATGTTTTATTTTAGATGTGATTCCTTTAATATTTGTCAGAAATACTAATCACTTAAATGATTGGTTTCCTGCGAATCACGAAAATCGCAAATGTTATACCGTGTTTACCATTTTTCTACCCAGTCAACAATCTAATACAAGAAACACAGCCTGTATTTCGGACTCAGATCTTATCAAAACCACCAGTCTGGCAGCCAAAGTGAAGATGATAACACTTCTTTACTAGTGGGATCAAATTTTATCACAGAGACTTGAAAGTCAACTCAGCACAAATATAGCAAAAACTGTCTACATGATTTCTACACTTCTGAAAGCGTTATGAAAAAACAAAGCTCTAACACACTAAATTCACAATAAACTTCCGTAAAGAAAGGAAGGAAATATTTCACTACTAAACAAACTCACAGTCAGCTCAATACCGATACATCACTATGCCAGATGTACAGGTCTAAGGAAGTCCAAAAATGTATGAACCTGTACAGTATTGTTGTATGTTGCTTCAGCATAATATTACAACTGAAGTTACTTTAAATAAAGCTTAGATAAAATCGCTACATATGAGGTAAAGGTAAACCTATAATAGGTAAAAAAACCCGCTAAAATCAGCTTTTAAAATGTAGCTGTCACAGAAAAACAGTGCCTGGTGGAAAAATTCTGACTGCATATGTGAATTCAGTATGAACATCTGCACTAGACTTTCTAATAAAATTTGTTGTGAAGAAAACTTTATCTAGCAGTGTTATAACGTATTAAAAATATTATATTACTGCGTTTGTCTAAGAGATTTCATTGTTTAGACAAGAATCAGGCAAAGCTGTTGTTTTCAGAACATCACCTCACTCAAGCAGGTAAGTTCACTTTGCTATCTCTCATGTTAAATTAGGATTTTTGGTGTTGAATTTGACCGGAATCACTGTTTATTCCCATGAAATGTTGTACCATTTTACGATTTACTCAAAAACGGCTTTAACGATTTTGATTAAAATCGCTGTATCGATGTAAAATTTAATGGGCTTTAATTTAAAGTAGATGAGGAAGATGGTTGGGGGTGCGGTCATTAAATAGAAACACACATTAAAACAAGTGACTTCTTTAGTTACCGTCTCAGAGTCAACCCTGATGAAGGCCCACAATGTTGGCTGAAACGTCGGCACATAATTAAAATAGTACTTGTTTTAATGTGTGTTTCTATTTAATGACCGCACCCTCAATCATCATCCTCATATAATTTCTCAAAGGACAACAAAAACTGCATCATTAATTTAAGGTAGGTTTCATATTGATTAAAATAGTCTCACAATACTTTAATGCCAATATTCTCAATTTTCTCCCTCTTAAGTATCTGTAATTTTGTAAATTCGAAAAAAGTAACCTTATTATCTTATAAGTATTGATGAAAACGGGTAAATATATAAATTAAACAAATTCTGTATCCAAGAAAAGACCAAAAAAAAAAAAATATTTTGTATGCAATTTTGTGTTTTTAAAGATAAGAATATTAATATAGGTGTAAAATATACCATTAGAAAGCTAAATATTTCAAAAATAAAATTATTGTATACACGAAATCGTAAAACAGAGTGATGAAAAGCTGATAAAACTTAGTATTAGCCGATAATTTTTGTAGATAATTGTATTATAGATTATTTTATAAATCATATGTTTCAATTATACATTCATTTACCTATATGTTTTATCTCTAACCTTAATTGAAAATTCTTAAATTGATATAAACAATGAAGGTAGGTTGTGCTCACCAGATTTTTTTAATTGACTTCAAAATTTTTAAACTAAAGTTTATTTAGTATATCTTAAATTGATTTTAACCAGGTAAGTGAAAAGCGTGCGTTGCCAGAACAAGATTTTTTAATTTATTTTCGAAATTTCCAAATTAGTTCTGAGTAGCGTTTTTTAAACATCACTGATTCCGCGACACGCTAATAGGTACAGTTAAAGGTTGAATTAGTGATCGATAGTTGTAACATTTTTTTTTTCCACTCGCGTCCAATTCTTTGAAGGGTTCCTGGAAAGTTGTAGCGTGGCTACTGGCCCTAGTTGTCGACTACTGACAAGTTCCAATCTTGAGAGCAAACTTTTCGCCGCCCGTACATTTTTTATGTCCCTTTGTCGTTTATATTCTCCACCACATTGTCTTTCCCTAGATGTTGAATAGTGTTCGAAAGCCGATTTTTTTTATTTATTTTTTTTTTGATATTTTTATTTATTTCTTCTTAGTGGTTTGCTAATCCACCGACGCGTAGTTGATTAACTGGCTCATTTTTTCAGACAAAGCTTCAGGCCGTAAACGATTTTTAAATTAGATTAGAAAGGTAAAAAAGTAGCGAGTGATGATCACAAATTTCCTCATTTTAAATTATATTTATGGTTAACCATGACGTTCTGCAAGATTGTGATTTGAATGACACGACTCTCAGCCACCAACTTTTTTCCCCACTTAGAAGATGCTGGGTGAGCATCCGGAGGGCCCTCAGACCCCAGGGTCGACCCACGGAAAATATAATGGAACTAATTATCTCGGCACAATCGGTATTAAATCGGAACCTGGAGCTTTGTTGATCATAGACCTACTCTTTGCCCCGCTCCTTCCTGAGATTAATGCTATGTTGAAAATACGGGTGTTTGAGTAAAAAAAAAAAAAAAAAAAAAATTATTTAAATATAGATGATTTAGTTTTGTTAATAGTAGGTGTATAATGTGTTAATGCTAGATTTGGTGCTGATTTATAAGTTGACTGTATTACTTAAAGTAGTCATTTGAATGCAATAGAAAGGTATTCGAATCAATAACATAAGAGTTCTTAATTATTTTTAAGCCTCATGTATCAGTTTTTACCTGAGGTTGGACTTAATGGATCATTAATATTTGATGTTTGAAGAGTCCGATACTTTACGATTTGTTCCATGCTTATGTGTTGATTCGGCGGATCTATAAAGTGTTGATCATTACATCTCCCCTCTCCTCCGTTCATTATCACTTCTGAAAGTATTCATTAGAAATTACAATTCCGATTATTTCTTAGTCTGTCATAGTTCCTCAAAGATGTCCCTTCTCTCATATGTTGCATTATTTTTTACAGTTTCCTATATTACGTATTAATAATAAATGATTAATCTATTGAAAATTTCAAGATATTAAAACAATTGTGGTGTAACTTATCAAACGATTTCCCATACTCCTTTTACACTCAATAGGTACCATATCGCTTGCAATATTTTTTCTTTTTCGGTTATTAGTTTTTTATTTTTAATCATTTATTGAAATTTACAACTGTATTAGTTAATACATCAAGTAAATTAGCTAACAGAAATACATGAAAAAGACATGAAGATTAATGCCCATTGGCACTACTCGCTGGGTAATCTAAACTAGAAGGTCTCGAGGCCACCTCCATTTCAGAAGCCTCGGAGGATCGTCAGGAATGGAAGAGGACGCAAGGATTGAAACTAGTGGGTTAGAATGGGAGTGGAGTTTTTCATGGAAGGATTGATACCTGGTTAGGGCCAAATCAGCAACATATGGGATATTAAGGTCTTTATTTATGAGTTTATTCGTGACAAAGTAAGGAGCATTGAGGATTTTAGATTGTAAGGATTGAATACGGGGAGAATTTGATGGTTTAGTAGAGCCCCAGAGCTCAACTCCGTAAATCCAGATTGGTCTTATAATAGTCTTGTTGATGAGCCTTTTGTAGTTAAGAGGAAGATTTGATTGTTGTCTAGTAAGTGTTGAAGTAGCCTAAAGCGGCGAGCAGTTTCTTGTCGTTTCAGTCCTGTGTGGGGATTCCATGTCAGACGTTTGTCAATTAGGAGTCCTAGATAGCGAATCTGTTTAACCGGTACAAGCGGAATATTATTAAAGGACACTGTAGGGCAGGATGTCATAGGCTTACGATGAAGGGCAAAGGTAATTTGGTGGGATTTGTTGAAATTGATTTTGATTCTCCTATTCTGACACCATACCTCAAAGTCTCTGATGTGGGATTGAAGAGTTTGAGAGGCAATAGGTGGATCGTTATTGACTGATAACACACAATTGTCATCAGCATAGGTAGAAAGGAAGGTTTTAGAATGGGTTGGGATATCAGCTGTATAGACTGTAAGGGATGGGTTCTAGGGTACTACCTTGAAGGACACCAGCAGACTGAGTAAAAAGGGATGAATAGGAATTATTGTGGTTTATTTTGAAGGATATTTTAGAAAGGTAGGGCTAGACGATGCTGTAGTATGTAGAAGGGAGGAATTTACAGAGTTTGTAAAGCATTCCTTGGTCCCAAACTCGGTCAAAGGCCAGTTCTACTTCGAGGGAGGCTTCCGTGCAGTACAATCCGCGCTCCAATGCTGATGAGACAACATTCACCATACGATGACATTGTTGGATGGTGGAGTGGGATGAGCGAAATTCAAACTGTTGGTCCGGGATTATCTGAAAAGTCTCTAGGATAGGATAGAGTCGTTTAAGGATTAGTCTTTCCAGAATTCTACCCATTATGGGTAAAAGAGATATAGAACGATAAGAGGAAGGGAGTTCCAGCGGCTTGTTGGGTTTAGGGATCATTTTAATAATGGACAACTTCTAAGATTCAGGAAAATATGTGGTTCGGAGTATGGAATTGTAAATATAGGTTAGGAATAGGATGGATTTTCTGGAAAGTTGCTTTAGAATATTGGGAGTGATCAGATCGTGTCCAGGAGCTTTGCGCGAAGGTAATCTGTTGATTATGTTTGAGATTTCTGAAGGTTGAAATGCTTTAGGAGGAATGGTCAACTGGAGTGGAATGGGGATGGTGTTGGAACAAAGCCCGAGTGCAAAGAAAGCAGAACCGGACTGTGGTCTGATGAGAGGTCATTCAAGGATTTGACTGTTGTTTGTGAGGAAGAAAGCTGGGAGGTGACAAATATATCTAGGATATCAGGATGTTTTTTTCGGGATGTAGGCCAGTAACTGAGATTCACAGGCGAGACGATAGAATAGCTATTTAAACAGGAGACACGAGAGAGGATATTTCCACGGGTATATGGATGTTCGACAACCCGATCGTTAGTGTTGGTGTCCGAGGGAAAGGAATAAAGAGTTGAGGCATTTATGAGAAAGGGCGTTGCCTGGAGGACAGTATACAGCTGCAGAAGTTACCTGGAAAGGACTGGTTGAGATGGTTACAGTGGTTGATTGTATGGCATCAGTTGGAGAAGAAGGGACAAGGGAATGTGGTATGGATTTATAAATAAGGATACAAGAACCCGTATGGGCGTGTTGTCAGGGTGGTCTGTTCTTTAATTAATGTATTCCCGTATGTAAAAACGTGATCTTTGAGTGAATTGTGTTTCAGGCAGTAGTGCTATGTCTATATAGTTGTCATGGAGGAATACGTCGAGTTCGTCACGGTCATGATGTAGGCCGTTAACGTTGCACAAGAGGACAGCTAGGTGCTTTACATTCATCGTTGGAAATTAAACGGGATAACAGAAAGGATTCGCGTCAGAAGGGAGATAAGAGGTCTGATGGTTTCTTGAAGATCCATGAGGAAGGTATTCAATATGGAAAAAATGTCAGGTGCATTTGAATTAGTAGAGGGATGAGTAAGAGAGGTTGGAGGAGGATTACTCCTGCAGAGATGTTGGTTGTGGGTTGTACCCGTCGAGGGGTACGAGGAAGTTCGTTTTGAGATGATTGGGGAGCCGGATTTGGTTTTGTGTGGACAACAGGACGGGGTTTATTTTTTCTCTTGGCAACTTGGCCTGTGTGGGCAGAAGATGGGAGGGAATCGGTTGGAGCGGGGCTTCAGGCTGAGGTTGGGAGGTTTGGGATCTGGGTTTTGAAGGCTCATGTCGTCGAGGCTCTTGATTTTGCGAGGTGATCGAGGAGAAAGGTGTTTTCATGGATTGAATCGTAGTAGCTGATGTAGTCGGCTGGTGAGTGATGTTACCTTGGCGTTGCTTCAGATCTGGGAAATTCAAGGAATCAGCGACAGGAGCCTGCGTGCAATTCCTCTGTTCCATGCTTTTTAATTGCAGACTGTGCTATTTTTGCTTGAATAGATTTTTATAAATCACACATCCTTTGTAGCTGGCATGATGCGCTTTTGCACAGAGAGCACATTTTGCCGGCTCATTTCTTGATTTCAGTTTTCAGATGGGTGCGGGCCGGCACATTTGACGCACCGAGCCTGAAGGTGACAATAGGACTTGGTGTGCCCTAAATTTTGATATTTTGTGCACTGAACTATTATTGATTTTTTCCTGGGCTGCTCAAAACGGATAACTGAGTATAATATCCTGGTCACCTGAAATACATAAGGGTTGTTTTGTGCTGGCTCCAAATCAACGAAAAATAGTGGAAGAGGGTATTTTTCGGAGGGGTGAAAGACGCAAGTAACGTGTCTAGCGGTGTGACCTATCTCTTCTAGGACTCAGTAGGAGCCGTGGAGTGAAGCCCCCTTAAGACCACCCTGTATGATTTTTTCTGCCTTTGCTGGTAGCAGTGGAAGTCGTACTTTTTAGTAGTTAAATGATTTACAAGCTTTTTATAATTATCTTTTGAGTTTGTGTTAATCTTGATATCGCTCATTCTG
This sequence comes from Piezodorus guildinii, assembly GCA_023052935.1. NCBI lineage: Eukaryota > Metazoa > Arthropoda > Insecta > Hemiptera > Pentatomidae > Piezodorus > Piezodorus guildinii. The sequence continues at coordinate 113,111,955 of CM041293.1, read as the reverse complement.
GAAAAACATCTAAAGTTTAGCTGTCCGATCAAGTTGGCGATTTCTCGACCACACGAAATTAAATTAGATTTATTGTTAACGAATATGGATGGTGGCTCCGGATCAGAAAATCCCTGAGGCCCGAGATGACGTGTGAGTTATTCGATGCAATGGATTGTTGCCGACTGAGGTCGATGGTGCTGCTGCTGAAGACGGAGTGGTGTTAGATGTATGCTCATTTTTGATAGCTTCAGTGGTACTGCGTGTTTTTGGTGGGGATTTTATTTGGTTCGATACCTGTTTGGTTTTGGCCGCTTCATTTTTTTTTCTTATTCGGAGAATCACCAGGTCCAGGAATTGAAGCTCTTTGCCGTTTCTGACGCGGCTTTAGATATTGAGACTCTGACTCGCTAATTTCAGAAAAGGTCGTTTCCTCTGCCGAGTCGTCACACGAAGTATTCATGTCGAGATCCATGTATAAGATAAGAAAAAAAAGAAGTAAACTGTTAAATTTACCTAAAAAACAGAAAACAAAAACTACCAACTAAATCTATTAACAAAAATATATACATATAACATAATGTTCAATAGAAACATATTGAAATAATTAAAAAATAAATTAAAAGAAGAAAAGGAATGTCTTAAAAACATAAAAAAAAAAATAAAAAAAAAGATTTATAGAGACTTATATAAACTAATTATTAGAAATCAACCAAAAAGATCTTAAAACTAAACTATTTGCAATATATACATAAACAAAATACAAAAAACAATCAACAAAAAACTGATTAATAAAAATAAAGTCTTAGAGGGGAAAAAAAAATGCTTAGAGGAAGAGAACTAAAAATTATAAAAAAGATTATCTAGGTTACGAAGTCAGAAATGACAACACTTCCGACCGAGACCTTGTAAATAAGAGAAGAGGATTAGCCTAGCCGTTGTCTCCAGCACTCACCTCTCTATTGTGTTCACCAAAGTATGTTATAGTGCTATGACTCACAATTTACAAAGTTTTATGGCTATTCAGACAGATGAAAAGGTAACTATCACAGAGCGATACGTATATAGAACTGAGCTAGCCGCCATTTTTTAAAAGTTGGGTTCTTAGTTACATTTTGTTTCTACAACTTTCGAAGAAGCATCAACAGCTTTCAACGAGATGTATAGAGTTCAATTTGCTAAAAATAAGATGGCTCTAAGTCGCTGATTTCCATAGCAATTGGCACTAAATAAATTAAAGATACGTTTATAATCTTTATGGCAATTTGGTCTTAATAATGGTCTGAATTCATAGATTATTTTGTAAAATTTAACTGTCCCTCATACAATTATACGGAAAGGTATTAAGCTGAAAATGCGTAATTTCAGTGTTATTCACAACGAAATATTTCTTGATGAATTTCCGGGTTTGACAATGACCCCATCACAATACTTTGCTTTCATGAGAGCGATGAGAAAGTGAAAAAAAAAAAAAAAAATCTCAATAATTTCTTGAGTTACGAATTATAGTCAACGTTTTCCGATTTCAGACATCAAAAGTTAATAAGATTGCATAAATAGCTATGCGAAAGAATAAAATATTAAAGAAATACTTCTAAGATTCACACTCCCGTTTATAGTTTCTTTTTTTCTTCTAGTGACTAAACCTAATGAATTCATTAAATGAAAAATACGAAGACGCCTAAAATGCGTAAGGGATATTGTAATTAGCATGGTATGATATGACGAACCCTGCCTTAATTTTCGAAGAAGAAACCATATTATACCGCATACGATTCGCCTCAATATTTTAGAACTCCTACCAAATGGAGTTATTATTAAGATTTAGATCGCACCACTAATTATTTTTATAGCCTAGGAAATATCAAGATGATTAATGTGACGCGTTACTTCCTAACTTAGCTCTATAATCAAGATGACATTAACTTAATAAAATGTCACGATAGGACATTTTATTTTCTCCAAAAAATGAGTAAATATGTGTAAAACTGTTTATGTCTACCATTCAATTGGCTAAAACTTTTGATAGAACTAACCTAATAATCTAATTCCATCTCGGGAAACAGAAGAGTTTACCTGCTGTACTTATATATCAATTTTATTTTGCAATTATTATATTCCCTTTTCACAGCTGAAATCATAATTACATATTAATTTTAAATTGCAATCGTATAATAAAGGTTCTGATAGCTATTTCATGGATCAGGAAGATATCTCGCTAACGTTTTTATCTTCTATATTTAGCTATATCCGGTCGTCATTACTAGTAACTAATATTATTGAGGATGTTGAATAACGAACCTGATCCAGTATTTAGTAACTCAAACTTGGCTAATTAAGAGCGAACTTAAACTACTCGAGGTTAAATGAACCTGTAAGAGTTGTTTAATGGAATCGTTGAATAGAAATGATTATTCTCAATATCCTGCCGGACCGGATTACAACATACTGGCGGAAGCACTTTCTCAAGAAGCCAACGCCAACAGTTGAGATTGCATCCATAAAACAGGATCATAATGGCCGGGATATATACATCAGGAGTACATCGAATTATAGGGGCAGTGCATTCTTAAACAGGAGTCCGAGGAGCTCATATCTTGAGAACTCAGGCGAAGCCCGCCTACGGAAGTCCCTGCGTGCTTACCTAAGGAATAGTCCAGTTGAGTTTGCAAACAAGTCACGTACGAACAATTTACGATTCATTGACGTTATGGGGGTCTCTTAATATGTTTAGTAAAAATGCGACTAGCACTCTTGTCGTCCATTTCATAAAATTACTTTAACATATGTTTCTACTGTGCAATGCCCATTGTGCCTCCTGCTGACTAACAACTTATGTAGGATGTGATTCCCGCTTGATGGGAAGTATAACCTCTTCTTGTCAATCTAAGCAAATTCTTTGGGTCATAAAGATTATATAACAGATGCCAATTTCTTTAGATGTCTGTGTGTGTGTGTGTGTGTGTGTTTTTTTTGCCGATTTAGTCGTATCAGGAATTACATAGAAGTTTTTAATTATTGAAAGCTTATTGAGGTGTATTAAAAATTTATTTTGTATTTTTTTTTTTTTCATTTGGTAACGACGATGTTAAAAAAAATCTTTCTTGTGTTTCTTAAATAAAAATTATTTTCTGTTTATCGATTTTCCATTTGACTTTATAATCATGTTTTTGTTTTTGAGTTTGAATTTAATGACAGATTTGGGATTTGATATCTTAATTGATTTGGTGAAATATTCAGTATTTACAACATCAGTATGACGAATTAAGATTTTTATTGTCCTTGCAGAAATAAACTAATCATTAAATTAAAAATTATTTGTTGTAATTTTACTTTGAAAAAATCAGTTCTGTTTTCAATGTATTCTTATATGTATGTATTCATTTATTCTAACCTAATTAAGTCTGAAAAAATAAATTGCATTTAGTCGCGACTAAATGCAGTAATTAAAAGAGGTGGTGTTCGAACTCCTAATTAAAATTTTAAATTCCATCTTTTTCCATTTAAATGGATTGAGTTTCTTGTTTGTAATGTAGGTTTTAAAACGAGAATGATTTAAATGAAGAATTATGGAATAAATATTTTAATAAACAAATGGTGTAGAATTTCGTGCGATCAATGGTTAGTGAAATTGGATAAAAGCTCCAATAAATTTTTCTTTGTCGGAAAACATGAAGGAAAATTAAATTTATTCTATGAAGTGGCTGATCCTTTGAAACAAATCATGTTACCTTTGTAAGTTTATCAATAGATAATATAATTTATTATTATAATTGTTACATTTATGCTTAGTTGAAAATTTTAGACCATTCAAATTTATGTTTGGCATTCCCATTAGCAGCTCTGTCATTAGCCAAAAACAAAATTGACAAATCAAACTTAAATTCAGGGAATTCAGTTGATAGTCTATAAACATCTAATATTAGAAGGAATAAAGGAGAAACAACCTTTTGTCATTTGTTCTTGATTCAAATAAATCATTAAGTAATATATAAATGTTTTTTTACAATAAATAACATCATTGATATTATATGTATTAATTTATAGTTTTACTTTTAATATCCTATATATCGATAAAGTAATATCTAGTAAGGGAAATAATGCGATCGTGAAAATTTTCAAAATCGAGTTTTCACCGGAAATAAACGTTTCAAGGTCCCGATAGTTTAAATGACCGAGTCTTACAAAAAGGTTTTTGTGTGTTATATATTTACTAAACGCAATTTTTATGCTACTGTTGCTAATCGAACGATGCTACAGTGGGAGTCCTAAATTTTAGATATGTATGTTTAATTTTGATTAGGATCATTAAAGAGTATGTAACGGAACGGGTGACGGTGCTCGGGAACACTATTTTATGTCTCCTCCGAAAAATGAATTGAACAAAGATTTTTTACTCTCCTTAAAAAAATCCTAGGGCCATATACCGGGTTTGACCTTGGGCGTAAATGGCTGTTATTAAACATCACTAGCCATGTTTCTACTCGACAGGCGACCCCTTTGTGTTTGTGTATGTAAGTGGTTAGTCAAGCTATAAAAAAAAAAAAAAAAAAAAAAAATATATATATATATATATATATATAATATATATAAATAAAAAATAAAATAAAAAAAAAAGTTTCGAAAGCTTAAGATTTTAGAAGAAAAATTTTATAGTAATAGAAAATGATGAAAAGTTTATAAAACTAAGTGACTGTTTTAATACATTATAATAATTTATTTAATCTGAAACAAGTGTTTTAATCAAAACTCCATGTATTTATTTAAACTTTTTTAACTAAATTTTCTCAGAAATGTTTAATAAAAATCCCGATTCCGTTAGCGGTAGATTTATGCTGGGAAACGTCTTGAAGAATAATGCAACTTTGTTTTTCTTAAGCAGAAGAATTTCATTTATTAAGTATATTGATATTTATCAAAATTGAAGTTATTTAACTAATGTAAACTCAAACCATAGCATTCAATAAGGCATATATTTTTTTTATCTAGAAAGATTTTGTTCCGCCTTGGACACAATGTGCCAGGTCAAAAATTAGTACTAAGATCTTAAGCATAACAATGAAAAATAACCTAAGCAATCTGCCCAAACCCTGTACTCTAGAACACATAATACTGCCTACCCAATGAACGAATGGACTTGAGTATATGGGTCTGATACAAACGCTATTGCCAACTGAGGAGGCATCCATATAGAATTCACCAATGGACACGTTCCCCAAAAAGCCCCAAAAGAGGTGGTCCTACAATGGATTACAGGGCACTGTAGACTTGCGGAGAATGAAATTGCGGACTAACTCGCTAAAGAATAAAATCGCTTCCCCAAATTAGCAGAATCCTCGGGTTGGAGGAGTGCATAACGATTAATAACAGGGCCCTAAGCCAGAGGTGAGAAGGAAATCACCCGAATTACTGTCCCTATGACGAATATTATAAATTAACAAGAAGAGATTAGGTTATAATATTTCGCCTCAGAACTGGACAAAATCGCATGAAGTCTCGCCTCTTTAAAATTTTTTTAAGATAGGGTACAGCCCCGTAGCTCTATGCGAATGTGGTCAAAACGAAGAACCCACAGAGCACATTCTGCAAAGCTGCCAGTTAGTGAAGGACATACGGAGACAGATATGACCCCAACAAACAGACCTTGGGACCAAGCTCTTCGGAAATATGGAATTCATAATCTGATTTCCTGACGTAGCCATATAGGTAATAACGAAGAAGAAGAAGAAGTTACTCCTCTTACTTTTTTAAAAATAATTGTTGTGTTCTCCTTGAATGGCCAAAGTTTTACATGTTTAGTTACTCCGAAGGACGGCATAACTAAGGATTTTTACTCCCATTAAAAAATCTAGGACCATGACTTTGGCATAGGAGGCTGTTATGCTAGCCACCCCGCTACAAGTGATCGTTTTGGGGTTGTCATTCTAAAGGGTCACGGGATTTATCAAGGGACTATAGTTGGTAAATAAACTATTTTATACTTGGTATTTATATATTTTTATAACTGATAAATATGATGGTTACTGAATTACATTAAGCACAATTAAAGACAGGAAATTTTTAATTTAAGTCTTCTCAGACTATTCAAATTATGATAAAATGTACGTAATATATATATATATATATATATATATATATATATATATATATATATAAAGTTATTTAAAATAAAGAACGTTTATTTGTAGATTTTTTAAGAGTTTAATTATAATCCTTTGAGCTATCTTCAGAATGCTTTGTTTGAAAACAAAAAATGTGGCATTTCTACATATGATTTTTATAAGGACAACTTTTTTTTCTTGTTTTTATACCAGTTTCACTATGTATCTTCACAGAGATCATTATTCTATTTAGACTATGTGTAATGAAAGATGTATTTTGATTAGTATTGGATTAAAAAGTGCTCACATTTAGAATACTTTTACATTTAACTAAAGAATACTTTTTCACATTTAACCATCCCTAATTATTTCATATACGTATTACTAAAACCAGAAAATTAAAATTAAACTATATGTTAAATGTATTTGAATCGTTTTGTGGCTGTGGTAAACGCAAACCTTCTCCTTTAAAGGCCCCTTCACACGATCGTTCAAAAATAACGGTTTGGAGGACGGTTCGACACGTCGTTCAAAACCGACGACAAGAACGATTGTCTGAGGGTTAAAACCGTCGTGTTGGAAGGACGGTTCTGCGACCTGACCAAGACAAAAAAATTGACGGTTTTCAATTATAATTACCCGTGTGAAGGCCTATCTTTCCAGCCCTAGTTCTTTTCTAAGAATTCTCACAGTTTATCCATTTATGACAATAATTACTCATTTTTTCACTTCTTCACTTACTTAAATAAGATGGTCATTCAATTTATACAATTAAGATTAAGTGCATTAATTTAGACAAATTATAGGTGCACTTATAATGAAATAAATCTGGTGCGGGCAACACACGACTTTCACTTACCTCGACTGTTAAAATCAATTTAAAAACTACTTTATATACTTTTTTTAATTTAGATTATGTTTATGTTATACGGAAACGGTAATTCCTATGAAACTGAAATTTCATATTTAAGACAAATATACGCCCGAGACATTACAAAACCTTTTTCATCAAAATGAGCTAACCAGAAGAGCCACTTTATACTATGGATTTTGCACCTTTTTTCGATTTTCTCAAAAACGGTTCTGACGATTTTGATGAAACTCGCTATATCAATGTAAAATTTAATGGGCTTTATTATTATGTGGGTTTCATTCTGATTAAAATGGTTTGACAGGGCTTAAATGTCGATATTTTAGATTGTCTTCCTTTAAAGTACCTTTAATTTGTTCGATTCTATAAAAATAACTATATTTTCTTGTTACCACTGATGAAAATCAGTTAAATAAATAAATTGAATGAATTCGATATCCAACTAAAGGAGAAAACCAAAAAAATATTTTTTTAATGCAATTTTTCGTTTTTGAACATAAGAACAGTAATCTACATGTATAATATACTGTTGGAAAGCTAAAGATTTTAGAAAAAATATCATCTAATACACAAGCTTTTAAAAATAAATAGAGAGTGATAAAAAGCCGATAAAACTAAGTGATTGTTTTAGATATAATATAATAGATTTTTTAATAAAACACATGATTCTATAGAAATCCAACTAGCTTTTTTTATGTATTATTGCCGGATGTTACATTGAGCGCGTCAAGCAAATATAATAAATAATAGCACCACAAGAAACAGGAACTTCGTCTCATTTTTGTTCAGTTTTTCGTTGTGTTCACTTATACCCTACGTGTTTGCCCTATATTTTGAATTTCACGTCATCTGAAAGTTCATCGATAAAAATATGGTGCTTTATCACTTAAAATCGGTAAATCGGTCATGTAAATTTACATAAGAAAGTTCACCACTTTTTTAAAAGCCACTCTTTTTAACCAATTTGATCTTCTCCTATTTTTTTTTTTCATCCTACTGCTAAACTGACAGCTAAAGTTACAGCCGCGTCCATTACTTTTCTCCACTTAATTAATTGACTATACACTGAAAACAAATCCACTCGCAACTGTTTACAAGGACTGAAATGTATTTGTTTAAAGAGACTAACCGGACTGCTTGGAAAGATGGAATTGAACGATGGTGTGAGGGTGATTCGGTTCGTCGTTTAAAACCGACGGTTTCCCCCCCACTATCTTCCCTTCCTTTGGACCATGGACTGGAAGGACGAAATGAACGATCGTCTGAGGGAGCCTTAAGAGAAGATCAGAGAGGATGTCCGGTCTCTTATAGGTTACATCTTGTCAACGACTGCATCGAAACGTAACTTCCGACAGGATGGGAAAGTCGTGAGAAAGTACAGAAGGAATTAGCCAGTCGCCATTGGCTTAAAATGAATTTGCAACAAGAACTGGTGCCTATTACGTTATCCCCTTGAGGTAGTTGTTGAGTCATACATCCGGGCCTCACAGCTTCCACGGCTCCGGGAGAAGGAAATTATAAGGAGCCTTAATAACGTTTAGTCGAAATTATTATTTTATTCATGAAATGGCTGTTTACACGGCTATCTGTTTGGAGCTACCCGCCTCGGGGAAATTAACCTTATTATTTAGCGCCACTTGGGGGTTAGGGGCCACTTCGCCTTTTAATTTCTCGACATTACTCATCAAGAACATTTCTCCATTAGATTATGATTTGCAAGGCGTTATTATGCCGAGTAGCTGTGTTCGGTTGGAAAAAATGAGTACAATTAGTCTATTACAGAAAGACATTCCGGATATCTGCATAAGTATATATTACATGTTTAAGTTTATGTAAACATATGAAGAGGATGTATGGAAAACTGAAAAACAGGAACAACAAAAAAGAAACAGAAAAAAAAATGAAATAAATTGAAATCTCACTTATATGTACGCTTGTAACTACGTTACTTAAAAATAGAGAAAAAAATCATCATTTTTTCAATGAAAAACCTTGAATAATTATGATTTCACCCATAAATACGATCATAACTCATTTATTTTTGAAAATATAGAAAAATATGTGGAGTCAGTTCTTCTTTCATCCTGAAGAACACATGCGAAAGAGAAGAATCTATGTTGAATCAGGGCGATAGTCAATATTCTTTTTTTTTATTTATTTTTTTTTTACTTTATTTTTAAAAAACTTACAACTGTAGTATACATTGAGTGAATTTGTTGATTAATCATATGGGCTTAGTACAGGCATGTGAAGAAACTACCCATTAGTAGCACTTCTGCGTTTATTTAATGCAGTAGGTCGCGAGGCCATCGTCTTTTCAGCTGCCTCTGGTGAATATCAAGAATAGTTGGTGATGAGAGGTTCCGGACGAGTGGGTTCGAGTGGATGTGTAGTTTGGAATCAAAGGAGGTATATCTGCAATTATTCGGATATTCAGGTCTTTGTGGATTATTTTATTGGTGACAAAGTATGGGGCATTCAGGATCTTTCGGAGGATTTTGGATTGCAAGGACTGAATTGGGAGTTATTGGATTGTTCTGTGGATCCCCATAACTCAATCCCATATGTCCAAAAAGGTCTAATGATAGTAATACAAATTAATTTTTTACAGTATGTGGAAAGTTTCGAGCGTCATGTAAAAGTTGTAGTAAACGGTATCTATGGGCTGTTTCTTGTCGTTTCAGTCTAGTGTGAAGATTTCAGGTAAGACGTTTGTTTTTCTAGATTGAGTATAATTTATTCGCTTAGATAAATCAATTATTAAAAACTCATATTTTTTTTTTCCAGGTTTCATTATTTGTATAATTTTCATTATCTTCTGTCATGATGATATTACAAAAATATTTTTTAAATTATAACGGTGTTGTTCTGTTCTTCCATAGGAGGAAAATAAAAATTAATAATTTAAAAATAAACACGAAAGGATTACTTATCCTTGTTTTACTTTACTGGGATTCTTTCCTGGAAATTGAAGATTTAAGTAAAAGTGAAATATACAGAGAAGTCCAAAAATAGAAGATTAATTATAATTGTCTTTTCTAGTAGATTCCTTGTATTGTGAGAGGGTCTATTCTAATGTAGTCTTACAGAAAGAAGGAAAGAGAGACTGTGTAAAGGTAAATTTTAAGGACTAGAATAAAAGGATTTTAGCATTTCTTATATTGCCAAAATACTAATGTATTGAACAAACCTGTAACTTGCAGTGACAATATTTATAATCAGACACCATTCTACTGAAATAAAATATTGTTATCACTTAAATATTTTCTTTGTGCTGAAATTACAATTTATCTATGATGACAATGCAGTGACGTAATTAAGTATAAATGTATCACATATCTTACATTACCAATATCCCTTTCTGTATATTCGGGATCACAAGAGATACGTACGCATTGAGTCCAGTATGACGCCGAGTAAGGTTGCTCTATCCTTATTATAGTATTGCCTTTCTCTATCATGTAATCAGAACTCAGCACCCCAGGTATAACTCCGAAATCCTTCAATTTAATTCCTCCATTCACTCCTTTTTTACCAGATCCCGTCCTTATGACCTCAATCCTCTTCACCGCACTGCTGCGTTTGACAAGTCCTTTCTGGACAAGGCTGCCTCTCTTTGGAATTCCATCCCTCAAGAGATTCGTCGTGCACGATCTTTTCAACCACCCTTTTCGATTCCTAATAAAACAGATTTTCACTAATCCAAATATCTGATGATTAATATACTTTTGCTTATTTACCTTACCTAATTAATAATCTTTTGATACCTAAATTTTAGAAGTAAATATTCTATTTATAAAAATTGTATTTTTAATTTATTGTTTTGTCACTTTAATTCCTGGATAATAAAGACATTTTTTATTTTATTTCATCTTCCTTCAGATTGCAGATTAAAATGCCCCATCGATTTGACGGATTGGTGGTGGATTTACGAGTTTGGTCAGATGTGTTCATGTTGTAAGTTGGTCTGTTGTGGAAATTTTTATAATATTTTATAGTAGTATCCGTAACTTTGAGTAAGTTCTTTTGGAGTAATCCGTTTGTCAAATATCATAGTGCAATCACGATTTTTCGTTGAAGTTTAGATTGGAAAGACTGAATTCTTTAAATGTTGGAGTTTTTAGGAAAAGATAAACTATTTATTCTTCGTTACCTTTAGAATAGGAAACCTCGAAAACATACTGATTTTTTTATTGTACATACCAATGTGTAACTTGACTTATGTTATCTACCGTAAAATATAAAACCAATTTTTTACTTTTATTTACTGCGCCCGCAGGATTATCATAGAATAGAAGTTAATTATAGAGCTTTTTTCGACTCCTACTTTATTTTAACGGTACAATTAATGTACAGTTAATTTTAACATGGATGTTAGTAAAAGTTATGTTTCTGTGCACCAGATTTTTAAGTTCATTAAAAATAAAGTTAGTTTAAGAATTGACAGAGCTCGTTTGCTCAGAGTTTTTGTAACTTTATAAAGTTTGCATTGAAGGATAACGCATAGATCTGCGTTTATACTGTCTTGGGTTCCTATTTGCAGGCAGACGAAAATCGCTCGTAATAGAGAATAAAACTGACTCCTAGCTTATTTAGATGATGAATTTCCTGAAAGAGCGTTCCTTAGAGCTGACATCCATGTTTCAATATAATAAGGGCTGAGGGAGGAGAGGGTCGGTAACCTAAGCTGAAACAGGCGGCCTACGTAGCGGCAATGTAGGGGCCTTGTTTAAACAAAGAGATGTTTGACGGCGGGCTCCTCAAGAAACTCTCAATTATTCAAACAGGCTTGGTTTGGCTTGAGCCGCTTTGGCGATAGCATATTAATCCAGGGCCCGGGGCCTCGCTTTGATAGCACCCGTAGCCAGCGTAATGAGCCAAGTTTAAAACGACCTTCTCTCAGTCTCTCTCTTCAACCGAAGGCTCAGCGATACCCAAAACTGTTGAAAAAACACAATTATACTGTTATCTTATTATCGAAAATTAAACCTTAAGCAGAATCACAACATGAAAAAAGTACACGCGCCTTCATCTTTCTTAAGGAACCATTAATTGTGGATGGGGGTAGAATTAAATAAATAGTATTATTTTAACTTATCAATATTCGAAGAGAGTGGCGTGGTCTAGTGTATAGAGCACTAGTCTACTGTTCTCCAGGTCCTGGGTTCGAGTCCCGGCTGAGGCAGAATATTATTTATTCTGACAGTGGGGTATGGAGACCCTCCTGGGCAGACTTAGACTCTATAAAGTAGATACCCGAAATTGGGGAAAAACCTGACAGCTGAGCGTGATCAAGGCCTAATCACCATATTGCACCGCCATTTCTTAGAAATAGTACGAGTCTCTATGTGTATTGAGCCTAAGACCATTCATGGGTTGTAGTGGTACATGGTTTTTAAAATAAATATTCGAAGAAATGATGGGTAAGATGCTAACACCAAGTTAGGAACGGTAAGCATCCATTAGAATGGTATTTAATTTGATCAATTCCTCGTATTAATATCGTATTATTATATGATAAACAAAGCAAGTAGGTTTTTACTATTCACAATGTTATAATTTTCTTAGCGATTAAAGTTCATTACTGATGCTACAATAAATTAATTTAGGAGAATATTTACTTTTTCTCAATCTCTAATAATCCATGCGACATTTTAGTGAAATATGTAATATTTCGGTTTGTTGTAGTGACAAATAATTTCAAAAGTTTGCATAAACTTTAATTGTGCATGTCTTTGGCAAAGAGTCCCTTGGCGTCCGCCTATTTTTGGTTTTACTTGTCAATACACGTTTCCTTTTCTCTGTAGACTGTTCCTCCTTTTTCTCGGTAGGTTTTTGCATTTATAGACCATAAGGAAGATTTTAGGAGATGTTTTATTAAGTTAAATAGAAAAAAAAATAAGTATATGGTAATAATTGGGTCATATCGTAGAATATAAAAAAAAAAAAAAAAAAATTCTCATATTGAGTCCCTTAGGAATAATAGTTCGTACATTAAAATGAAAAATAATATTTCTGGCCAACAGATAAAATTAACATACTTATTATTTACTATAATGAGATAAGAAAGAAGAAGAAATATCATACTACAAAAGATTTAAAAAAAATCTTTTGGAAACGATTGTGTAGAACAAAATAACAAATAATATATTCATTTATGCAGATAGACACTTACTTTCTTCATTCAAAATGTAATATTTAGAATTTAAATATCAAAATTGTTGAGCGTCAGTTTGGGATTATGGAAGGTATAGGAAAAGTTGGAATTTGAATGACGATAGAGAAGCAGCATGGCGAATATCAGTAGGTAGAGAATTCCAGAGGGCAGTAGAGCGGATAATAAAGGAACGATCAAAAGATTTAGTTTTGTAGGTAGGAACGTAAAGGTCAAAATGCGTGATCTTGAATCAAGATAATGGACTGAGGATTTAAATTTTAGGAGACTACAGATGTAGGGAAGATATGGGAGTTAATGGTTTGGTAAAGGCTAGGAAATATTTTCTGCGGGTAGGGGGAAGGAGCCTCTTTAACTCGCTGGTGGGTAACATGGGACCATTTAGATCATCTTATATGAAACAAATCTTATAGGAATGATAAATGAACTATAAAAAAAAAAAATGCATTCTACGTTAGGTACATTTTATACATATTTTTTTTACGAGATCACTTGTTATAATACTAACACACACAGCGACTATTTCATCAGACTTCTTAATTTGGATTCAAACTATTTTATATCATGTGTTTCCTTCCCTTGAATTTTGAGAACCGAAGTTATTCTTCTTCTTCCAGTGACGACAGGCAGTTTAGGCCCTTAGCCTCGCGGTGTAATCTCCTTTCTCGATGTGTTTTTTAAGGGTTGGGTCATCGTTCCCTACGCCTAATTTTGTGAGTGGCCACCATTTGGCTGACGGGTCTTCCATAGCCGGGGGAGAGGGTGTGAGTGAATAAAATTTATTAGATGTTTGCAGAAGTCGCGCCGAGACTGGGATTCGAACTCACAACCTTTAGCGTGAGTGACTAGCGCGCTAGCCACTCAGCCAAGGGCTCCCCTAACCGAAGTTTTTCAAGTTGCTATAAATCTCCTCACTATAAATTTACTGAATATCGAATTAGATCAAAACAGGGTTTAATCTTAAACATCTTCAAGAACTTTCATGATTTTACAATATAACGCTGGACCTCAGTATTAGGGCATTAAAGGTATGCTGAGATGCCTCTGGAACGCAATACTATCATTCTCCAAAATAGATTATAAACAGACCACGAAATTTGAGTATTAGGCCTCAGATGACTGTCATCTTGCTTAGATAGAATGTCAACCGCACCCGGCTGAAGAATCCACATATTACGTTTCTTCTATCCAGCAGGCACTTTTTGAGTATCACATGTGCGTTTTTGTTTTTATATGAAATTGATACGCATCATTTCTTAAAAATCGTTCAATAATTATGATTAAATAGTAAATCAATGTTGATGTATCATATTACGTCAAATTACGTAATCCGAATTCTTATTTTTTAAACAAAATACAACTTATTTTTTAACCTCTGCAGATAATTTGACCATGAAAAAAAATTAATTGTTTCTATCTCAGAGATCCATTTTCATTATTGATTTTAGTAAATTAGAAATCTTTTTTAGGTAATTTTTTTCTGAAGATAAGAATAATTATATAGATGTATAATATAGCGTTGGAAAGCAAACGATTTTAGAAATAGAATGTTAAGTTATAGTTCTGGAAGTAATGTAAAGTGAAGGATAGAGCACAAACTTAGCGTTTATTTTTCATAACAATTTGCTGTAATACATGGTCAAATATTTAAAAAGTAGTATTTACTATAAATGATATAAAACGTCAGTATATACGCCAATGACTCACAGGGTAGATGCAAATAAATAAATACATTGTTATATTATTTAATCTAATACATATGTTTTCAACGAAACTAAATATAATTCTTTAAAGTTTTTTTAACTTTAAATTTATTTATTATGTGTTGAATTAATTTTAATAACCGAGGTAAGCAAAAGACGTGTGTTGCCTCGCCCAGATTTTTTTTTAGCGAAATTAGTTTAGTGAAGAATGTCTGAAGTTTGTTCCCTTAGTCATTCATATCAATGATTGTTTGAAGAGTAAAATGTTACAAAAATTCAATCGAACTCGTTATACTATTGTTAAATTAAACGGTCTTTAATATCAACTTGGTATTATCCTCATTTAAATAGCCTAACAGGGATAAATCCCGAATTCTCAAAATTCCTTTCTGAAATGCACCTTATTAGATTAAGTTTATTTGAAACAGTTATAAAAATATTTTTTTTATTTCTTCTGAATGGAATTGGTATGTAAAGAGGTTTTCAACTCAGTTGACCTGATTTCACATTCCTCTGGAACCGGCTGCTCTGGAGGTTCCAGGTACAAGCTGGAAAAATCTTAATGACAGCCGCTTCCTGTAATTTCTTCAATTACAGGCACGATAGAAGCTGGTGCTATAATGGTATACATTTCTAGAAAGATATTAGTGTTTTATATGTATTTATATTTAGATTATGGATCGCAAAGGCCTATTAGAAGTAATACAGTGCAAAACCTAAGCTGTTGAACCTCACCCTACAGGTGTTTTCCATAGGTGATTTTATTCTTATTTTAACTACCACGTTTAGTACATTTGATAGTAGTATATAATTTGATCGGGATTTTTTTTATTTAAATTAAATACGGGTGCTCATTTTATTTATTACTTTAAGTATTGAATAATTCATTTTCTCATCATTGTCTTTAGTGTTCTTTTGGTTGAATATTTGTTCGATGAATATTAGCAATGTTTAGAAATTAAATAAATTTAAAAAAAATATATATATATATATATATATATCCAACATTTTGTTTAAGTACAAACTTTCTTCTATCATTAAATTTGTTTAAACAAAATGGGTTACCTACGTCTTCCCTCGGTTGACTCCTCCTTTGGTTGTTAGCCTCTGTCAGTAGTTCATTCCTGACATACTCATATTTTATTTCTTTAGGGTCCTTCAGAAACATTATATTTAGGGAACTCACAACATGCTTATACGATTCTGGCATAGCTGCTAATAGTTGTGACACTACCTCATACTCATTAATATTAGCACCTGAACTCCGCAATTCACTCATACAATTCTCAAATTAAGCAAGAAATCTGACCTGAGTTACCCCAATTTCTTTCTTAATCTAATCTGTTATCATTTCGCTAAGAACAGAAGGATATGAAAAAACAAAACAAAAAAGTCTTTTAAGTATTGCATATATCTCTCCTGATTCGTATTTCTTCATAGTCCTTCTCAACCGACCATGTGAATGAGACACGTTGGCTTTCCATCTTTCGAAAGCCAGAATCATAAGATTTTATTACGATTAAAATCACGCTCTAATTTTATATTCTTATTTATCCTTTATCAGCTGATGCGCTCGATGATAACAGTCATACGTTACATCGTCTCTCAGATTTTTGCTTTTTTCAGTAGGAATTCGCTAGAATTCAGTCTGGAGAACATCACTAGACCTCAGGAATATTACGGCAGTGAATATTGGAGAAGTTTCGGTAAGCAAAGTTATAATTTACTTTGTACAATCACGAAAAAAGTGAAAGAAGGGTCACTGATCAGCTGATTGCCGCTAGCTCGGCAAGCTCGGGCTTGCTTTTCTTTTAATTATCTTTCTTTTATCTTTAATTCTTATCTCATTATTTATTTATTATTATTATTTTCTTAATCAATGAGATATTTTCATCAAGTCATGTCCTCAAAGTCAGCAAGTAAATGATCTAGATCTGCAGGTTCTAACTCGTCTCCCACAAAACAGAGACCCCGCCGTGAACAAAATAAAAAAATGATTTCACCAGCGACCGCGTCAGCTACCTCATTAGGTTCTGAACCACAGCCCAGCACATCATCACAAGGAATAACTGATGAATCTCCGTTTTTTACACCGAATCCATTTCAGATCCTCCAAAATGAAAAAGAAACCATGGAATCTTCTCCTATACCCAGAGAACCACTACCTCCACCAATATTTGTTAAAAATATTAAAAATTTTAAACTGATGTGTGCGCATTTAAACAAAGTAACAGATCCTAATAGTTATTATTGTATAAGTAGAACCAATGATACTAAAATATCTCCGACTACTGCTGAAACCTACAGAAAGATTGTAAAATATCTGACTGAGACCAAAGCTTACTTTCATACTTATCAGCTGCGCCAAGAGAGAGCATTAAGGGTCGTAATCAGAAACCTACATTCCTCAACACCCGTTGAAGCAATCAAAGAAGAACTGACAGAATTAGGATTCCAAGTGAGGCAAGTCACCAACGTTCTAAAAGATAAAAGTCCACTGCCTCTATTCTTCGTGGACTTGGAACCATCAGCAGGAGTCGAAAAAATCTACGACCTCAGCAGACTGTACTATACCCGTGTAAAAGTTGAAAAACCTTACACAAAGAAAGAAATAGTCCAGTGCCATAACTGTCAGGCTTATGGTCATACCAAAAGTTATTGCCATCACATACCACGCTGTGTGAAATGCGGTGAACAGCATAAAACAGAAGAATGTACAAGATCAAGATCAGCACCCGCTGTATGTGCTCTGTGCCTCAAGGACCACCCGGCTAACTACAAGGGATGTGAAATCTACAAGAAACTCAGAACCAGATACCAAAAACCTCAGGATCCGAATGAAACAGCTGTACCAACCAGAAGCAGAAGAGAACCATCAAAACTTGTAAATTCTAACGTGTCATTTGCCCACTTGCTTGGAGGTGGTAACCAGAATCATGAAGTCGAGGCACTGCCGGAACAACATTTTCCTCAACATTCTCAATCTATTGTACAAGAATCTATCCCTCAAAGTTTACCTAATCTTCAAAAAACTCCTCAACATCAAATTTCTCATATCCCTCCACCATCAAACGTCACAGATCTTACCAGTCTAATGACATCGTTCATCTCCGAAATCAAATCTCTTGTTATGCCGCTTATATCACTCCTTACAAATCTAGTATCGAATCTAATCCCTGCCTTGAAAAATCCTTAAATGACTTCACCTAACTCCTTATCCATTATCCTTTGGAATGCGAATGGTGTTAGAAATCATACTGACGAACTGACAGCGTTGTTGCAAGACAAAACAATCGATGTTGCACTTATAACTGAAACAAGACTAACGACTAAACAGTACTTCAAAATACCGCAATACATGACATACCGTACTGACCACCCAGACGGTAAAGCCCATGCCGGTTCTGCTATCATTGTCCACCAATCCCTCTCTCATCATTTACTCCCACTTCCCACCTATGATTTCCTACAAGCCACATCCATAGTAATCAAGACTTTTTCCTTTCCGGTAACCCTCACATCTGCATATTGCCCTCCTAAACATTCCATTTCCAATTCTGAATTTGTATCCTTCCTGGATTCCTTAGGAAATCGTTTCATTCTGGGTGCAGACTTAAACGCCAAGCATCAGCAGTGGGGTTCCAGAACCACGAATTCTCGGGGACGAAATTTGCTGTCTGCACTCAACTCCCGAAATTTTAATATCCTGCCTCCTGACTCCCCTACCTACTGGCCAACCGATCCTAACCGCAATCCTGACATCCTCGACTTCTTTATCCACAGCGGATTAGGCTCTCTCAACTTGTCTTTAACTCGCCTTGATGAACTATCCTCAGACCATAGTCCACTGATCCTAAAAGTATCTCTCACTCCAATTCCAAAACCCATTCCACCATCATTCATCCGAGGCCCTGTCAACTGGAACCTTTTCCGCCAAATCCTGACCGATAATATTGACCTCAGAGTAACCCTCAAAACCCAAGATGACCTAGATAATTCCGTCTATTCCTTTACCACCGCCATCCAACAAGCTGTCTGGACTGCTTCCTCTCCTAAACACTCCAATATAAATCCAGACCAAAATCATTTTCCACAACCTATTATAGACCTTATCCACACCAAACGCCGAGCAAGATCATTATGGCAGCGCACCCGACACCCAACAGATCGCCGCTCCTATAACTTCTATTGTAGACAATTGAAGAGGGAGTTGGCGAACTTCCGTTCCCAGTCCTTTAATTCCTACCTCTCCTCTCTATCAGCTCGTGATAATTCCCTGTGGAATGTCACGAAAAAGATCCTAAAATACCATCATGTTTCCCATCCTCTCCGACGTGGTGATGACTCCTGGGCTGCGTCTGATGAAGATAAAGCCGAGGAATTCGCCACACACCTCTCCAAAGTATTCACTCCTCACCCGGAATCCCACATCAATCACACCGCAAAAGTGCAAGACTTTCTTATGTCACCGATTCCACTTTCCCTACCTCCTAAAGCTATTAATCCCTCTGAGGTCAAATATCTTCTCCAAAAACTGACTCTCCGTAAATCTCCTGGACACGATCTCCTTACTCCCCAGATCCTCCGACAACTTCCGCAGAAAGCTATTATATTCCTTACTTATATTTATAACTGCATCCTCCGCACCACCTATTTTCCTCTGTTATGGAAACATTCCACCATCATCCTTTTTTTAAAACCAGGTAAACCTTCCAACAACACTTCATCCTACAGGCCTATTAGTCTACTCCCCATCCTCTCAAAAATCTTCGAAAGGCTTCTTCTTAAACGTATCCTACCCATATTAGAATCTCAAAATCTTCCTTCCCATCAGTTTGGATTCCGTCCTCAGCATTCCACAGTTCAACAGGGGCTCCGAGTTGTAGACCATATTTCCTCAGCTCTTGAATGCAAAGAGTATTGTTCTGGTGCGTTTCTGGACATTGCGCAAGCTTTTGACCGGGTATGGCACACTGGATTACTCTTCAAGCTGAAAACCCATTTACCCCAGTCCCTATACCTCATTCTCCGATCCTATCTCTCGAACCGTTCCTTCCGAGTTCGCTGTGGTGAAGAATTTTCTAACCTTTATCCCGTTGAGGCCGGTGTTCCTCAAGGCAGCGTCTTGGGACCCATCCTCTACATCCTTTACACTGCTGATATTCCTACACATCCTGATACCTTTCTGGCAACTTTTGCAGACGACACCGCCATCCTATCATCCAGTTCCAATCCTGAAACAGCATCCTTAAACCTTCAGAGACACCTTTTCCTTATCGAACACTGGTGTAATAACTGGCGTGTAAAGGTGAACGAAGCCAAATGTAAACACATAACCTTTACTCTTAGACGAAAATCCTGTCCGCCAGTTTATTTCAACTCATTACCGATTCCTCTCTCAGATACAGTCCGGTATCTTGGCTTACTGTTAGACAAAAGATTGACTTGGAACCCACATACAAGACTTAAAAGACAAGAACTCAACCGACGATTCGGACAGTTATACCGACTACTCAACAGAAAATCTGAACTTACAGTTGAAAACAAATTATTAATCTACAAGACAATACTGAAGCCCATCTGGACCTACGGACTTGAACTGTGGGGGACAGCTAAACGTTCTAACATCAAACGCATTCAATCCTTTCAATCCAAAGTCCTCCGTACAATAGTAAATGCTCCTTATTATGTCTCCAATTATACCTTGCACCACGACCTTAATGTTCCATTTATTTCAGACCTAATTCCATCCAAATTTTCCAAATTCCACCAGAACCTCATTCATCATCCTAATTTTTTAGCTCAATCCCTATCCAGCTCCACTCATCCATACAACCCACCTAGAAGGTTGAAACGGCAGTGGCCCCGCGACCTTTTGTAAATATATTGGAGTTCTAGCACTGGCTAGATTCTCCACTCAATGTGATGTATGTATGAGTGTGTGTATGTGTATATAGGTATAAGTGAATTATTGACTTTTGTATTGATTCATTATTGTGTATATATTTTATTGTAATTTTATGTTGTGTAAATATTGTATGAATGTAGTATGTTTGATATCATTCAGCAATACTATTAATGTCCAAATTGGGACAGATTGTAAAATTTTCTCAATAAAAATTGTTATTACTAAAAAAAAAAAAAAAAATTTATCCTTTATAACAAATATTTTTTAGATATTTTCGAAGATATTCCGTACTAACGTAATAAATATATATCTATGCACTTAAAATGTTTTAAACTTCGAAAAAGTGGATTATTCGAAATTAGTAATTACTAGTTAAGTTATTTATATATTTTTTTTTTTACTTTTGATTTTATGAGAACTATTTTTGCTACCATTTGTCATTCCAGTCCAAACAATATATTAGGATTTAAATGAGAGATAATAACAATTAACATCCTCCAGAAATTAAATCTGAGAATAGAGCGTTCACGGTTTAAGATTTAACTCTTTGAAATTCTTATTTCTGACCCTAATAATAAGTAATCTTGTTAAGGATTAAACTCAATCAATTTACTCTCGTCAAAATCTTAAAACGTCTTATTTAATTGTGCGATGAAGCTTGGGGCCTTGGTGAGGTGCCATAATTTAAGTGATTAGAGAATCTTAATATAGGAATAGTGTTAGCTTTTGAAAGATGTCTTTCAGAATTTGTCACCTCTTTTTTTTTTATTATTATTATTATTTTTTTTTATTATTTTTATTTTTTTACATTCCTGCGATTTTAACTTTTCGGCACGTTTGAAGCTCCTTATAATTGAGTTAAAAATTTTATGTTTATTGAGTTTTTGTTTGAGAAACGCATTTAGAAGTAAAAACAATTTTACTTGATTATCTTATGTTTTCTACCGAATATGTAATAGCTGATAAGTATATTTAAAAATCTGGTGCGGACAACACACGACTTTCACTTACGTGCGTTGTTAAAATAAATTTAAGAATTTTCAAATACAGTTAGAGATGAAATAACTTAAAAGAAATAATTAAATTGATTTTCGATTGAAACATGTGTTTTATTAAATAATCTATTATATTATTATCTAAAGCAATCAGTTAGTTATTTCGGCTTTTCATCACTCTCCATCAACTTTTACAAGTTTGTTTATTAGATAATATTTTTTCTAAAAGCTTTAGCTTTTCAACAGTATGATATAGGTACATATATATTACAGTTGTTTTCTTAAAAAACAGAACAAAAATACATGTGGTATTTTCTCTTACAGCTGATTATCAAATTCAACCAACTTACATATTTAGTCGTTTTTTACCAATTCTAACTAGATAATATGGTTAATTTTTTTGATTCTACAAAATAAAAGGTACTTTAGTAAAAGAAAATGTAAACTATCGTCATTTAAGGCCTTTCATGAATGAAACCTATATCATATTAAAGCCTATTAAATTTTACATCGATAAAGTGAGTTTAATCAAAATCGTTTTAGCCATTTTTGAGAAAATCGTAAAAAGGTGCAAAATGCGTAGTACAAAGTAGATCTTCCGGTCAGCCGATTTTAAAGAAAAAGTTGCTGTAACATCTCGGGTGTATAGCTGTCCTAAATATGATATTCTGGTTTCGTACGATTTTTCATTTTTGCGCTAGACCACACACGGACACAGTGGAATCTAAAACGTGTATTTCCTTTGAAAACTTAAATTAAAATTTTTTCACGATCTCAATACTTTCCCTTACTATATATTTCATATCTAGGTGAGTGAAAATAAAAAAATTTCAAGTAAATTTCTTATGAAAATACTCGACATTAAGTGAAATTATTTGAATTCTTTATTAGACTTAAGTAAAATTTGTAACTTGAAATTCCTATCTTATTTAGATATTTCATTAGGAAATTTCAGTGACTCCAGAACTGTTTTCCGTTTCTAAATCTGTCCCTTATACATGAGAGCGTCGTGGAAACAAGTAATTACATTTCTCACGTAAAAGAAAAAATAATTAGTTTTTTATTACGCTATATTAATTGAGCCACGCCATTTCAATTATTTAACAAATTGCTCTTCGTTGTATACCTAAAGGTAAGGAAAACTTCGTAAAATCATATAGTTAATAAGCATTTCGGAACAGACACTTAAAGTTGATGTGGGTTTCGATATAACTTGGATTTGTGGTTTATATAAACCTAAAGAGGACCTTTTTATTATTAATTGAAACTTACAACTGTATTGCATAACACAAGCTAATAAGCTAATCTACAAATGACATGAATCAATCTTGTAGAGAATCTTGCGGCCGTCTTATCTTCAGACGCCTCTGTAGATTGTCTGTCAATCGAAAAATCAAGAATCGAGGAAGCAAGGATTGAAAAAAGTGGGTTAGAGTGGAATGGAATAGTATTTGCTTCGGGCTAAGTCATCAAAGTATCAAATAAGGTCTCTATGGGTAGGTTTATTAGTAACAATGTAAGGAGCACTGAGGATTTCGGATTGTAATGACAAGCCTGAGGACATTGACCAGAATAAACGCTGGATAAAAAATAGTATATAATGCAATTGACTCGGTTTTATTTATTCAGAGTTGAAGATTACTTACAGAACGGACGACCTCCGCAAGGTGTCTTAAAATAATTATTATTGATATTGATTAGTTCTGATTAACTAAAAATATTATTGGTTTATATATCTTAAAAGATTTCTTAAGTGATTTAAATTTCGTAATTGACCCTTTCGGAGGTTTCGTTTTACCCAAATTTATAATTGGTTATAACTAGAGCCCTGATTTTCACAAATTCGGTATGTTTTCGTGTATGAGTTTCAAACCCGAATAGCTCCCCAATTCATCAGCTTGGGAACAACATTAGAAGTTAGTATTGCACGTGTTTTATTCTACCTGCATTAAATGACATGTTTTTCCTTTTTAGTAGAATTTGATAAGCTGCATTGAAATTAATGCTCCATTCCCTTCGTTCGTTTTACATATATGCTAAGATACGTACATAAAGATATATATTTCAATATTTATATCTGTTATAATCATGATTTTTTGTTTTAAGTGAAAACTTCTTTACCCGCGGTTTGCGAATTTTGGGAGGGGTAAAAGCTTTGATTTCGTAACTATGGTGACGTTACCAAGATCTGTAGACAGGCGCATGCACAGCGGTCTGTATATGCCTTTCCACTAGAGATAGGATATCGATATCAATTTCCGTGAAGACATAAAAATAGTATTAAGTGGAGACTATAATATTAATTTTTTAGGTTACAAAAATCTACCGGTTGTTGTATTTTTAAATGAAAAATTATGATTAACTATACCCAATGATCGTAAATATAGTACAACAAACGATAAAAAAAAAAAAAAAAAAGCAGTTTTTACACGCTATTTACATAAATTTTAACCAAAAGTTTTCGTTTTATACTTTTAGTTATCACATACCCATTGTTTCCTTTCTTGATTATAATAAAATCGTTCAGTATAAATAATTAAAATATTGTAGAAATTGTTGAGGATTGAAATGGATGTAAATAGTAACCGTATATAAAAATAATATAAGTGTATTTATCATATCATATAGTAAAAATAATCAGGATTCCGAAGGTTTGAAAAATATTTAAATTATACCAACGTTTTGTCTTACATGTACGAGCCGTAAATTCGGCAAAATTAATATATTTTTCGAACGACTTATTATTTTCCTTTTAAAAATTCGAATAGTCGACCATACGTCCTCAATAAGGGTGTTGTAACTAATAATTTAAAATTACTTCGTACATAGTGTGCATTTCGATAAATAAAAAGCTATATAAAAAGGGAGAGAATTATTACATGAACTACCAATAAATGTAGAAACTAGACGGATATATTTGAGACATTTAAGTTTTCACTTCTACCTTCAGGCCGTATGATTGCCAGACATTTTTTTTTATTGGTAATCTGAATATTTATTAGTTTATTGAGATATATTACAATTTGTAGATATATTACAATTCATTTCAGTGATCTCAATGATGGTTAACATTAAGTCTTATCTCTTTTATTAAATTTATGGTACCAAATATAATAAAACGATGTAAAGAAAATGTTGATTTAAAATTGTATGCGTATGTTTTACAGGTTCGAACTCCTCTTCTGTGTAGATTTAGCTTTTTTAAGTGATTTGTTTTTATGTTAAAATTACCTAGGGTTTTCCAAAGTTACGAGTGGCATATTGAGGAGTTTTTATTTTTTCGAAGGTGAAGAAACTTTCGCCTTTTAGGGGGAGAGGAGTTGGAAATTACTTATAAACTTTTTCATTAAGTTATTGCAATTTAATAATTTAGTTTTACAAATCAAGCAAATGCTTCATTTTCGTTTTTACTGCACCTTTTTGCACTATTTTAGGTTTTTACTACACTTTAATAGCTTTGTTTGAATCTATTTGAATTTAGGTTAATTAACAGTTTATTTATTAATATTATTAAACAGGGAATATAAATATAATTAGAAGAGGAGATATAGGAGCAGGGAAGTTGGTTGGCCATTAGAGGAGGTAAGGGGCGGAAATGACTGGACCTCCAATGGCGTTGGCTACATTGTTACCTTCACCAAAATGGCGCTCTCAGGGTAAACAATAAAATGAAAACCCTGGCGTGAAAGATGCCGAGAAGATCTCTATGATATTTAACAATAGCCTACCGGTTAAATTTCTTCTAATTGTTAGTGCAAAAGGGTGTAAGTGGGAGTTTATCCGACTTTCCTTATAGGTTTTCCTCAGGCGTTACAAGGAAAACAGGTTTAATTTCTTTGCATTTTTTAAAGGCTCATTTAGTCAAATACTATCTCATAAATTAAAAATATCATTGAATGTCTGTTGCTCTTCTTTCGAGTTATGTTTATGTTTAAAGAATAATATTTTATTGTGTTTTACTGAAATTCTTCTGTTATATAATTTCTTCCCCAGTATAATGTGAATATATTTAGCCTCCGGTTGCTTCTATTTATCTGATTTGAAGACCTCAAATAATATCTTCAAAAGGCAGAAGGCACTGATACCGGTTTGTTTATTGTTAATTTTTTTTTTTTTCATCGCCTAATTTTTTATTTTAAACTTTCATCTGTACTATAGGGCAATTTCAGTGTGTATTTCTGTCATTCGAGGCTGATGTCAGATTCACCTTCACCTTCCTCTTCCTTCTATGTTATTTTTACAAACGTAAATTTTAATAACCTGGCTAAAATATTAAGCATCAGGTCAGGTATTTGAAACTAAATTTAATAACCTTTCAGACTCCAAAACACATTTTAAGTATTCAAAAACATGTTTTTTTAATTTTAAAAAGGTTTGATAATTTAAGGAGATTTATTTAAAAATGCATAATATCCCAAAATAATGGCGAGATTTAAATGTCCCATAAAATACTTATAGCTTACCATATTCCTTTTTTATTCTTCTGTTTTCTTTCCGTCAATTGAACAGCTTGTAGATTAGAATTGGCAAAAACTAAGCGTTATACGAGCAAACAACGGGTTTTTTTTTCTATAATCAATATTTTTATAATTATACTATTGCGATCACATTTTCGAAATGGTTTATGTTGCTTTGCATGGTTTATTTTTTAATGCAGATTTAAGTTATACGTGCTAGGATAGGTAGCCCTAGGATTTTTAAATGGGAGTAAAAGTAGTAGTTATGCCGTCCTTCGGAAGGGACGTTAAAAGGTGGTCCCGAGTCTGTGCGATGACAGATACTCGTTAAAGATCCCTATCCTAATAAAACCTGGATAGACAAAATTTAGGACTGCCACAGTAGCATCGTCCGATTAGCTATAGTAGCAAAAAGTGATGTTAAACGAATAAACAAACAAGCTATACGTGCTGGAGTCATGATTGGGCCATAGGTTTTCGAAATTTGAATCTTATCAAGTTGTGAATGTTATTGGTACTCGATATCGCGACATGATTACATAATTCTGTGTCCAAAGAGTTCTTGAACTGAGGCCGCCAAGACTAAGCTCGCGTAACTCCATATTTTCTTGCCCTAAACTATTGATTGATAAAGAAACAGAAAACAAAACTAGAAATAACTGTCTCATATTTAATTTAAATCTTGCGTTTTTGGGTCTACCTTTAATATCCCAATATAAGAAGCTAGTTTTTCCCTCATTTTATAAAGGGTGAGAGGAGGAAAGTACACTTTATACTTACTATTTCAGCTTTTGCGCTTGTTGGTCACGGTAAGTTTCTAATTTTTATCACGATCTCATTCCTCCTACATCAGATACTTGCAATCCAAAATCAGACTGAGACCGAAGTAGATATACCTCTTTTAATTCCAAACTAACAGCCCGTTCAAACACACTAATTCGTACTCTCTCATCTTTATCTCTTCCTGATTATCCTACGACGCCCCTAAAAAGACGACAGCCTCGGGATTTCATGAATTTTACAAAAGTTGAAGTTCTACTGCTTGATAGTTTCTTGACGGGACTATTACAAGCCCACAATTCTATTGTTGCTCATTTACTAGTGCCGATTTGGGCCTCATTGAATTTCGCCGCCCTATCGGAAAGTGTCTGTGGAAGCGGTATCTACTCTGGGTCATTGGCTAATCCATACACTTGTCCTGCGTGATATAACTAATTAGATGGTTATTTCAGGCTTATTTGGTTACCAATGATTATGTAACTCAAATCAAGATCATAATACATTCTATTTTACTAGCAGTTTCTATGATTCAGAATGTCCTCACTTATAGGTCGATCGCCTCTAAACAAGACGCTGAAGAAAAAGAAAGTGAGGAAGGTAAAAAGTGAGCTCCTGCCTTCCTCGACGGAACTTTACCGCCCGTGGTGGAAGACTAAATAGAAGTATGATAAAAGCGATGCGTCATGCATGTAGATCACGCCCCATTACCCAGACAAAAGAGGCTCATTGGGATTCCGGTTCCCACGGGCCGCGGCATTGTCGCTTCGCCGAGGAGAGGACACTATGGCGATTGCCTGTCAGGTCGGGCTGTGCCCTACCGGCCGTAGTCAGGTTGGCACAATGCTTCCTCGGATTAGGCATGCGTAATGAAGTCTTAAAGCCATTTTGCTATAAGTGTCACAAGATTGAGACGTTATTGATCCTGGTATCACACTTACCTTCAAGTTATAGAATGGGATTGACTCATAAACTATAGTAATTGTTAACAGTAATTTTTTTAACATTTAAACATTTAAGACTCCTTTTGTCTCTTAAAATATTAATATTTCCATAGTACTAGGAACACTGCTTACCTTGGGCTTTCTCACTCAACATTAGACCGCCCCTATAGCCTTGGTGACTCCTACCTCAACTATTTTGTTTTTTTATTGTTCACCCCTACCTCGCATTTGAAGGCATACGGAGTTTCTCGGGCCAGAGGTTGAGTGCGGAAGATAAATGACTAGTAAAATGACCCCCGACACTGAAACGTTAACTCGTAATTATTTTATTCCGTTATTTTAAGTTTTCGCCCATTGGTTGTTGCGCAGCAACCACGCTCCCTAAAATTCTTACCTGGACCAATAAAACATACCCATACTTCCACTAAATATCTTTCGCATAACATTAATATTAAACGATAACATAGATCCTACTATACAATTCCTCTCTTTTCTCTGCCGCATTATTTAATGGGTCAGAAAAGCAGGGTTTCTTAAAGAAATAAAATTGTACTACTATCTTTATTTTTCAATCAAACAACATGAAAAATTCAGGTTATATGAAGGTAACTACGTTTATTTCGAGAATAAACAGATACCTAATTAATTTATGATGCTTCAATAACTTAAAAAAATATCATGTATAAAAATATAAAAAGTGTAAAGCAAAACGAATAGTATAAAAAAAAATTATGAAAAAAAATGTGATACGTGAATTGAAAAAATTAAACTTTTCTAATACCTACCATTATATTACCAACCAGAAACAATAATAAAAATTTGTTTTTTGGTAAACAGTAAATAAAAATAATATGCCTAACCCCTAATATCTCTCATTTAACAAATAATATTACTATAAATATAAATAAAGTGTGGATTAAGGTCAAAACCATGAAATCTAATTAAGAATTAATTATCTTAATCACATATCTCTTGGTATGTGTCTACATCCCATCCTCAATTTTAATAAGTGGTATTTTTAATATATTGCAGTGCTAAGAATCTTATGTTCCTTTCTCATTGTAAATAAAGTTCACATTAGTTCGTTTAAATATTGATTCTTTAACTATTATATGAGAATAAAAACTCCTAAGAATAACTTACGACAATAACGAATGGACACTTTTATAAACTTGTAAAAATTAAATTTTGCGTGCGGAATTTTTCATATAGAAAAATGGTTTGAATCATTTTATTTCGCATCTGAATGAATGAATGTGTCCATTTTTTCCTCGTGACGTAGTGCTACAAAATATACGATATGAATTGACTTAATTTAATTTGTTTTATTAATCCACAGTGATTCATTGTAAAGATAAAAAAAAACAACAAAAAAAACAACCGTAATAGGAAGAGAAAACAACCAGGGAAATAATATTAAAAAAAAAAAAGATTAAATTCCAATGCATTTTTGTGCTTTGTAAAAAAACAAAACATTTATGATATTTCATTATTTGTTGAATAGTATAATATTTATTATATACACAATATGTTTCACAATCCGTTCAGAAATGCTTTATCTGTGAAATTAATCTTCTTCCAGTGGCGCAACAGGCCGTGTAGGCCCTGGGCCTAGTGGTGTAAACTCTCGAGTTTACACTCACGTTTCACGATGCAACGCAACGATGCAGGGGTCATCACTCCCTACGACTAATTTTGTGAGTGGGCACCCTTTGGCTGACGGGTCTCACATACCCGGAGGAGAGGCTGTGAGTAAATCCACAATTTTTTACATCCTTATAAAAGCCCCGCCGGGACTGGGATTCGAACTCAGAACCTGTAGCATGAGAGACTATCCCGCTAGCCACTCAGCCACGGGCTCCCCGAAAATTAATATTATAAAACGTGAAATTAATATTATAATATATAAAAAAAATGTCATTAAACAAATTGATAAATAATTATTATGTAATAGTGTTTGAGTTTTATTCTAAAACATGTAAATAGTTAAAAACTTTTCAATGGTTTTAGCCCAATGGTTTTTTCTGAAGGAGTAAAAACAACAAAGGTTTTTTTATTTGAAAATTCTTTTATTGCGATGTTGGATATTATTTGAAATAAAGAGGATAAAACCATTTCTGGTTTTCAGTAAATCAAAATGTAATACTTCTCTTTTTGGAGTTTAATTTCATTGGCACCCACAGATGTAAATATATATATATATATATATATATATATATATATATATATATATATATATATATATATATATATATATATATACATTTTTTTTTGTAAAGAATTTTTATATATATATATAAAATATCTTAAAATACTTCCTGATATTCTGTGGACATCAGATTCCAAGTCTTCCAAACAATTAAAAACTTCCTTTAATTTTTTTTTTTTTAATCTGAAATCTTTCCTTCAGTGACATTCTGCGATTTGCAGTCCTCAATCTACACTCCGGTTCAAAAGTGTTGCAACACTCATAATTCTCGAGATTTTCTTGGTTTAACCTTAATCCAGACTTTATTTATAAATATAATAATATTATTTATTAAATGAGAGATATTAGGGATTAGACATATTATTTTTATTCACTGTTTACCGACAAACGATGGATTTTTTTTTCATTCATTTCAAATTTCCTTTCAATCCATGTTTATCTTTCGTTTCCCTCAAGTCTGTTCTCTCTTTTCTACTAAGTCTAGTTAAAACAATTAATTTTATTCACAATGAATGAATATATATACTAGGCATTTTAAGAGTAAAATAATTATGAGGTGAAGAGAAATGGTGTAACAATTATTCATTAAATATTAGCTGATACTTACAACTTAATTTGTTAAGTTTTGAGATTTTCTGTCTGATTTATTATGGACTTAGACCCTTCGGAATATCTTAAACAGTATAAACCTTTTTTTTTTTTTTTTTTTTTGTCATTTTATTACCTCAAATGGAACTTCGTAGATTACATCATGACTGTTCCCTTACACTGAATGTTCTCGTTTAATAAGAATAAATGTTAGGTCTTATTTAATGGCTTTATGACGAGATGGAATAATAGAGCCGACTACAAGATGCTTCAATAACCTGCCCATAATGACCGACAATCTCATGTAATATACCTACGCTAAACGCGCCTAGTTTTCTATCTCGCTTTTAAACGAACTCTTGTCCCTTAATGTTTAGACCGTCGCCATTAGGTTTTCAATCCTGCGAATTTATATAGAGCTTTTTTTTAGTGAAGACAATATACAAGAATTTAACTTTAAATTTACAATATTCAATGAATTCAGTTAATATGAATTACTGATTTTTTTGTTGTTGTTTTTTCACTTTTGGTTGGGGGTCTGAAACTACCTTTGTGTAGCGTTTCTTCCATCCTCTCTTTGACACGCTCTAGCTTTGTTCGTGTTGCTCGGATCGAATAACGAAAGGCCTAGCGGAATAACGTGTGAAATCTGTCCCCATGTATTTCAGAACTAAATCGATACCATTGATTCACATTTATAAGAAACTGCATTTTACAAATTTTAAGCATCATAATTCTTGTTGGAGGGAAGTTATGGAGGGGAAAATAAAAGAAGTGTTTTCTCCTGAACAGCTCAACCGATTTTAACAAAAAAAAAAAGTAATAATAAATAGGTATTTTCAAAAAGGCTTTAAAAAATATTTAAAAAAGTCTTTTTCCCACAAAAATGTCAATTTTATTTTTAATTTTTCTAAAAAAAACTGTCTAGGTTATGTTAAGAACTAGCTTCGTTCGCCTCTTGTTATTATATAATAATTAAAAACATTGTCTGCTATATTTTTGGTTTAATATCGAATTTCTTGTAATATACAATCCTTACTTATTAGGAGTGCAGTATAAGGAGAGATTTAAGTTATAAATGTTCTGGAATTGTATTCCACCTGACTTCCCCGCAAAACTCCAACACACAACTCTCATAGCTTTCAGTTCTTTGATGCAGAGATACCCCTAGGTACCTCTTTAACGCGAGAGACCCGGATTGAGCGAGGCGAGGCGGAGAGGATGTTAATTATCAACAGGTGAGTAACCGCCTTATTAGCCAACAGTCGCCACCCGTTCGCCTCCATCATTGCCTCAGTGTTCCTGTGAAACTTTTAATTGCTGTCAGGGGCTTCGCCTGAATACGTGGAGTAATCAAGTTCACTGCGAGGCGTAGTTTACATAAGTCCTTCTCTAAGGCTTTGTACCTTTTCCAAAGTAATTCGAACCCGTGATGACTTCTCAGTCTCAATCAACAGCTTGCAAAGAAGAGATCACTTTCTAGTCTAAAATTTAGAAGAAGGAAATATTAATCCAAAAATAACAAATGAAATAAGGTAGGGCGGGGCTAGTTGAGCAATTTTTCACTTGAACGTATATAGCTCATCAATGACAAGTCATGGTTTTTTTAGCGGCTTGATGGATTCGCAATATATTCCTTAGCAATAGTGTCCATAATATATATATTTTTTTTTGTTTGTAAGAAGTCGAATTTAAGAGGTACATCTATTTAAATCCAGGAAATCTAGTTTGCTCAATGTACCCCATAGCTTACTTCAGCAAGGCTATGGGACAAGTTTAGCACTAAGAATGTCAAACCAAACCATGTGCTCCATTTCGACTAGAAATAAAGCAAAATATGTGTTTAACAATCAGCACTTTATTTATCGTATTTTAGTGGCAGAACGACAAAATTTTAAGTAATTTTCATTGAATAATTAACCAAAACTAGAATCAATAAAACATTAACGTATCTTAAGATTAACTTCAACATTAGATTCAGTCTTGCTATTTAAAACCAGACATAAGGTTTTTATCATTACTCATATAGCTTATATCTTAAAAAATAATAATTAGATCTTGGAAACCTAATGATCATTGTCACTGTTGCAATTAAGATCTTGTAGTCTTCCTCTTGTAAGTCCGCAATCCAAACAAAAATTAAAACATTCATTACTTAGTTGTTTGAGTCGTGAGGTACGTTGATGAACTATAGCTCAACTAACCCCAACTCGGAATTTCAAAACAAAAGCTAGGTTATATATAAAATCATAAGAATTATCCCTAGAACAACTCCACCTGTCAAAAGTACAATAATTCTCTGAATGATTAACACTTGCCCGATTAAAAACAGATACAAATTGACTAATACTGACGAAAACATGTGATAAACGACGTTTTTACTTTTTGGTTACAAATTAAACAAAACAAAGGAGCGCTACACTCGCTCATCCAGCCGCCACGAACGATCGCGTGGTGATTATCCCTCCCACGACTCTTTCTTTCCGCCATAAGAGCCAATTTGTACGGTGAATAGTTTGCGAGATATTTCAATTGTCAAACTTGCCGCTATGCTCAACAATCCCCGCTCTACCCTAAACGGAGCGTATTAGAACCATTTTTTTTTATAACATAATTTATTGAAATTTACAACTGTACTTCAAAATACAACAAGTAAATGTGTAGATGACAAAAGATAAATAGCGTGATACAAACTTGAAGAAGAACTACCCAATGGCAGCACCCTGTAACTTTTCTAAACTAGAAGGTCTCGGGGCCATCTTCTTTTCAGACGCCTCAGAGGATTGTCAGGAATGGAAGAGGAAGCAAGGATTGAAACTAGTGGGTTAGAGTGGGAGAAGAGTTTGTTACGGAAGGAGTGATATCGGGTTCGGGCTAGATCAGCAACAAAAGGAATATTTAGGTGTTTATGGATGAGCTTATTTGTGACAAAGTAAGGAGCGTTGAGGATTTTACGAAGGATTTTGGATTGGATCCGGGAAGAATTTGAAGGTTTAGTAGAGCCCCAAAGCTCAACTCCGTAAGTCCATATAGGCCTAATGATAGTCATGTAGAGGAGTCTTTTGTAGTCAAGCGGAAGTTTAGAGTGTTTGTCAAGTAAGTGTTGAAGTAATCGAAAGCAACGAGCAGTTTCTTGTCGTTTCAATCTAGTGTGTGGGTTCCATGTGAGACGTTTGTCAAGCAGGAGACCTAGATAGCGGATCTGTGCGACTGGGACAAGTGGAATATTATTAAAGGAAACTGTAGGACAGGAGGTCATTGGTTTACGACGGAGGGTAAAGGTTATTTAGTGGGATTTTTCTGAATTTATTTTAATTCTCCAGTTCTGACACCATACCTGAAGGTCTCTTATGTGTGATTGTAGGGTTTGAGAGGCAATAGTAGGATCGTTATTGACTGATAACACACAAGTGTCATCAGCATACGTAGAAAGGAAAGTGTTAGGATTGGTTGGGATGTTAGCTGTATAGACTGTGAAGAGAATGGGACCGAGGATACTGCCTTGTGGAACGCCAGCGAACTGAACAAAAAGGGATGAATAGGAGCACTTGTGATTTATTTGGAAGGATCTGTAAATGAGATAGGACTGGATGATGAGGAAGTATGTTGGAGGAAGGAATTTTCGGAGTTTGTAAAGCAGCCCTGGGTGCTAGACTCGGTCAAAGGCCTGTTCTACGTCAAGAAAAGCTCCAGTGCAGTACAATCTGCGCTCCAAAGCGGAGGAGACCACATCCACCACACGATGACATTGCTGGATAGTGGAGTGGGATGTTCGAAAGCCAAACTGATGATCGGGGATAATATTATTGGAATCAAGGATGGAATAGATACGTTTTAGAAGGAGTTTTTCGAGGATTTTTCCCATGTTGCATAAAAGAGAGATGGGGCGGTAAGAGGACGAATATTCTGGTGGCTTTTTGGGTTTATGTATCATTTTTACTATGGATAATTTCCAGGAGTCAGGAAAATATGTTGTACGGAGTACAGCATTACAAATGTAGGTAAGGAATAGGATGGCTTTGCGTGAAAGAAGTTTTAAAATTTGGGGTGTGATTAGATCGGGATGTGATTAGACTATGAATAATGCTGGAAATTTCAGAAGGATGGAAATATTTAGGTGGAAGAGACATTTGGGGAGGAATAGTTAGTTCTGCTTCAATGCATTCAAGGTGATCGGGATTAAGGATATTCGGGTGTGGAATAAAAGTTTTAAGAAGGTGCTGATCAAAAAGCTGGGCTTTTTCTTCGTCTGATCTTGTCCAGCTTTGGTAAAATTGAGTAAATTTTGTATTTTGAATTTTTTTATTTCTGATTTCATTTTGTTAGTTTAGTATAATAAGTTTTATCGGATGGGTATCTAGTCTTATGCCACTTCACTCTTGCTCTACGTTTTTCCCTTAATAACATGCAAAGGTGAGGTGGCAAGTTAGTCTGTTTTTTATTGATTGTAGTTCTGTTTGATGTATTATCATTTAAACTGGTCTGTATTGATGTTGTAAGTGTTTCTACTGCTCTGTCAATGTCATTTTTTGTCTTGAGAGGAATTTTCAAGTCTAATTCATTGTCCAAATCATGTCGAAATCTGTCCCAGTTGATTCGTCCTGTAATCAGTTTAGGAGAGGAAGGTATTGGAGCGAAATTTGAATGTAATAAAAGCAGAACTGGACTATGATCTGATGAAAGGTCGTCCAAGGGCTTGATGATTGCTTGGGAGGAGGAAATCTGAGACGTGACAAATATATCGAGGATATCTGGACGTTTTTTGCGGGATGTTGGCCAGTATGTGGGATTCATGGGTGAAAGAATTGAGTAGGAGTTGGATCTTGAGACATGAGAAATGACATTACCACGGGGAGTGGATGATTGACAACGCCATCGTTGGTGTTTAGCGTTGTAGTCACCTCCCGCTATAAAGCGCGGTCCGAGGGAACGAAATAAGGAATCAAGATCGTTTTATGAAAGTGCATCGCCAGGAGGACAGTATACAACTGAGAACGTTAAATGGTAAGGACGGGTTGTAATGTTTACTGAGGTGGATTGTATGGTGTCAGTTGGAGTAGAAGGAATAAGGGAATGGGGTAAGGATTTATGAACAAGTATACAAGAACCAGCATGTCAAGTGTCGTCTGGGTGGTCCGATCTGTAAGTAATGTAGTCACGTACATAAAAATGTGATCGTTGAGTGAAGTGAGTTTCAGAGAACCATTTAAAATTTAATTTATTACTGTATATTCATATTGTGGGAGCAGATACTAGACTTCATAAAGAGGGGAAATGACTCATAGTCCGATTCTAAATCACTTCTTAATTCTTCAACTTCACATATTTCAAAAACTTGGGCATGCAGACGACATTGTGGTTCTGGCAAGAAGTGGGAAGGCATTGAAGAAAATTCTGGCAAAGAGCGTTCAAGAAAGTAAAACCGTGGGTCTTGAGATAAATGAAAGTAAAACCAAATACATGGTAGCACCAAGCTCTGAGGCAAGAAGAAGAAAACAAGATTTCAGATGTGATGGCTAAATATTCGAATCTGTAGATCATTTCACGTACCTTTGCACTAAGATAAACAATGTGGTTCGGGTGAGTGACGAGACAATGAGAAGAAAAATGTATGGCAACTAAGCGTATTATGGTCTCTCAAAGTTAATAAAATTGGTCCTACTATCGAAAAGCACAAAGCTCAAATTATATAAGACCCTTATTATGCCCATCGTGTGTTATGTCGCAGAGATGTAGACGCTTAAAGTAGTAGATCAGCGATCCCTTAGAATATTCGAAAGGAAAATTATGTGGCGAATCTTCGGTCCTATAAACGAACATGATATTTGGCGTAACCAAGAATTAGATCACTTTATGCAGATCAAAGATATATTAAGGTTCATCAAATCGAGAAGAATTAGTTGCCTGGGTCATATCGAGCGAATGCCAGATGAAAGGATGCCCAAGAAAGTTCTGCGCAAAACGTTTCCAGGAAAAATGAAAGAAGGCACAGTAAATGTTGGATTGAGGACGTGGAAGAGGAACTATCTAAAATTGAAGTGACCAACTGAAGGAGACGGGCCATGGACAGAAAACAATGGTTCACCTTGGACTGTACAGCCGGAGAAGTAGTCTCAAGAAGAAGAATAGATTCTCAACGGTTATGAAGGAAACTCGAATTTTGAGTTCTTTACTGTTATCCATAGTTTTAATCAGAAAATCTCAAATATGTCTACACGCACAAAAAACTTAATAGTACCCAATGAAAGAAGAGACAATTTTCCAAACGACTAAGAAGTCGGTTAATTTAATTGAGTGTACCACAACGTAGTACAGAAAATTATATTTTAATGATTCTAACAATATATGAACATTTCAAGCACCTATTACTCTTTTATAGATAGGGGGTACATTTTATGAAAATCTTTATAAAAATTCTTCATTAATTAGCTTTTAAATGGTGCAAAGCATGCCTACCTTCATTAGTCAATCTAGGATGCAAGGAGGCAAGAATAAAAAAAAACCAACAAGAATAATTTAGGCATAATATGTTTTGAATCTTATAATATCAAATTTTTAAATGTTGCTGTGCATTAAAGTTTTCATCAGAAAAACGTAAATATATCTATTTGATGTGCACGCAAAGAAAAATATTCGCATAAGGTAAAGATTAAATAAGAATATAAGTGCCGTACAACGTCATAAAAATTCCTTAATCTTAGATATTTATACTAATATTCAGCAGATAATTTTATTGATAACTACTTTTTATCCCTCATTTCATAAAAAACAGTATTGGTAAATAGCTAACCCCAGATTTCAGAGTATTGTTTGTTTGCGATTTGAGCTCTCTTATCAATATGGATGTTATTTTTGATGAAAACTAGGGATAACAACATAAATATCAAAATTTGATTTTCCACCCTAACCATTGACAGTCGGACTATAGCTCATTTTAACTTTATTGTTTCTCTTGAGGTCTAGTATCTGCTCCCTAAATATGCTGGACATTTATAAAAAATACCCTGTATACGGAATATATCACTGATGTTTGCGCAGAAGAGGTTGTCTTGGAATGTAAAGTTTACAGTTTGAAAAATCATTTTAAATGCTTAGTATTTCTTTATTTATGAATATATTACCTCTATATATGAACACTATATTACCTCACAATATCTGTGTCGTTTTTCGCCTTCATGTTCTTCATTGACTCAGATTCACATTCGCCTTTTAGACTTAGAGTTCTCGAGAAACTTGATAGGTTCTTCCATCAGATCCTGTTGTTAAGTAGAACTTCTGCGGTTTCCAATCACGAACCATGATGTAGAAATACATAGCTTAGGTTGCCTTTCAGTAGGTTTTCATATTCCGCCTATTCAATAATTTTAAGGTGTTCCAGGTTTCATTCTAAACATATGAAAATCCCTTGAATTCCTTGAAAAATGTTTTAGCCAAAATGATGTATATATATATATATATATATATTCATATATTAATTACATCATCCACTAACATGCTAAAACCCAATTACAGGCGGCAAAAAAAATTATAAAAATAATAAAATTAAAAATTCAAACTAATAGGTGATATTCCCAATTCGTCCCTAAACGTAGCCGATAAATACACCAAATGTGAATAATTTTAATACAGACACACGGCTGAAACGATGAAACGACAAGAAACTGCTCGCAGATACCGATTACAACACTTACTAGACTAACGTTCAAAAAAACTTCCAGTATATTACAAAACAATTATTTACATAGCTATTAACTAGTTATTAGCTATCTGGCCTATTGGGTCATATAGAATCGAGCTTTAGGGATCTACTGAACCATCTAATTCCTTCCGCATCCGATCCTTACAATACAAAATCCTCCGCAAAATCCTGAATGCCCCTTATTTTGTCAAAAATCAACTCCTCCATAATGACCTAAACATCCCATTCGTTGCAGACATGCCCCGTAATAGATACAACTCTTTTTACACTAAGCTCTCTGCCCACACAAACCTACTTGTCCGTAATTATTTTCCTTGTATATTCCTGACAACCTCTGAGGCGATTGAAAAGGTGTACTCGGACCTACTACCTTAATAGTTATTGAAGTGCTAGTTCACTGGGTAGTTCTTTCTCAAGACATTTTCATGACTTTTCTTCATACAGCATATTTACTTTTAAATTAAAAAAAAAAAAAGTGTTTAAATATGTGCCATCAATCAAATAAGTTAATTAATGAGAATAACTGAGATCTAAATAGGTTCTATTAGAAATTACTATTTCGAATGTAGTAATTAATTTATATTGGATCTCAAGAGCTAATGGTATAAACGTTAGTAGACATGACAACTCAACCGAAAAGGTTTATCTTAATCCAATTTATGAATTATTGGTCGGCCCCAGGTGACCTGAATGTTACCTGATACCTCAGAGCTCTCGGCCCCGTCGAATGAATGATCGGGACGAATGGGATGGAGCTCACTAATGAAGGGAAATTTAAAACACGACCTTATCACTAATGTATTCTGATTGATTACAACCATTTTAAAATGTATCAGTGGCCAATTAGCCGCTAAAGTGGGATAGAAAAAACCCAGGGGCAGAGGGGAGAGGAGGTGGTATAATGGACACCGAGCTGTTAAAAAGGCATCGTAGAGGCTCACTGGTCAGCAGACCAATGATAATGGATAGTAACAGTTCACTGCTCAACTTAAAGTAAAATTAGGCTAAAAACACTGAACATTATTAAACAGTGCTTTATTTTTTAATTTTATTATGGTATTACAATTTTTATTGCTATGTATGCAATTAAATTATATGTACAGCAATCAATTCATAAAAAAGATTAAGGAAGTCGAACAAGTAACACTTTCAATTTATATTCAAGAAAATGGACAATCACAGAGATCACTTTAATAGATAAATAAACAACAAAGGACGATCACCACTGCTTAGTTCAAAATATTATATCTGTCCTATTCAATGGTTCTGTTTTGTTTATTATTATAAAGCAGAATGACCAATTGTTTTTATCCGTCATTCGGGAAATGCGGATCATTGAACATAAGCCCTCCAATAGAGGGAGGTTATATTTTTTCGTGGTCGATTACAGATTATAATGGTTTATTATTGAAAATGATTTTATTTGACTTTTATACTCATTTCTTTTCTTTTAATTACCATTGATTTGATTCAGATAAAAATTCTAAATTAAAAGTGTTCAATTTTAATTTTTTTTCTTCAATTTTTTAAAATAAACGATTTAATAAGTTATGACCATATAAGATTTATTATTACTTTTTTTAAATACATCACGATGTCCAGATCTTGAAAAACAATAATAACTGACGAGCATTGGGTTTTTCGAGGTGTCTTGGCACTGATCCACATTTTTTTATCTATCTTCTATTGAATAAAATCATTTTTAATCGCCCGTCATTTTAAAACTAATAGCCTCATATCAGCGTCCAGGTGTATGGATGATCGCCGGATTCCCTCTTATTTTTGTGGCAGCTTTCGGAAAAAAAAAAAGAAAAAAAAAATCGTTTCAGTACTTTCAGAGTAAAACCGCGGTCAATGTCCTGACCAATTTTTACTATCACTTACATATATATGAAATATATAATAAGGGGAAGTATTGCGATTTTGAAATTTTTTAATCCCGATTTTCTACATAAATATACGTTTTAGGGCTCCCCAAGTCCAATTAACCAGGTCCCGCAAAAAGATCTGTGTGTATGTAATTATGTCGGATTGTGTGATAAGGCCAACCCGAAAACGGAAGGACGTATGAAATTGAAATTTCATATTTAAGAAAACATTAAGAGTGCGATGTCAGGTACTTAACTAAGACCTTTATCTCAATTAAACCTGCATAGGAAAATTATCGTCCGATTAGCCATATCAGCATAACGTGACCCTAAATAAATAAATACAATCTCAAATAACTTTTTTTACTTTCACTTACTATATATAGTAAGGAAAGTATTGCGATCGTGAAAATTTTCGAATTCCAGTTTTCAACGGAAATACACGTTTTAGGGTCCCCTGAGTCCAAATAACCAAGTCCCGCAAAAAGGTCTGTGTGTGTGTGTGTTTGTGGTAACTCCCGGGCGGAAACGGTAAGTCCTATGAAACTGAAATTTCATATTTAAGACAACTATACGCCCGAGACGTGACAAAACTTTTTTCATCAAAATGAGCTTACCAGAAGAGGCACTTTATACCATGCATTTTGCACCTTTTTTCGATTTTCTCAAAAACGGTTCCGACGATTTTGATTAAACTCGCTATATCGATGTAAAATTAAATGGGCTTTAATATCATGTAGGTTTTATTTGGATAAAAATGGTCTGACAGGGCTTAAATGCCGATATTTTAAATTTTCTTCCTCTAAAGTACCTTTAATTTTTTAGATTCAATAATAATAACTAGATTATCTTGTTAGCGCTGATGAAAAACAGGTAAATATATAAATTGAATAAATTCGATACCCAACTAAAGGAGAAAACAGAAAAAATATATTTTTAATGAAATTTTTCGTTTTTGAACATAAGAGCAGTAATATACATGTATGATATACCGTTGGAAAGCTAAAGATTTTAGAAAAAATATCATCTCATACACAAGCTTTTAGAAGTTAATAGAGAGTGATGAGAAGAAGATAAAACTAACTGATTATTTTAGATAATAATATAATAGATTTTTTTAATAAAACACATGTTTATATATAAATTCAATTTGATTAATTCCTTAATAGTTTCACGTATTTTTATCTCTAACTGTATTTAAAAATTCTTTCATTGATTTTAAAAATCGAGGTAAGTGAAAGTCGTGCCCGCACCAGATTTTTTTAATTTATAACACATTACTAAAATATTTCTGAATTTGTTTCATTAACGTATAACAAAAAAATAAATTTTTCATCAAGAATGTTGAAGGAAGAAAAATAAAACCTGGAAAAAATTGTATATAAGGTCATCGATGAATGCCTAATCCCTTGGCAAACTCCCTATCTAGTTCCAAACATCCCTATAACCCTCCTCGTAGGTTGAAGCGGCAGTGGCCCAGAGATCTTTTGTAATTATGTTATTGGAGTGCTGGCAATGGCCAGCTTCTCCACTCATGCCCTGAGTGTATGTGGCTCTAGCGCCCTCGCGCAGCCTCCACTGGCACTCAAGACCAGTGACGCAGCTGAATGAGAGGCGCTGGGATCTTCTGGCATTGTGCCTCGACATCCACTAGTGGATCTCGAGGTTTGATTCAGTGATCCCAGGGGCAGTTTGTAAATATTGTAAATAGGTATGAATGTGAACAAGATTGTTATTATTATTTTCTTTATAGTACTTATTTAATTTTGTGTATATATTTTTTTCTTTTATTTGTTTAGTCTTTATTAATTTTTTTTTCTTTAATTTTATTTACAATGTACATATGGTATGAATGATTTATTTTATCTCTAATACTCATTGCCCCAGAAGGTGGCAGATTGTATTATCTCTTAATAAAACAAATTAAAAAAAAAAAAAAAAAAAAAGAATACCAGTGCCTCTAAATTTTTTCTTG
Organism: Piezodorus guildinii; assembly: GCA_023052935.1. Taxonomy (NCBI): domain Eukaryota; kingdom Metazoa; phylum Arthropoda; class Insecta; order Hemiptera; family Pentatomidae; genus Piezodorus; species Piezodorus guildinii. The sequence continues at coordinate 113,069,706 of CM041293.1, read as the reverse complement.
TGTATTTCACTATGAAAGGAGTTTTCTAGATTTTTTTTTATATTTATACAATGACTCGCTTCGTAATTATTTGCCCATCCCTTGCACACCCACATTTTAGATTGGATAAGAAAAAAGTATCCAATATCGCGGCAAAGGACTATGCAAAATCAAAAATATACAAGAAAGCTCTGGGGTTTCATTGGAAGTTGAATGGGATATCGAGATTGGTTGGATGAAATGAAGCTACAAATAGGCCGCCAGCTACTCTACTTCGCTCGGGTCAAAGCCTTTATCCTATCCGCAATATCCAATTGAACTCATTGAACTATAACCCTCATCATACTTCCCTTCCAATCATAACAATTTAAATAAAAAAGTAACCAATATTCAAAAACTTTATAATTTCTTCTGATATCCGGTAAAAAAAAATCTCTATTGCTTTCAATAATGCAATATTACTTAAAATATAAAATAAATTAGAATAATGATTTCAACGTAGAGAAAAAAAAAAGTACAACCAAATGAAACCCTGACTACTTTAGGAAACACTTGCATAGAGCAGTACTTTCCCAACAAGAGGTCTGTGAGATTTCGTTGGAAAATTATTTTAAATTACTTTAATGAAAAATATTGGCGAAGCCTCTGCTTATTACAAGAATCACCCACGCATAGCACAAACACCTTAAATTGTGCGTGGTAACTGATATTAAGTAGTAAATATAACTGACGGTAGGGTTAGGTTAAGGTCTGTTTAGACGAGACGATCAGACTTGGAAAATTGGCAAGGGAGCCCAATTTATCAAGAGGTCTAAATGCAACCTTCAATTTATTGGGATGTCAATATATTGGGATGCTGGTTTTTCCGCTTTAACGATTTCCACACGCTTCTCTTACTCTCCAAATTATTTTATTAGCCTATTATTACATAAATGATTTCTCTTTTTTTTTATTAAAAAAAAGCCTAAAGGTAGGGGGGAACGAGATTAAATAAAAAACAACAAAACAGTAATTTAGTCTCTTATTTTTCACTTTTAAAATATTTTTTAATTTCAACATTGCGGAATAACACATTGATATTTTCGATTTATTTTTATTATTTCTTAACTGGATCAATAGTCATTGAAAAATATATTTGATTTATTGTACGTATTAAAGTGTAATATTTACCATATAGTTCTGTTGTGTGGATGGAGTATAAAAGAAATATTTAACAGAACTTAGATTATTGGAAAAAAGGCTTCACAAAATCAGACTCGACTGTTAAGGTTTACATGATTTTTTTAATTCAACAATGTCATTTATCTTTAATTAGAATTTTTGTTAAATTATAATTTTTGTTTATTCGTATTTATTACAATTTGTCACAATGGACAATAATAATATCGCTAAAGGATCAAATTCACACAATATTTACAATATAGACAAAAAGCAAAAACAAATTACATAAAATGAAGCCAAACTAAATAAACGTAAACAATAACAAAATGTGTAGATAAAATAAATACAAATAAATGAAGTTAACAAATAAATAAAAAAAAACATGTCACATTCATAAGTATGTACAATATTTACAATCAGCTAGGGAACCCTGGACGGGGCTAGTCCCCCCACTTGTGGAAGGACAAGCAGGCCCAAAGAATCCCAGGGCCTCCCTCTCAGCCGCATCACTGGTGAGAGCCAGCGGAAGGTAAGTTAGGACGCCATAGCCACAATCACACCGCAGTTGAGAGGAGAATGGGACCAATGTCAGAACTCCAGCATACGTATTTAGAAAATATCTCGGGGCCACCGCCGTTTCAACCCTCTAGGTGGGTTACATGGATGAGTGGAACTGGATAAGGATCGTGCTAGAGGATTAGGATGATGAATGAGGTTCTGGTGGAATTTGGAAAATTTGGATACAATTAGGTCTGAAATAAAGTGAACAATAAGGTCGTGGTGCAAGGTATAGCTGGAGACATAATAAGGAGCATTTACTATTATTCGCAGGACTTTGGATTGAAAGGATTGAATGCGTTTGATGTTAAACGTTTAGCTGTCCCCCACAGTTCAAGTCCGTAGGTCCAGATGGGCTTCAGTATTGTCTTGTAAATTAATAATTTGTTGTCAACTGTAAGTTCAGATTTTCTGTTTAATAGTCTGTATAACTGTCCGAATCGTCGATTGAGTTCTTTTCTTTTAAGTCTTGTATGTGGCTTCCACGTCAGTCTTTTGTCAAGTAGTAAGCCAAGATAGCGGACTGTATCTGAAGGAGGAGTAGGAATGGAATTGAAGTAAACTGGGGGACAGGAGTTTCGTCGAAGAGTGAAGGTTACATGTTTGCATTTGGCTTCGTTCACCTTTATACGCTAAGCATTACACCAGTCTTCGATAAGAGAAAAGTGTCTTTGCAGGATTAAGGATGCCGCATCAGGATCGGAACTGGATGATAGGATGGCGGTATCGTCAGCAAATGTTGCCAGAAAGGTATCAGGCTCATTAGGAATGTCAGCAGTGCAAAGGATGTAGAGAACGGGTCCTAAGACGCTGCCTTGAGGAACACCGGCCTCAACGGGATATAACTTGGAAAATTCTACACCACAGCAAACTTGGAAGGAGCGGCTTGAGAGATAGGATCTTAGAATGAGGTAGAGAGACTGGGGTAAATGCGTTTTAAGCTTAAAGAGTAATTCGGCGTGCCATACCCGGTCAAAAAATTTATATTTCTAGAATCCAAATAACGACGGTTAAAATCATACGTGCTTAACATGGTAGATATTTTTTTTTTTTTTTTTAAACTAGATAAATTGTTTCTATGTTTATAATATCGAAGTCCTCGTACTCTTTTAATAAATAAATAATAAATCATGCCTAGTACTCTTTTAAATGAAATTAAATATAAGTTGAGTTCCAATTGAAAAGAACTAAAATTTTTAAGGGTTTGTGTGTTCTTAAGTTTATATCAGAAGAATGGTTAAAATAAATATATGCACGATTAATTTTATTATTTTTATTGGTCTTTGAAATTGTACTGTTTGTAATTCATAGATGCCACGCATTTAAAACTGAACTGGTTTATGTTGTAAATAAGAAATATGATACCATTCTTATCGAAATTTTAACGAGCAACTATTTATCTATGCTCGGAACTGTAAAAAGAAAGTTATAAAGAAAATCAACATTGAAGTATGTATAAAGCATTGAACCGGACTTAATTTTCTTAAGAGGTTTGTCTCAGAATAAACTAAGGAGTAATTAATATTGAATTTATGATATAAGTAATGATTAATACTATTGCGCATGTCAGTATAAAGAACACCTACGTTTGTAAATATATAGCTCTTGCAAAACTCTTCATCCATTGGACTTAAAACTGCTTGAAATATAATTTGAAAAACCAGAATTACGGAATTTCGTAGTTCATATCTTCATTTGAGGTTTGGTTGTATCTAAAGTAACTGGAGGGTAAATTCATATTTGTACCAATTTGTTTTACTTTATTTACAATTAGTCATAATTAGGTTGGTTTTCAATAGATTTTCCGTCTATTTATTCTAAATATTATTTAACTAATGCGTTCATACGTTACTAATTTGCTGCATTTTACTTATTGGATTCGTGCGTCTCGCAGTATTATTTAATTAATAAATGAGTTTAATAAATATTATAAAATTACTTTTCTGTCCACTAAGCCTTTCTTACCATAGAGGCAACACAACATTAAGCTTTCTGGCTTCCAAATGTATGTTATACAACGTATCCTGTGAAGCTAATCATTATTCAAATTCTGTGTAAAATTTACAATAACTGTAAATATTAATTGTTCAGCTAACAATTGCTGAGATTTAATTTTCAGGAGATTTCTAAACTAACCCACCAATCATTTTGTAGTTTCTTAACTGGTCTAATTCATCAATTTTTCTACAATTGGAAAAATTCCATCCAAATTTTCCAAATTCCACCAGAACCTCATTCATCATCCTAATCCTCTAGCACGATCCCTATCCAGCTCCACTCATCCATACAACCCACCAAGAAGGTTGAAACGGCAGTGGCCCCGAGATATATTGTAAACATCTATTCTGGAGTTCTGACACTGGTCAGATTCTCCTCTCATGTGCGGTGTGATTGTGGCTGTGGCGCCCTCACTTAGCTTCCGCTCGCTCTCACCAGTGATGCGGCTGAGAGGGAGGCGCTGGGATCCTTTGGGCTCTGCTTGTCCTTCCACAAGTGGGGGGGACAAGCCCCGTCCGGGATTCCCTAGCTGATTGTAAATATTGTACATACGTATGAATGTGAAATGTTTTATTTTTTGTTTATTTATTTGTTTACTTCATTTATTTGTATTTATTTTATCTACAAATTTCGTTATTGTATACGTTTATTTAGTTTGGTTTAATTTTATGTAATTCGACATTTATTTTGTTTATATTGTAAATATTGTATGAATGGGATCCTTTAGCAATAACAAAAAAAAAAAAAAAAAAAAAAAAAAAAAAAAAAAAAAAAAAAAAAAAATTGGAAAAACTGAAGGAAATGTTAATTTTTGTTATGAATATTTGAGGACTTTATATTAAAATAAAATCTCTTCTTCAATACCAGTCTATCTAACTGTACTGCCAAAATATAATGCTTATGCATGTATGCTTTTATACCGAATCCTTAGTAGGTATGAATGAACATTAGTAAAGTGAAAAGCGTATAAATTTAATGGGGCTTATATTAGTATGTGAGTGTTGTCGACATGTACCACAGCTTTACGTAACTAAACCTGAATATCATAACTTTAATTGCATTTCTACATAACAACTGTGCAAAGGTTATTGAACCAAGATGACAGAACCGAGTTCTGTATAAAGGAATTATACTATACATCCGACTAATCCCTCCACCAACCAGAGTTAAGTTTACTGATGAACTTCAGAAAGTGAACTAGGTTCTTATTGGAGTTTGCCTTGACTAAACCTAACTAAATATTAATTTACATTGAAATTGGATATTAAATTATTCAGCGACCTCAGCTCAGTTTGCTAAACGTCACTTTGTCCACTCTATCAGAGAACTGAATATAACTTGATTGTTGTTGACAACTGTCCCGGATCAAGTGGAATTGAACAAGTACCTGTACTACGGTACAGCTCACGAAGGAAGAAACAGCTCACCCAGATAAGGTCAATCTATCTGGCGATTAATTAAAAAATACGATATAAATGAGGATGTAGATGTTTGATGTTTCATCTAAATTCTAATCAGAATTTCCCTAGGAAAAACAGATCTTGGAAAGACAAGCTTTTATAGCTAAAGCAAAATACTGTTTCGAAGAACTTTTTTTGAACCTGATTTCTGAGTTAGAATTTAAATAAATTCTTCTAAAATTAAAATGAAAATCACGCATAAAAATAAATTTCATGAATATCGTTGTCACATGCCCTATCTTCGCTATTTATTGTTAATAGGCATTTTTTTTTTGTATGTGCCAGAGTTAGTTGTGGCTCTATGAGAGGGAAGTCTACGATAGACCAAATATTCTCCATCAGAAGCATTCTAGAGAGGTGCTGGGAGTATAATATCTACACATATCACCTCTTCATTGACTTTCGATTGGCCTATGACAGTATAAAGAGAAATGAACTGTCCCAGGAGCTTATTGAAATGGGAATCATGAAGCTGATACTAATAAGAGCTACATTGAAGAATGTGCATGCACAGTACGTATTCAAGGTGATCTGACTAGTAGCTTTCAAACACACAAAGGTCTGAGACAGAGTGATTGCCTCACATGCCTTCTCCTCAATTTGGTCCTCGAAAGCGCGGTCCATCTGGAATACAAGTTGGGAGTACTATATTTAATAGATCTCCTATGATTTTAGCTTTTGCTGATGACATAGATATAGTTGGAAAAACCCCATCAGATTTAGAAAGCACTTTTAACAATCTCCGGATAGCAGCAGCTAGAGTGGGTTTAGAAGTTAATGAGTCGAAAACCAAATACATGCATGCAGGCCCACATCTGGGCGAAAACCACACGAACCATCGCATTTTATATCTGGGGGCCATTCATTTGAAAGAGTGAGAGAGTTTGTGTATCTCGGCTCACAAGCCAATGCTGATAATGATATTAAAGCTGAAATTCACGCGATCCTCCCATAAACGCTTCGGCCTACCTTTCGGACGCCTACCAGTCGGTTCAGCGAATACCAACTTTCTCGGAATCCGTTCCTCACCGAGCCCAACAACTTTACGCGCCCATTCGAGTCGCCGCGATGCTATCAACTCAATTATATTCACAGGGTACAAACTCCGCAATTCCGCGTTGTGCAACCTTCTAAACTCCCCAGTGGCCTCATCTCTCTTCGGACCAAATATTTTACACAGTACCTTATTTTCGAAAACCTTAAGCCGTTGTTCATCCTTCAAAGTAAGCGGCCACGTTTCACATTCGTAAAGAACCGTCGGAAGAATAATAGTTTTATAAATTCTAACCTTTAAGTATTTAGATAGAAGCCGCGCGCTAAGTAATTTAGCAACTGAATAATAACACGCATTTCCCACCTTTAACCGAGACATTATTTCTTCCTGGATTTCATTTTTTCTTGTTATCATTGAACCTAAATATTTGAATTTCTCTACGTGTTCAAAAGTACGCCCTGATATATTATTATCATCAAGATCGCCACCATTTCTGCTACTAATTATATATTTCGTATTATCGGTATTGATTTCGAGTCCTATTTCTTTACCGGTTTTTATTAACACACTTGTATTTAGTTGTATGGTTTCCGTGTCTTCGCCTAGCAGTACCATACATCGGCATACCCCAAAACCGGAATCTTATCACCCATATTTAAACCTTCCTCGGTACACTTATAAGTAATGTAGGATAAAATTTTTTGGTTGAGACTCAGTTCGTTTTCAAAATATAATACATTACATCTTAATGCCTTGGAAGTTTTGCTCCCATCTTATCAACCTACTTGATGCCAAACCACATTAATAACACTTGAATCATTTTAGTCTCAGTCATTGAATTTCATTCTACTTTATTTTTTATATAGAGGTATAATCTATACGAACTCCATCATTTTTCACTCATTACTTTTTTAGGTTTAAACAGCGACTCACAAAAAGAATTATGGAATGTATAGCAGATGAACAGGCAGGATTCAGAAAAGGATTATCAACAATAGATCACATACCGACGGTAAATCAGATGATCGAGAAAGCCAAAGAATATAATTTCTCCCTCTACCTCTGTTTTCTTGATTTCAAGAAGGCTTTTGACACCATTTCACATGCAAGTATAATTGAAGCACTTAGAGCAATAGGTACAGAAGAGAGATATATAAAGATTCTAACAGAACTTTATGCAGAAATGTCAGCATACATTATGACAGAAAAGAAAGGTCAAAGCTTCAGGGTTAGGAAAGGGGTTCGTCAGGGAGACCCATTATCACCTATGTTATTTATCTTGGTGTTGGAGCTGGTGTTTTGGAATCTTGAATGGGAGAATATTGGTATAAGGGTGAATGGTAAATGGTTGAGCAATTTACGTTTTGCCGATGACATCGTGCTCTTTGCCAAAAGCAGTCGACAATTGGAGGAAATGATTATACAACTATTAAGGTTGTGCGAACAAGTCGGTTTATATCCAAACTACAACAAAACCAAAATAATGTCAAATAGGAAACCAAAAGAAATAAAAATAAATAAATACACCTTAGAATATGTAGACGAATATCTCAATCAAGGCCAGCTGTTGTCCTTCTCGGATAGAACAACAAAAGAAGTACAGAGAAGAATCGCAATGGGATGGAACAAGTTTTGGTCACTGAGGCACATATTGAAAGGGGATTTAGATGTAGATCTCAAAAGGCAGACCTTTGACAGCTGTATCCTCCCAGTAGTGACATATGGTTCTCAAACTTGGTCGTTAACTAAGGCCCACGAGAGAAAAATCCAAGTGTGGCAGAACAGTATTGAGAGGAGTATTATGAAGGTAAAGAAAAGAGACAAAATAAGATGCACTAAACTAAGGAAAGAAACAGGCCTCAAAGATACAATTTTACAGTTGAGGAAAATTAAATGGAAATGGGCTGGTCACCTCTAACGTAGCAACGATGTTAGGTGGTCAAAAATAACAACCGAGTGGACGCCATATGAGCTAAAAAGGAAGAGAGGCCGACCAGTGAAGAGATGGTGTGATGTATTCAGGCTGAAGACGGGACCCCTCTGGTGGAGAGACGCTAAAAACAGGGTTATATGGAAAAAGAAGTCGACAGAGCTCACGGACCCCGCTTCTCAACAGGCCTAGTCACCCAGAGAAGTGCTGACTACTACTCCCTCACGGGAAGGCCTGTGCAGGAAGAAAGACATAGAAGAAGAAGTGTATAATAGTGTATGTGTGTATGTGTGTGTGCCTATCCATGTAGATATGCATGCTATTTATATTAGTAGTTATAAAAAATAAAAAAACCATTGTACATATGTAACTACTTATTTTGCATAATAAAGGCTGTTTCATTTCACCTTTTGAGATATTTGACTATAAATATTATTGAAATTGAAGATAGTCCTTGTTTAAAAATGTATGTTAAAACGAAGGACAATGATTACACGATCGAAACTTCAGCAAGTATTGCAATGATAGGACTGTCTAAAAAAATGTCGGTTTAAATTTTAGTTAATTTTTTTGACCAATTTTCATAGCTTTTTAAGATATATGTTGTAAGGACCATAACATTATACAGTAGTCTCATCACCACTATAGTTTTTGTTCCGTTCACTTTCAATTTTTCAATTTCAACTTACAATTTTTAACTATGTCCCTTTTGAGATATTTCCCTGTAAACTTTGCGAAAAACCATTTTTGAAAATTCATGTAGAAAAATGTTCTCAAGATCTAAATTTCTAAAGTAAGTAGGGTTGTGATTAATCTATGTATGAAAGAATAATGAAAGATGAGTCACTTTTCCTTAATATATATTCAACTCGCTAAAAGTCTCATTTTTTATTAATATTCGAGAATTTTTTTAACTACATTTTTCACTCTTAAAGTAATGAGTTGCAGGGACAAAAGATATATAGCATATCCTTATCTCATTGTGAGTTTTTGTTTTAACTCGATATCTGCAAATTAAACAGAACTAGAAAGATTTTCCAAACACATATAAGGTGACTTAAAACGGCTATAACACTAAAAATATTAGCTAGAAAAACATTTAATCCATTGTTTTTTATCCATGAAAGGATAAAGAGTTACTAGTAAAAAAATTAATGAAAATCAAAAATGTTGAGCTCCAAAATTAATTAAAATTGGACGATTTAAAATTGATTGACCCTTTATGCGGTAATTGATTTTTAATGTTCCATATATGGCGACTAATTTTTATCGATGATTCATTCACTGAGTAATCATCATAAAAAATAAATAATAGCTTCCGTGAAAAATAAAGAACACAAATAATTCATCGACTCATTAATCATGTTTTATTCGAAATTTATTAAGAAATTTATGATGGTTACAGGTGTTGATTTAATTTTTAATTGCGGTTCCGAAATCGCTATTCTTTATTATGTTTATTGGATTAAATCGAAATTCCTATTAAAGTTGATCGTTTCATTTCTATCATCAGATAAGCAAGCTTTATAATATAAATATAATGATTGCGTGACAACAAATTTGGATGAGACGGAATTGCCTCAGAGTGAGCGAGATAGCATCGCCTGTCTTAGCCTACCAATAGCGGCCATATTTTCACTTCATCTCCTACTCCGGACAAACAGGATGGAGATTTATAATAGTTACATTGATTTATTTAGTGTCAGGCTAGAAGATTGATCTATTTTATTAGTAAGGTAGATTAGATTGTAAGTTAGAGAAAGAGAGGTCAAGACTAAGTGGTGATGTCTTACACTGTTAGATTCTAGTATAACAGCTTCCATAAGTTTTAATTCATAACATTAATATCTGCTTGGCCTTTTCAGCTATTTTAATACCAAACTATCGATTATTGTATTTTTATTTTTTTTTTTTTACGATTTTCTCATAAACGGCTTTAACATTTTTGATTAAACTCATTATATATAAGTTGGACGAATTCTAAATCCAAATCCGCACACTAGACTGAAACGACAAGAAACTGCTCGCCGCTTTCGATAACTTAAACACTTACTTGACAAACGCTCTAAACTATATATGTATATATGAAGCCTATAGATTACGGAGTTGAGTAGATTTGGGGTTCGACTAAACCATCAAATTCTTCCCGTATTCTATCCTTAACAATCCAAAATATTTCGTAAAAGCCTCAATGCTCATTACTGTGTCTATAACTAGCGACCCGCCTTTGATTTGCAGGGGTGCAATATAAATGTAGTGTAATTTATATTTTTAAAAAGTTCTGCTTGACGAATTATGAGTACATTACTTAGAGAATATGCGCTCATGGTAACAAAAAGAACACTTAAAAAGGAAATATTATGTTTATTTTATAATGTATATTCATTCTTATATTTATTCTTCGGCACAAATTAATAACATAAATTGTTTTACAAATAAAAATTAGTTTAGTTTATTTGTTAACGTGTTCCTTTTTTATTCTATTTATTACTTTTTATTTTTTAAATGAGCTTTAAACAAATTATGAAATAAAGAAAGAGAGCTTTAAATACCAATATGAACTAGCATGTTACAGCATCTTTTTCATCAAAAATGGCGAACCCAGAATTTACTATGAATTTTGCACTTTTTTACGATTTTTCCATAAACGGCTCTAACCTTTTTGATTAAACTCGTTATATCGATGAAAAAATTAACGAATTTTAATATCATATCATCTAAATCGTCTGAAAGGAATTAAATATCGTCTTTCACATTTTCTTTTTCTAAAGTATCTTAAATTTTGTACATTCAAAAATAAAAAGCTATATCATCTGGCTATTATTGGTAAAAAAGGGTAAATATATAAGTTGAACGAATTCTACATCCAAATCCGCACACTAGACTGGAAAGACAAGAAACTACTTGCCGATTTCCATTAATTTAACACTCACTTGACAAACGCTCTAACCTTCCACTTAACCAAAAAATATTCCTCAACATGACTATTATAAGGCTTATGAGTTGAGTTGAGATTTGGGGCTTGACTAAACCAACAAATTCTTCCCGTATCCAATCCTTACAATCCAAAATCCTTCGTAAAATCAGAAACGCTCCATACTTTGTCACAAATAAACTCATCCATAAAGACCGAAATGTTCCATTTGTTGCTGATCTGGCCCGAACCAGATATCACTCCTCCATAAAAAACTCCTCTCCCACTCTAACCCACTCCAAAAAATGAAATGAAGAAGAATACTTCTGAAATAATAAATAAAATTATTCTGATTTTTAAACCATTAGTGACTTTAATTGTATGATGTCCTTAAAAGGTTGCTTCTCGTACAATATCTCGTCATCATTGAATTATTGTTAATACTAGTTTCAATCCTTGCTTTCTCTTAAATTCCTCACAATCCTCCGAGGCGTCTGAAAAAAAGATGGCTTCGAGACCTTCTAGTTTAGAATAGTTAAAAGAGCGCTACCATTTTGTAGTTCTTCAACAAGTCTTTTTCATGTCATTTTTCTTTTATCATATTAACTTTTTTATTATGAAATACAGTTATAAACAAAAATCCAAATCAGATAAAAAAGAACAAACAAATGTTTTTATGTGACTTTAGGGTTTTCTAAGTATAGATGTAGAGAGCTGCGTAGTCTAGTGGGTAGAGCGCTAGTCTACTGTGTTCCGGGTCCTGGGTTCGAATTCCGGTTATGACAGAATATTATTTATTCTGTTATTTCAGCCGGGGGGCGATCCTAGGGTATGGAGACCCTCTTGGGGCACACCCAGCCTCTATAAACTGTACCCAAAAATGGGGAGAAACCTGGCGGTTGAGTGTGATCTCGGCTGAATCACCTCATTGCACGGCCGTTGGCCTAGAAACAGTACGAATCTCTACATGTACTGAACCCAAAACTCTTTATGGGTTGTAGTGGTACAGGCTTTTTTTTTTTTTTTTTCTTTTTTTTTAAGTATAGATGTTTCATATACAATTGGAAAGCTAATGATTTTAGAAAAATAGTATTTTATACACAAAATTTAAAAGTTAATGTAGAGTGATCTAAAGCCGAAAAAACGAGCTGTTAATAGATTACTTAATAAAACACATTTTTCTATTAAAACTCGATGTAATAAATTCATTAACAATTTATTTTCATCTCTGAATGTATTTAAAAATTCTTAAATTGATTTTAACAACTGAGGGAAGTGAAAGGCGTGTGTTGCGCCAGATTCGTATTCTCGGTTTTGTAATTTACGCTGTAGTCAACATTGTTGATAATATTTATGGGTTCATATGTTCTTCTATTATAAAGTAAGTAATTTTGTAAGTAATATGTTATACCTACTAGTAAAACTTTAAAGTCACCAAGGTATAGTTTATATCTAATTTCTATTAATATATTTGAGAATGGAAACGCGAAACCTTGTATATATTGTTATTTGTTTTAATAAATCAGTTCTTTAAAATTTCTAATTTAGAATTACATAAACAAAATATGAAGTATTTAGGAAGGCTTATCTAATACCGTAGAAAATTTTGAAAGCTGAATCAGTTCCCATTTTTCCCAAGCCTTGTCAGAGCAGGAATCTTTGCACAAGGTACAGCTTTAAATGTGGCGGTGCAAGTGGAGTGCCTTGCAAACACCATCTTGACCAGCTATTCACCCGACTATTGCCAGTCTAATGTACCTCTTCCTCTTTCAACAACCTTATTTTTTATCTTCCGTTTAGATATAGGGTGCTTTTTATCCTAGTATGAAATCGGTTATAACACACGCTTTCCGTTTCAAGTCATCTTTAGTGAAATATATCATTGTATTTTCCTTTACTCTCATGCTCCTATATATTTTTATTGTACTAGGGAAGAGAGTGAATTACGATCTTAAAACTTTTCGAATCCGAATTTTAATCCTAACAAAACGTTTCAAGGTTTGCTGAGTCCAAATAACTGTGCCAAAGTGTGTGCTATTTGTGCTTATGTTTCTTGGATATTAAGGAAAGATATTTATCTGCATCAAATACCAACATTTTCACTTTATGCGGTGTATCTAACGCATTTTTTCTTCTTTTTTTCTCCCCCAAATTTGATGGAACCAATAAAAAATTAAAAGGATATTAATATATTTTTGAAATATTCTGACAGAGCATACACATAACGTTTTCATTTTTGTACTTCCACTTCCTTATATATGAAATATATAGTAAGGGAAAGTATTGCCATCTTGAAAATTTTCGAATTCGAGTTTTCACCTAAAATATTCGTTGTAGGGTTTCTCAAGTCTAAATGACTAAGTCTCTAAAAAAGGTTTCTGTGCGTGACTAATCTATCTCATTAATGATTATTCTTAATCAAGAACTGAAATTTCATATTTTATGTTTTGTTTTTGTTTTTTTAATATGCCTGAGATGTTACAGCAACTTTTTCACTAAAATCAGATGATCAAATATGCTAATTTATACCATTCATTTTTCACTCATTTAACGATTTTTATTAAACTCGCTGCATCAATATAAAATATAACGGACTATCATATTATATTGAACATTAATATTATATTCTGATCAAAATAACCTGTCAGGGCTTAAATACTTAAAATAAACATTTAATATTTTATTTTTAAAGTACCATTAATTTTTTGGGTTCGAAAAAATTAATCATTTTATCTCGTTATCTCTCTCTCGCTCTCTCTTTCTCCTCTCTCTCTCCTCTCTCTCTCTCTCTCTCTCTCTCTCTCTCTCTCTCTCTCTCTCCTCTCTCCTCTCTCTCTCTCTCTCTCTCTCTCCTCTCTCTCTCCTCTCTCTCTCTCTCTCTCTCTCTTTTCCTCTCTCTCTCTCTCTCTCTCTATATATATATATATATATATATTATATATGGATCCCCTGTTCCCGTGGTGATCGCATCACGCGTGAGCGGCCTGGCCTATTTCGCTAATTCTTTTTTTTTTTTTTTTTTGTGTTTATAATAGCTAGGTGAATGATTTTATAATAGAAAGAAAAAATAGTTAAGTAAGTAAAGTTACTTTGGCAGTTAGGTTTTTTCTTTGTTTTTTTTTTTCTTAGGTAATAATAATTCTCTTCTACGTATATAAACTCTACGTACATAAAAATGAATCCTCTTTTTCCTTGGTCATCTATTTGGACTGATTTCGCTAAGATAGTTAAGACAGGACATCGTATGTCGGGCCAGCTAGTCATTGATAAAAAACGTTTTAATATATAAGTTGGACTTACTTGATATTTAAGTAAACAAAAAGGAACAAATATATTTTATTATGTATTTTTTCTACTATTTATTTATTTAACCAACCTACCTTGCATAACAGCAAGTTAAATTCTATAAAGTTGTCCGTCTTCTAATATGTTAACCGTAAGGAGCTCCTCCTTTTCTTTCTATTCTTAATTAAAATAAATTGACATCGATGTACTAAGTTCAATTAAAATCAGTAGATTTGTTTTTGAGTAAATCATAAAAACGTGCAAAACGCATGGTATCAAGTAGCACTTGGGATTAGCCGATTATTGTGAAAAAGTTGCTGTAACATCTTGGCCGTATTGTCGTAAAAAAAAATGACATTTCAGTTTCGTAAACCCTTTCCTTTTCGTGCTGGACTTATGAAGCACACGGACATACAAATAAACACACCCACACACACAAATATTTTTTTATTATTTGGTTTCCCGTCTGGACTCAGTTGACACTAAAACGTGTATTTCCGTTGAAAACTGGAATTATATAATTTTTATGATCGCAATACTTCCCCTTGCTTTAAATTTCATATATAAGCAGAGATAAGCAGTAAGCAGACAGTGGAGGAACTTTTTTTTTTTTTTTTAATGAAATATAGTTATTTTCATAATCGCCCAGATGTTAGAATAATAACTATTTTAAAGAATAAAACAATGGTAGTGTGGTGGACTTGCTCCTAATAGTAAAAAGTTGTATATAAGCTGCATAATAATTATGCCTACCTACGCACACCAATTAATTTATGTACATCGATAATACATATCATTCCATCTTAGTGCGGTTGATATTTAAATGAACGTTGAATATTCTTGTATTATTCCAACTGACAGTTCGACAACCGCCGTCATCTCTAGGATCGTAATCACCCCATCTCATGCATATTATTATTTAGTATCAAAATTAATTCTTTGAGAGACAACAATCAGGTAAATTACCAATCGTTCCCCCACCTGAAATGGAAATTCAGTCAAAGCATTGGCAAACATTGATAGCCTTCATTGAATTTCATAGTGTATTAGCTGAGCCAGAAGGGAATCTAATCACACCTGTTGTGTGGCTCGATAGTGCTCTAATCGACTCGCACTTATGAGCCGGTACAGAGGAGGTATTATTCCCTGACTAATTGTCCCTGAAAACGCCTTCGATCTAGTTCACCATTAAGCTGAGGAGCCCTCTGATAGCCCCTGATGAAAGACCCCTTCGGTCCAACTGTGATCAAAGCGCTCTCCCGTCCGGCATTCATGTCGCCTTCCCGACCTCTCACAGATTCAATTAAGGCGTTTCCAGCCCAAAAAGAGATTTTTAGGGCAGATTTCGGAAGCGGAGGGCACCTGATCCACGATATTAAATGGAAGGGTCGCTTCTGTCAACTCCGTTTGGCTTCCCTTTGACAGCGCGACCTTTATGCCGCAAAAAGGATCGAAATCCTATTTTCAGGTATTGAATACTCCTCCAATGTTATTTCAGTATACACGATTAATATATAAATTCTAAAAAATCATGTCAATCCTTATATTTCTTTCTATTTAAGAATAAAAGCAATAGAAACACATAAAATATAGTTAATATGCAAAATGCAGCAATATAGCAGTGTGGTCTAGTTAATAAAGGAGTACTAGCCTACTATTCCACATGTACTGGATTCAAACACCGGCTGTGGCAGAATTATTTACTCAGTTATTTCGGCCGTGGAGCGAACCTGAGGTATGGAGACCCTTCTGGATGCAGAACCAGCCTCTATAAAGCAGGTCCCCAAAAATAGAGGAAAATCTAGATCTATTCACCTCCCTGCACAGTCATTGGCCTTGAAACAGTATGAATCTGTATGTATAAGTACTGAACCCTTAGCCTTTTATAAATTTTTAGTGTTTTTTTTTCTAATGGCAAAACTGATAGCGATTCTACATATGTCAACTTTACACAATTTCACGAGAGTCTGGTGGTCCGTTCCCTAATTAGAACCTCCAGTTATTTTTCTCATAATGGTTGTACTCTTACTTGCCTTGGAAATACTCTTTCTGTTTTTCCATGTGAGTCGTGGCTCTAACTATTCCTAGGTAGCTTGGGCTGTCTTCTTTGCTGATTTTGTTTTGATAGAGTCGGCTGGAGTGTTCGGATAGGAAATTAATATAGTGTATTTAGATTCAGATGTATTTATTTTCATGGCCCACTTTTCTGACCATTCATGAATAGCGTTTAGGGCTGTTTAGATCCTGTATTATGCTACGATTATAGATTTATCATAGCTTCAGAATGCTAAATCATCTGCATATAGTGCATCTTTTACATTTCTTGAAAGTTCTTATATGATATAATATATGTAAATGAGAAACAACGTTGGTGGGAGAACTACGCCTTGAGGTAATCTGTATTCTATAGTTCTTTGGGTACCTGAGTAAACTCGACCTTTCCTGTTCCTCAAAAAGTTATTTAGCCCATCGTTCCATACCTTGTCAAAGGCTTTTTTAAAGTCCACCCAAACCGCAACTACAGTTACATACATGTTTGCCTGTCCTCAATCTCTCGAGTGATGAAGGCAACCTGGTCTTACATCGACCTGTTGTTTCTGAATGCAGCTTGTTCAGAAAGGAGGTGTTTTTTCAGTTCTAGAGTCCGCATCAGTCTGTTGTTAACAATCCGCTCCATAAGCTTTTCCTTGCAACTGAGTAATGTTATCAGGCGTCCAAAAGGCGTCTATTTGCGTCGCCGAAGGGCTTTCCTTCCTTTAAGAATAAAACAACGTTTCCCCTTTTCCATATGTCAGGAAAAAAAGCCTATTTTCCAGCTTGTGTTGCATAGTATGAGAAGCTGTCTTAGGTACCCTCACCATATTGATCAAAATCCATTAATTCATCTTCACCTGGAGTGAATTTTAATTGCAAAGACCTCAGTGCATTGTTTAGTTCCACTATGGTGTATGGAGCTTCCATTTCTCCTGGAAACAGTTTGGTTCTTTTAGGATGTCTTCATAAGAGATTCTGCATATTTCCCTATTTTTTTCCGGCATATGTTTAGATTTCCTATACCACCAGGTGTTTTACAAGTAGATTTGCTTCTTCCTTTTGGTTTAGAAGTCGATTTCCGCATTCCAAAATGATTGTATTTTAATTCAACGTCCCTCCTGCCAAATTTTTCGCCCGTTTCCAGAGTTCCAAACCTTCTATCCAAACATTTTTCTGAGAAGGTTGCAGAGTATATTGTAGTTTATTTTTTGTTTCCTTCAATGTTTTGTTGTTTAATTGCAGGAATCTGCAAGAGAAGCTTCTCGTATAAATCTATTTAGTCTAATCATAATAACCATATTTGGGAAGAATATGTGTAACATCACGTTTGCCTTTTCATACGTTGGTTATTTGCACCTTTAGGTTTTATGTATCCGACTTCAGCTGCCCTTTTTTCAAAGGGGTAGATTCCTCTGCAGTTCATCAGACGTTATGTAGTATGTCTACTCCTACTGATATTCTTCAAGGACTAATGTTTTCGGCTCCAAAGAGTAATGGTGGCGCTGATACCTGATGGGATGTCCTTCCCGTAGGTGAGTTCCCTTTCTATGGACCTTTAAAAAGTCCAACCCTCTTCCTTTCTCAACCAGGGCTTGAGACCGGCTATGGCGCAGATTTTTTGACGAACTACAAGTTTTTAACTATACAAATGTTCTGAAGAGGATTTTTAAATTTAAAAACATAAGAAGATGGGAGCATACTGAAGTCATACGTTTATTTACTGCCCTATGCTTTATTTGTCATGTATGTATAAATAGAATTTAATTACTGTAAATTTATTTTGGGTGTTATTTAAATATATTCTTCGTAATTTTTTTAATAAGTTGGAGCCTCGTAAATATTTTCTTTATCATATTATTTTTATAGAAGTAAACTAAGGTGTTTTTTTTTTTTTGGAGGGAGTGGTTAATTATTTCTATAAATATGTATAAAACGATAAATCAACACATTAAATAACTTTTAGGTACATAATATTAAGTAATAATGATTTATGCCCTAGTTTCAACTTATCATTCATATCAAATTGTGATTATAACGATCGTTCGATGTTCCATTTAATCTCACAACTGTATTTGTAAAGGGGTATTTATATCGATAGATAATGATATGCATTAGTTGATCGTAGTTAATTAATTTTGTCGTTCCTGTTTTGTCTAAACATATGTTTTAATTAGATCTATTACAGGATTAATCTTGCTACTGATAATATTTTCCTTGTATCTATGACCGAATAACGATTTAGATAATTAGTATTCAGTTTCAGTAAAGTCGAAAGCTATTACGTCCAAACATTAGTATATTTTTTGTAACGATATATATTGAAGTCCTGGTGGTCGAATAGGTTAAGGCGTTACCTTACTAACCACGTGTCAAAAGATGTCAGCTCGAATACTGAGCTAATATGTATTCATTTTTTGGAATAAATTTCGAACTTCTCGATTATTTCGGCTAACAATATTGGTGTTCCGTGTATCTTCTCTTCCATGTACGAATTAATTCAACATATTATGTAGAGGAGTCATCATATCAAAAATTAGGTAAAAATATTTGTTGTATTGCTCCCAAATATTAGAGGTGGTTCTTAAGGTTTAAGAGAAAGAAACAGTATTTTCACCGATTGCTTTTAATACCATACGTATGAGGAAACTAACTACGATTATTGGTCACGGGTATGACTCGTCTAAATTCAAGTCAAATTAAGGCCTTGGCAAGCTTATTTGAAAAAGTCAAAAACCAAAAGAAGCAACATAATTCACTGTGCTGATTATATTATTTAGTTAAAAATGTAGGCATTGTTCCTCGTTCATTCACAACATTCAAAGGAGCATTTTTAAGTCTATTGAAGACGAAAGAGAATAGGTCAAGGAATTGTTTGTTTATTTATTTAACGTCACTTTATGCTACTATTGCTAATCGGACGATGTCAAGGAATTAATTTGAGAAATAAATCAATACATAAGGTTAGGTGTATCTATAACCAATGAAACTTAGGGGTTCGTTTAAATCTGACCTTCCCAGCTGGATAAATTAGATAATTTGATTTTTCTGGGAAGCATTATAACAGCTTTTGTTAATGTATCTCTTATAGTAAAGATTTTGAGCGAATCAGATTCTCATAATTTGATGCGACGCAAAAACCGTAAAAGGGAATAACACTGGGTCCGAAGGTAATTCCCCCCCCCCCCCCCCAAAAAAAAAAAAAAAAAAAAAAATATATATATATATATATATATATATATATAAAAATAAATAAATCGGCCAAGTCCAAACAACCACCAAAATCATTGCCCTCTCCACTATGATCTTGCAGCACCACTGCAGCAAACCTGATTGAGGATACGACGCCAACTACTTCATTCATTTATTTTATTTTATTTACTTTTTTTTGGGTGAATTACCTTCCCACCCAGTGTTATTCTCTTTACGTTTTTGCGTCGCTTTAAATTCTGAGAATCTAATTCGCTTATCTTAGAGAAAGGCGGCTCTTCCCCTAATTCATGAAAAGATAGAGTTTTATCTAAATCCATGATGAATACAACTGTGTAGATCTATACAATTAGAAAAATGAAAAAAATATGTATAGACCTCTTATATTTTATATTGAAACCAAAACAATACCAAAATTAAGTAAGTATACTTCAAGACAGTATATTTTAAGGCATTTAAAGATTTGGCAATCATATTTCAATTAATTGTATAAGCTAGGAATCCTCTGTGCCATCTTGACTTATTCGAATTAGTTTCTACTTCATGTAGACTATGTAGAGATTAAAAAGCAAAATAGGACATATCTCTCTATCTTAATCCTCTTTTTATTATGAAATCAGGAGATTAATTCTAGAACTCCGGATTAATCCTATCTAACCATCGTAATTTGAAGTTGATTGGGGGACTTTGATGAGATTCCTAAACCAGGAAAGGCTTTCTAATGCTTTAGTATCTTAATGCTGTCATTTACGCTTTATCCTATATATAAAATATATTACATTCTGAAATTGTTTCCGTGCTAAATCCAAAAAGCTCTGATTATCAGCAATCTCATTTCTGATTTTTAATGGTATATTGAAAAATTTCATGAATCTTTGTATAATAGAATCAATATGGTTGTCCCTCTATTCATATTCGTTGCGCTGCATAATCTCTACCTGATAAAACTTGATTTAAACTGAGTGCTAATTAGAAAATGTTTCATGCAGTGGAAGAAACGGAGGCGCTTTTGGAGGGGAAAGAGAAAAATGATGTTTTGTTATGAAAAGGAAATGGAGGAGGTTTGAGTCATTACTAATTTAACAATCAATCCGAACAGCTTTATTACATTACAATAACAACTCAGGCTTAAGTTAACACTTAACACTGTCATTTACGCTTTATAGTATGTATATTGTCCAATGGGAATCTTCTCTACATATGTTTCATGCTTTTTTATATTTAACTCTCATTCACTGGTGAAATGCAATTTTATTACCAAATATATATAAAGAGAGTATTATACAATTCATACAAGGAAGGTTTTAAGCCGGGCTGAACTTTTTTATATTTTACAAAGGAGTACAAATAATCACCATTTAAATTAATCTACTAAAGTACAGTACAAGAGGGGAAACAATAAAAAAAATTAAAAACATTCTAAAAAAAAAAAGAACAAATATAATAAAAAATCAAATAATTAAATAAAGAAAAATAATAGGAAATGAAAACATTGTTTTAGCCTTTTATGTTTTGTAAGCTTTATAAGCTGAATCGGCTTTACAATAATTAACAATGTGCCTTATGTGGTCATAACTATTATTACATAAATTTAAAAAAAATCTATTGTTAATTTATCAATAAAGGTTGTAATGCAAGACACATTTAAACAATAATGTAATAGTTTAATTGGTGTCCATCTAGGATAATTGCCTATTAGCCTCAAGCATTTATTTTGCAAAATTTGTATTTCTTTAATAATTTTTCGTGAATGTGCTAGACCATACAGGGCAAGCGTTACATATAGGCCTAATAATAATAATAATTTGTTTTTAATTTTATTAAGCCTTGAATACTTAGATTGCAGGGGCAATAACTTTAGCATGACCCCTATTCCTTCATTAATTTGAGTATTGATATGGTTTGTAATTATCAGTCTAGAATCAAGATGTAAGTAAAATTAGCCGGTGTGTTTTACTTATAATTTCTGTTGTCATTCATATAAAAATTAAATGAATTGGTCCAAGGACAGATCCATGTGGTACACCAGCCTGTATATATTTCAAATTAGATTTGGAGTTATTAATTTGAACATAAAATTGACGAGATAATTATTTATTAGGAAAATTAGGTAATCAGGAAATTTGTTGCTTCGAAGTTTAAATATCAGATCCTTGTGCCAAACGTAGTCAAGAGCCTTTTCAATGTCTAACAGTGCCATGCCAGTGTGCTTTTTGATTTTAAAGCTGTGGGATATAGTATTGTTCAGTCTCCCAAGTTGACTAACGGTGGAGTGGTTTTCTTTAAAACCAATCTAAAAAGGAGAAATCAAATGATTTTCTTTAATGAACTCCTGAAATATTTTTAAAATTATTTTTTCAGCTACTTTTCTTAAACTGCTAAGTGAAGATATCGGTCTATAACTACTAGGAAGTGATGATTTGTTTCCAGGCTTGGAGACAGTTATTAATTTTCCTATTTTCCAAGAAATCAGAGAAATGGTCAAACATTAAAATATGATTAATTATTTTTGTTAAATGTGTTATTGCTTTTTTTGATAACTGCTTGAGAAAAAAAGTACATATTTCATCAGCACTGGGAGATATTTTATTGGTTAATTTAACTATAATGTTTTTAAATTCATTGGAGGAATTATGTTTACAGTTATCCATTTTCTGTGTTGACTTTAGTTCGCCTAAGAACGTTGTGAGCAAAGGATGCTATACCAAAGCCATTTATTTTACTTGAGGTTTATTTTTGTACATTTTCAAAATATTCGACAAGTAAATTAGCGTTGTAACTGTCGCTAAAAGAGTAACTGATAGGTGAGTTTCTAATTATATGCTGTGTGCTAACTGATGATTTAATTAGTGGGGGATAGTGGTTGTTCCATTTAGAATGTGATAAGTCAGTGTAAATAGTTTATCGTTTTTATTATTATTGTTAGAAAGAGGTCTGCGCATGAGTATAGGAGTCATCTTTTAAATCGGCTCTTGGATTTCTTGCTTTTTCAGTTGGAATTCACTTTAGTACAATCTCGAAAACATCACCAGACTTCAGGATAACATCAGCAGTAAATACTGGAGCAAACGACAGTAAGTTTTGTTACAATTTACAGTGTAAAGTGAATGCTGGGTAACCTCTTCACATCAGCTGATTGCCAATAGCTCGGCAAGGCCGGGATTGCTTTTCTTTTCTTTAGTTATTGTTTTATTTCCCACATCTAGTTATTATCTCATTATCTTCTTCACATGAAATGCAGTATTTTCACCAAGTGCTGTCCTCCAAAGCATCAACTAAATGATCCAGATCTACTGGTTCAATCACGTCTCCCATAAAACAAAGACCCCACCGTGATACTAATACAGAATCTGAACCACAGCCTGGTAAATCATTACGGGGGATGACTGACGAATCTACGTTTTTCACCCCAAATCCTTTTCAAATCCTACATAATGAAAAACATGGAATCCTACACCCAGTGAACCACGGCCTCCACCGATATTTGACAAAATATTAAAAAAATTCAGTTGTTGTGTGCTCAATTGAATAAAATTACCGACTCCACCAGCTACTACTGTATGAGTAGAATCAATGACACCAAAATATCACCGACCACCCCCGAGGCATATAGAAAAATTGTGAAATACCTAACTGATACTAAAGCGGATTTCTATACTTATCAGCTACGCCAATAGAGAGCTCTTAGAGTTGTGATCAGAAATCTACATTATTCAACACTAGTTGAAGCAATTAAAGAAGAATTTATGGAAATGGGTTACAAAGTGCGCCAAGTCACTAATGTCATAAAAGATAGAGTTCAACTTCCTCTATTCTTCGTTGACTTTGAACCATTGTCAGGGTAGAAAAAATTTATGATATAAAAAGGCTGTACTATACAAGTGTAAAAGTAGAAAAACCTTACACCAAGAGAGAAATTGTTCAGTGTCACAATTTTCAGGCGTATGGTCATACCAAAAGTTACTGTCATCACATACCACGCTGCGTTAAATGCGGTGAACAGCACAAGTTTGTGGAATGTAAAACACCGAAGTCAACACCCGCTGTATGTGCTCATTGCCTCAAGGACCACCGGCCAACTACAAAGGATGCCAAATCTATAAGGAACTAAGGACCATATATCAAAAACCCCAAGTACTGGATGAAACAGAACTATTAAAGAACCCTCAAAATTAATCGATGCCAATATATCATTTGCCCACTTACTTATATATATGTATATATATATATATATATATTATATATAAGTATTATATACACTTATAGGAGGTGGGAACCAATGTAGTGAAGCCGGAACTACAAAATGTACCTCAATATCCTTAATCCATTCCACAAATACCTCTTCCTCAAAACGTAATCAGTCCAACCATATTCCTACTCCTTCAAATGCCACTGACCTTAACAGTTTGATGACATCCTTCATTTCCGAAATCAAATCCCTTGTCATGCCCCTAATCATAATCCTTAGGAATCTTGTATCAAATCTTATTAGACCTATTCCACACCAAACGCCGAGCCAGAACATTATGACAACGCACCCGTCACCCAGCAGATCGAAACTCTTATAACTTTTATTGTAGACAATTAAAACGGGAGTTGGCGATATTTCTTTCCGAATCCTACAATTCCTACCTCACCTCTCTCTCGACTCGTGACAATTCCTTGTGGAATGTCACGAAGTGAATTCTAAAATCCCCCTGATATTCCATCCTTTCCGGCGTAGTGATAATTCCTGGGCTGCTTCAAACAAAGATAAGGACCAGGAATTCGCACTACACCTTTCCAAGGTATTCACTCCTCATTTTGATCTCAATCCAACCCATACTGCAATAGTTGAAGAGTTCCTTACATCACCGATACCAATTTCCTTACCACCTAAAGCAATCAATCCCTCTGTGGTCAAATATCTTCTTAAAAAGCTTCCTCTCCGTAAATCCCCCGGAAACGATCTCCTTACTCCTCAAATCTTAAGACAACTTTCACCTAAAGCCATTACATTCCTTACATATATCTATAACTGTATCCTACGCACTACCTATTTCCCTCTGTTGTGGAAACACTCGACTATCATCCTTTTCCTGAAACCAGGCAAACCCTCCAACTGCACGTCATCCTATAGACCTATTAGCCTACTTCCGATCCTCTCCAAACTCTTCGAAAAACTCATACCAATACGAATCCTAATCAAATTTCACAATTTTCCTTCACACCAGTTTGGATTCCGTCCTTAACATTCCACGGTTCAGCAAGGACTCCGACTACCATCCAAATTTTCCAAATTCCATCAGAACCTTCTTCATCATCCTAATCCTTTAGCTCAATCCCTCTCCAGCTCCAACCACCCCTACTACCCTCAACGAAGATTGAAACGGCAGTGGCCCCGCGGCGTTCTGTAAACATTTATACTAGAGTTCTGACACTGGTCAGATCCTCCACTCATTACTGTATGTTTGTGGCTATTGCGCCCTAACTCAGCCTCTACTGGCTAAGACCAGGTTAGGGCTAAGAGAGGCGCTGGGATCTCTTGGATTCCGCTTTTATCCTCCACAAGTTGAGGGAAAAGTCCAATCTGGGGTCCCTTTAGCAGTTGTATGTATTGTATATAGTTACCATTGTTTGTATGATGTTTATTTATTTGCCAACTTTTTATTCATCTCAATTATAGGTTGTTGTTTTGATATGTTTTGTTTTTTAATTTATTATTATTTTATTGAATATATATGAGTTTATTTATTTTCTATTTTATGTAATTTGACTATTATTATTATTTTCTGTATATATTGTATGAATGTGGTCTCATATCAGTATTACTATTGTTCATTCTGAAATAGATTGTAATAATTCTTAATAAATAAATATTTAAAATAAAATTGTTAGAAATAGATGGTACAAATTTGTTCTACCTTATATTCCTAAACATGTTTAACCGTTTCGAAATAATTTTATTGAGCTTATTTAAATTTTTTTTTAATCACGTGAGATTTTACACAATAGACAAATACGATAGAAAAAGAGGAATTAAAATTGTGTGGGTATAATTTAAGGGATTGATTGGTCAGATACGGAAATTATAATATTTTAAAAATTATTTATTAGGGTATCAATAACAGAAGACAAACAGGAAGGCACTTTGGTCCAGTTGGCATGTTTAAATTAAAACATTTTTAAACTGGATTTTCAAAATTGTATCGATAAAGAAAACTACGGAATTATGATCCGAAAGAAGAGTCGGTATATATTTAGGTGATATATTAAATGGAAAGTTTTTTATTAGTACAATATCGAGGATACTCGGAGAACAATAAATACGGTCGGGATAATAAAGGAGCTAATAAAGGTTCTTCAGGAGCTATAATTCTAAAGTTAATTTTAAATGACGAATGAGTTAATCATTTACCATTCCTATTATTAATATTACAGTTTCATGCTTGGCTGAATTCAGGTACCAAACACTACAACATTCTTATGAGTAGAAACTAAATTTTGAAAATCTGTTAGTACTATGGCCTTAGATGGAGTCGCATATGCATAAACAATTAAAATTTCAATACAGCTAAGGATGTCATTAATTCCTGTAACAACTAAGTAGGATAATTTAGGTAATATAACAGGTTAATTATTTATAGATTTTTTTATTAAAAGAGCACCCCTTTGCCAGATTAACATTTGTAAACCTTGTAGACTGGCGTATTAAACTTATGTAGTGTCTAACTTCTAAATTAGTTTCGCTGAGGGCAACTAACGACGTGTGCAAGTATTGTGTTTATCGACGAATTGTTAGACTTTGTAGGTTTTATTTAAAATTCATCTCGAATTCCAGCACAATACCATACATGTATAGAAAAAATTAATATGTTTCTCATAAAAATTCGGACACTGCGCTTATTTTAAATAGGGCATCGGGTGCTCTTTTATATTTACTGATAAATGACTTAAAATTTTGAACCAGTCCTGTAATCAGGAATGTTAAATTAAGAAAACAATATTTTAAATTCCTTAATAATATCAATTAAAGAGAGATAAGATTGTTCATTATTATTATTGACGCAAGAGTCACTGGGATTAACATTCGTAATGTATGGTCACATGTAGTGTAGTGGCTATCCTAAAAACCTTCTAGGCCCAAGATCGTTGGTTCCACTTGGCAGGTGGCCCTATGACATTTTAATAGGAGTAAAAATTTTTCTCAAGCCTGTTTGATGTCAGGAATTCGTTAAAGATCCCTTTCCTAATTAAACCTGGATAGGCAAACTTAAGTAATCTCACTGTAGCATCGTCCGATTACCCTCAGCAGCCTAAAGTGACGTTAAACGAATAAACAAACATTCGGACTGCAGTGCTATTGAAGTTAGAGTAAAAGAAAATAATCAAATAAATATACACAGCAAAACGGAGATAGCATTAAGAGAGTCGTTAAACGATTGTACTTCTTCTTGATGAGTATAGACTGTTTAAATAAGTGATGTGCTGAATATGTTTTCCTAAAGAAAAAATGGACTAGCTACTTCGATTTTGTTCTAATTGTAAATATTAAAAATCAGTTGTAGAAAAATAGCAAAATATATAAATACTAATATTCTTTTGAAGATCCAAGTAAAAAGAATAATCTATTTTGGTTCGTTTATTAAAAATAAATGACGGACGGGATTATTGGACAAAACCACGAAAACTAAGAATCTTTCTAACTTCTGTAATAAGTAATGTTCCCTCAGAGTCCTAGTACTGGTAAGTAAAAGCAGAATATAAGATTATTTAACTATTATTTGTAGCATTTTGACTAGGTAACAGCTTCGGTAAATTTATTCATTACTCTAAAAATCATATAATCGTATTTTATTTGGTTATTTTCTGTTTTATCCCTAGGTTAAAAATCTAATAATAGTTTTGCCGATCGTATTTAATTATAATAATTTGAATCTGAGATAAAATTAACCACATGGACTACACAACAATTGTACATTTTTTTATTATTTATATGACAGTCTAACTAGCTTAACATGTGTTTATGGTAAATGTTACTTAGTTTCAAGAATAAATTTTGAAAATATTATTATACTTGATAAGGGCTGTGCCTTAAAGTATTGCGTAATTCCTTGATGTTTACTTACTAATGCAATTCTGAGGTAAGTTGTTTATTTGTTTAACTATTGAAGTAGAAGTGTTATTAGAAGTTTAATCATTCTAATCGTTTCAAATATAATAAAAATTTTGATGTTTTAGGAATGTAAGTTCTATTAAATTATTATAATAGACATAAATACTTTAGGAATTAATGCAATATTTTATTTTTTTATAATTCTTGTTTTTTGAGGTTTTATAACCTTTATGAAATGAAACATGAATTCAATGAAACACGTTATGGGAAATGTTCTATTAAAAAGGTTACATTTCCATTTAGAACAAGGTCTATTATGTGTTAACATAGTATTAAGAATATATAATATGAAAATATATAACTAGTCTGATTTTCATTAATTTTGAAGCTTTTTATTTTTTTTTATACATTTTTATATATATTTTCTATTCTCAATTTTTAACTTTTTTCTCTCTCAGTAAAGGCACACGTGAAAGGTTTTAGTTTTTTTTTTCCTTTTTATTTTACATTTTGATTCTGCGTCTTTGTCATGACATCCTTTCACCCTCCTTGCTGGACCCTTCATCAAGCTTTATGTTTTTTGTTTAAGGTTGCAATCCCATTTCAACTTGTGTTCTTCATGAATTATGACCACAGGTTTCATTAAGAGTTTTTTCTTCTTACATCAGTGTTTTTAACTCTGAATATTCTTGTCTTCACCGCAATATAAAGTATACAGGATTATAGTATTAAAGTTGCATACCATATCCACTGAGTTTCACAAGAAACTCCAATGTGCATCTTACACGCCCGAAATTCCTGCCGTTATTGTCTTCGTGTTTTCATGTTATTTTAATTTCTTGAAGTTATTCTGTTATGTTTTATATTATGTTACAGCAGTTTTCATTGTAGATATTCTATGTGAACCTTTTAGTATTCTACCTACCCATTAACCGCTATTTTAACTATACCCGCGTAAAGTATTATAATATTTCTTAGCTATTATAATTTATACTATTAATGTTATATACTTAAATTGATAACAGATTTTTATTTCAGACGTACGCTTCGAATTTGTTGGACCAGCTTAACACTATTCTTATTGGCACTTCCTGTTCTTTGCGAATTCAAACCTAAGCTAGAAACGGATGCACCGTAATTTTTTTTTTATTATTATGGTTAATTCATTAGTATTCAAATTTGTTCCATAAGCATTGTATCAAGCCCCTAAGCTATAAAATTAGTACATTTGCCTATTTCTATTAGTTGTTTAGATTTAGTCGCCCTAGAGAAAATATTACAGCCTGTTATCCAGTAAAAAAGATAGACGAAAGTCTAGAGATTTTTTTCAAATGTCACTAATTAAGACGATTTCCAAGGAGGTACGAAAGGACACTTTTCACGAAAAATGATTGTCAGGCATACTTGTATTTTCATTATTTAGTTTTATCTAAATCTTTTATTTGCTTTTATCTAATGAACTCTTCAAAATACGATTTAGAAATGCAATTATTTTCTGAAGGTACTAATTACACATTTGAGTTCTTTCTAAACCACAATAAAAAAAATCTAGATATTAATGCGAAAAGAATCAGATAAGTTGGTTTAATATTAAAGTAATGAGAGATTTTATCGCTTTTAGTAATATTTCTTTGTCAGAATCTTAATTCATATTGCATTTGCAATACCAGTCTTTTCGAATGAGGAATCGACGTACATGTTACAGTTGATTTATTTTATTTTATAGCCGGATTTTTATTTAATATGATTTTAGCTGAGTAACTTTATCCAGTTGACTGTACTTACAGTGTCTTTTTTTTTTTTTCTTTTAGTAAGGGAAAGTATTGCAATCTTAAAAATTGTCGAATTCCAGTTTTCGCCGGAAATACACGTTTCACGGTCTCCTGAATACAAACTACCAAGTCTCGCAAAAAGGTCTGTGTGTGTGGTAAGTCTAGCACGAACACGAAAAGTCGTACGGAACTGAAATGTCATATTTAAAACAAATATAAGCCCGAGATGCTAGAGCAACTTTTTCATTAAAACCAGCTGACCGGAAGTTGTACTTTATACCATACATTTTGCACCCTTTTACGATTTTCTCAAAAATTTGCAGTGTGGATGTAAAATTTAATGGGTTTTAATTTTTTATATGTTTCATTCTGATTGAAAAAGGCAGAACTTAAATTAACAATTTCCTTCTTCTTAAATACCTTTAATTTTGTAGATTTCAAATAAATAAGCACACCATCTTTTTAGCATTGATAAATGACGGCTAAATATGCAGGTGGAGCAAATTTGATAAACAACTAAAGGGGAAAGGTGCATAAATATTTTGTTTTGCAAATTTTGTTTTTTTTTAAAAATAGTATTATAGTTGGATAATCTACCATAAAAAAGCTAAAGATTTTAGAAACAAATATTTAACACGCGGTGAAAGGCCGACTAGACCTAAGATTTATATACTGTAATTTAGTTTCGATTTTAAGTTTGTTTAAAACTGAAATACAAAGAATAAAATATATCATTTTTAACATTTAATGTAGCTATACAACTGTCATAATTCAGTGTTTTTTAAAAAGCATATGGTTGATAGCGTCGTATCTACAGTCGACTCTCTTCTCGCTGCCTTTGCTCCAGCAAGACCTCTTCTATATTCTTAAATTAGTACATAGTGCAGTCTGTTTACTTTTAACATTGAGACAGTTAAGCCGACACAGCCGGGCCCGGCCTACAATATACATCGTCACAGCGACCTTTTGCAAGTGCAGCGAGCGAGCCACAAATCGAGAGTATCAACCGTCGTTGTAGATCAGTATAGACAATTTTTTTTATATTTAACTTTTTCTCTATTTATCATTTTGTTTTAATCATTATTTTTTCTTTAATTCAACACCAGTTAGTTAAATTTTCTTTTATATTGTTTTTAAAATTATTGGTATGAATTTATGTTATGTTTATATTATATTGTTATAAGTGTATAACAATAATTTCAGCTTTCTTTCATAATAATTATTTTAATTATTCAATAATTAATAATTATAATTATTAATCCTATCTTCCTAGGGAAGAAGGATAGTGCTTAATATTTTGACACTGCTTCTTCCCCTACACACGGAATTGCAAAAGTTAATGGAGGGTGATGGAAAGCCGATTAAACTAACTTATTGTCGTAGATAATAATATAAAAGATTGTTTAATAAGATACACGTTCCTACTGAAACTTTTTTGATACATCGAAATAGCTCCTTTAATTCCGAACCTACCTGTTCGGGGATCTTTTCTGACCTCCGTTTATTCCTGATAATGCTCTGAGGCGGCTGAAAAAAAAAACACAACACCCTCCGAACCTGCCAACTTCAATAAAAATTGAGGTGTTACCGTTGAATAGTTTCTTCACCAAATTGAATCAAGCCTGTAATTGAATAAATATTGTTTACTGTTCTATTCTAATTTTTTATGCAAGAAATCAGTAAAAAATCTACACCTTCACTTACCTCCATTGTTAAAATAAATTTAAGCATTTTTAACGAAGGCTAGATTTTAACAGATTGAATGAATGAATAAAGCCTATATTGCAAGGATAACATTTAAAAATTATAATATTTACTTTTAGTTCTAAAATAATTTCTAATATAATCTAATAAAAAGTTCTCATATAATTGAAAAAAAAATATAATGCTAAGTGAAAAATAATAATAATGCATATACTTGTTAAATGAAAAAAAAAAAAAAAAACTATATAATTAATGTTCCTTAGTTGCTTTAGATATTTACAATATGTTATCCCTACAGGCCTCTCCTTACGGAGGTGATGGTCTAACTTCCCCGGTGACCAAACCTATTGGGAAGTGAGATTTTAACAGATTAAAGCATTTAATTGAGTTTCGATGGAAACATGTTTTTCAGATCAAATGATGAAAAAATAGAATATTTGTCTTCAGTAACCACTTAGTTCTATCGGCTTATCATTAATATCTACTAACTTGTACAACTTTTTATGTAAGATAACCTTTTTTGGTAAAATCTTTACAATTTTTGAACACTCTATTTATTATACATAGATATTACCATACTTATGTTTGGGGAAAAATATTTACTTAAAAAGTATGTTTACTCCTGTCTCCTTTGTTTGGTTATCGGATTTGTTTTCACTTCTTTATTTACCCGTTTTTGATCTATGCTAACAAGGTAGTATAGTTTTTTTGTTTTCCAAATTACAAAATTAATGATATTTTCATGGAACAAAATTTAAGATATCGGCATTCAAAACCTGAACAGCTATTTTAATTGAGCGAAACTTATATTATATTAAAGTCCTTTCAATGTTACTCAAATATAGCGAGTTAAATCAAATCAAATCAAAATAGTTTAAGCCATTTTGGGAAAATCTTAAAAATGTGTCTTGTGTAAAATGGCTTTTGGCTATTCTGGTTACATGATTTTTTTTTTTTTTTTTTTAAATGTTTCCGTAACATCTCGGAAAAATATGATTTTGAAAGATAAAAACCTATTTTTCTAGAACTTATTTGAGCTAGACTTACCACATACATAAATAGACGAAGAGAACATTTTGCGGGACTTGGTCATTTGGACTCAAACGTGTATTTTCAGTGTTACATCAAATTGGAAAATTTCAATACTTTCCCTTACTATATATTTCATATAAGAGAAATAAATTAATGAGGAAAAGAAGTCACACATTTAGTTATTTTGTGGACATTTTAAATTCTGGATTATATCCCTTTTTAATTTTTTTTTTCTTTATAGAATTACTATTCGAAATAATGTGAATAATTAGGATTATATTTATTTGTGTCTTGTTTGTTTTTTTAGAGGAAGACGTAGTACAGTTCGCATCGTCGACTTGCGCACCATCAGCATGGACATGTTCGACCGGAATGGGCAGAACATATTCAACGCTGCGAAAATGATTCAGTCGGAGCTGGACGAGACATGGCTCAACATGAAGAAGGTGCGGGAAGTGCAGCACCTGGCTCAAGAGAGCATGGTGAAGCTGAAGAACCTGGACATGGAGTGCAAGGAAAGGTCGGCATCGCTTAAGGACGCGGAAATGAACGACGTACGGAGGCTGCAGAAGCTGCTGGCTGTGGTGAAGCAGAAGGCAGAAGTAGAGGACAAGATCAACAA
Organism: Piezodorus guildinii; assembly: GCA_023052935.1. Taxonomy (NCBI): domain Eukaryota; kingdom Metazoa; phylum Arthropoda; class Insecta; order Hemiptera; family Pentatomidae; genus Piezodorus; species Piezodorus guildinii. The sequence goes on along the minus strand of CM041293.1, from coordinate 113,036,961 downwards.
TCAGCTGGAGGAAATCATGAGTCCGTCCACTATAAGATAGTCAATCGAACAAGATCAATCAACAAAGCTTTCCTTCTGCTTACTAGCTTTTGTTGTTTTATTTCCCTATTATAGTTTTAAATTAATTTTAGAAGTAACTGGAAACAATTTTCAATTGAAGAAAATATAAAAATAGATCGGTAAATAACATTTATTATTTAAATACATGGTACATTCGTCTTGTGATTTCAAGTGCACGGATTTTTTTTTTTTTTTTTTCGTAGGCTTAAACCACTTGGTTCATTTTCGCCTTAAAGCAAGGATTAAATATTATAGTTTATTGTACAAGTCTGTATGTCGTAGGAAGTCAAATAGTTTTCCAGTTGTCTGTGTGTTGTCTTGTAAAACGGTTGGTAAGTCAGTGTCAATTGCAATATGAGTATCATAAGCCTTACACTCTGTCAAAACGTGTTTAACAGTAACCGGGCAACCGCATGTTAGGCAGTGAGTAGGAGCTTCCCGTGCCACGAGATGTCCGTGAGTTAGTCGGGTGTGCCCAATGCGCAGGGGCGCCAGGATAACCTCTTCCCTTCGCTTTTGTTGTAGGGCGGAATGCCAATGGGAAATGTCCCTTCTTATTTCCCTTAACTTATTTGTCCCCACTTCGACCGAATCCGGTGCTTGATGACAGAAACATAGTCGCCAACAGGCACCCCAATAAATGGAATGCCATCTATTATTGCTTCTTTGGCTGCACGATCTGCGAGTTCATTGCCAACTATACCGCAGTGACTCAATACCCAGACGAAAAAAACTGAATTATTAGAAACTATTGTGGACAGCAATGATAAACGAATATTTTGAATAAGAGAGTCGGTGGAGAAAAGGTGTTTCAAGCTGAGCAGAGTCGATAAGGAGTCTGTGCAAATTATCCTGGTTGTTATAGTAGGGTGAATAACACTTAAACTTTTATCAATTCCAACTAGTTTCGCGGTATAGTTGCTACAGAGTGGAGAAAGGGAAAATAAATGTTGTCAGCCCTCACACACGACCGATGATCCCACACCTAAGGGACTCTTAGAACCATCAGTATATACGTAATCAGCAACACCGAGTCTATCTCGACGTTTCTGAAATTCCTGCTTATATATGTAAGGAAATGTGTTTTGTTTGAGTAATTTGGTAACGGAAAGGGAGATGATCGGAGAGGGAAATTGCCAAGGATAAATTGGAGATGTTTCTATTGTAAGGAAAGGAGGAAATTCGAGGTTAAGATCGACCAGAAATTTAGAAATGCGGACTATAAGGGTGGTCTTTTGGATACAGAGATCTCTTGTTGGGTGAGAAATTGTCTGTTTGGGAATAAATGAAGAAGAGGATGGTTGGAAGAGGACAGGATCTTAGCAGCAAGAATAAGGTCAAGTTGTTGCCTTCGTAATGCAAGTGGAGTTTCACCAGCTTCAACACACAAGCTAATAGAAGACTGGAACCGAAAACAGCAATAGCTATTCAAAGACCGCTATTTTGTAAAGAATTGAGTAGTTTTAGAGTTCGACTTGAGGCAGAGTTAAAAGCACTGCAACCATAATCTAATTTTGGCCTTAAGAGAGTCCTAAACAGAGTTACCATGCTTCTACGATCAGCACCCCAACTTGTATTACTAACCATCTTGAAGAAATTCAGAGAACGGAGGCAATTAGCTTTTAATTGTTTCAAATGTGGAGATCACCTAAGTGTGCGATCGAAGGTCACACCCTAGTATTTGACTGTATTGGAAAGAGTGAGTGGTTGATTAGCTATCTTTAGGGATGGTAGTGAATTCGATTGTCTTTTGCTGAAAAGTATCGCAGCAGTCTTTTGGGGTGATATAGTAAACCATGGTCATTAAGCCAGCCACTGACGTTATCTAATGCCGATTGTATTTTGTCTTGTAAATCTGGCACCTGTTTCCCTGCAGTATAAAGTACAAGATCGTCCGCGTAAAGCATACTATTGACCGGCAAGTTGACTACTCTTAACACCTCATTAAAACAGATACAAAAGAAAAGAAGATTTCTATTGAAAAAAAGAAAATTGACTTCTCGGTTTTTTTCGTTTACCCTATAATTGAAATGCTAATTACAGTCTCCTTAAACGCTTCCTCTAATTTAGATTGTAACACTAAACATTATTGAGTGGTTCATAGTAGTAATTTTGGTAAAGTTTGCTTAAGTGTTCTTCATTATCTATTTTAAAAACCTGAAAGCGGCACAATCGCTTTATGTTTAGATTTCTAGATAATCATATTGTCTTCTAAATGAACACCCGCAAAGTTTCATGAGGGTTATCTCTACTTATGTCTAGCAACTAGTTTAATACTAACGTACACATTCTCCGATACTGATTCTATATTATTATAATTCAACTAACAAATTACATACATAAAAATGTATTATATTCTTTTAATTGAATGATATTACAGTCTGTCCTAATGAAGACATTCATAGTAGTGATCTAGTGCAATATCCATACTACATTCAATATTTACAAAGCTATAAAATAATATACAATAAAGAGTTATAAAATATTTATAAAATCTAGAAGGCACAATACTTATATACAATCCTCAAACATAACAACACATTGAGTGAAGAATCTAGCCAGTGGTAGAACTCCAATGTATTGTAAATCATGTCTCGAGGCCACTGCCGTTTCAACCTTCTAGGGGAATGGTAAGGTGTGTGGAGCTAGATTGGGATTGAGATAAAGCCCGAATCCTTTAGGCTGAAGACAGATTGATAAGGTTCTGATGGAATTCGGAAAATTTTGAAGAAATTATGTCCAAAATAAATGAAATATTTAGGTCGAATGTAAGGTATGGTTGGTGACATTATAAGGAGCATTAACTATTGTTCGGAGGACTTTGGATTTAAAGGATTGAATAAGTTTGATGTTAGAAAATTTGGCTGGCTCCCACAGTTTAAGTGCGTAGGTCCAGATAAGTTTCAGTACTGTCTTGCAAATTAGCAATTTGTTTTCAATAAATAGTTTAGAATTTCTGTTCAATAGTCTTTAATTGGCCAAATCGTCTATTAAGTTCTTGTCGTTACGTCTAGTATGCGGGTTCCGAGAAAGGGAGCGGAGTGAAGTTAAGGAGCACTGGAGGGCAGGATTGTCTTCGAAGCGTGAAGGTAACATGTTTACAATTGGATTGGTTAACTTTGATTCGCCAGTTGTTACACCTGTCTTTAATTAGAGAAAGGTGCCTTTGGAGGTTGATGGAAGCAATTTCAGGATCTGAGTGAGAGGACATAACGGATGCGTAATCAGCGAACGTTGCAAGGAAGTTATTGGGGGGAACAGGAATATCAGCTGTGAATAAAATGTACATGATAGGACCAAGGACGCTGCCTTGAGGAACACCGGATTCGACTGAATAATAATTGGAATATTGTGCACCCGAGCTCGGAATGAGCGGTTTGAAATATAGGATGGGAGTACTAGTTATAAGGAGAATTAGGTATAAGAACTCGGAGTCAATGTTGATCTGTGGAATGTTGGGAACGTAATCTAAACTGTTCAGAATGGGATTTATTACAGGAAGTATTCGTTTGAAGAGAATATTATCAAATATTTTTGAAAGAATGGGGATTAGGCTAGTTGGTCTATATGATGTCATAATGTTCGCCCTTTTATTTTTCGTTACTTTTTTAAGCTCTTCAAAGAAGGATAAACCTTTACGGAATTTCAGAATATATGTCAAGAGAGAGAGAGAAATTCCATTTGGATCTGCGGCTCAACTTCGCTGAGTTGCTTGAGTGCACAGCGTACTGCGTATATACAATATACAGCGCATCAATCCTGTAGACAATTTTCAAAGAACAAATGGAGGGGACTGTATATAGGTTCGAGAAAGTACCGCAGTTTAAGCTTTTATTCGCTGTTATCACCGAGGATAAAAAGTCATGAGAAAAAGTTAAGGCAAAGATAACACCTGGCACTCAAAATAAGAGTATAACCTATTTTCCTTATACAAACAGACGTTATGTATAAGAGGGGTCCTGGACGCTGACACACAACGATGAAAGGCTGTAAAACATGCGGGAAAGAATGATTCTTAGAAAAAAATCCGTGGTGATGACTCCTGGGCTGCGTCTGATGAAGATAAAGCCGAGGAATTCGCCACACACCTCTCCAAAGTTTTCACTCCTCACCCGGAATCCCACGCCAATCACACCGCAACAGTGCAAGACTTTCTTATGTCACCAATTCCACTTTCCCTACCTCCTAAAGCTATTAATCCCTCTGAGGTCAAATATCTTCTCCAAAAACTTACCCTCCGTAAATCTCCTGGACACGATCTCCTTACTCCCCAGATCCTCCGACAACTTCCGCAGAAAGCTATTATATTCCTTACTTATATTTACAACTGCATCCTACGCACCACCTATTTTCCTCTGTTATGGAAACATTCCACTATCATACTTTTTCTAAAACCAGGCAAACCTTCCAACAACACTTCATCCTACAGGCCTATTAGTCTACTCCCCATCCTCTCAAAAATCTTCGAAAGGCTTCTTCTTAAACGTATCCTACCCATATTAGAATCTCAAAATCTTCCTTCCCATCAGTTTGGATTCCGTCCTCAGCATTCCACAGTTCAACAGGGGCTCCGAGTAGTAGACCATATTTCCTCAGCTCTTGAATGCAAAGAGTATTGTTCTGGTGCGTTTCTGGACATTGCGCAAGCTTTTGACCGGGTATGGCACACTGGATTACTCTTCAAGCTGAAAACCCATTTACCCCAGTCTCTATACCTCATTCTCCGATCCTATCTCTCAAACCGTTCCTTCCGCGTTCGCTTTGGTATAGAATTTTCTAACCTTTATCCCGTTGAGGCCGGTGTTCCTCAAGGCAGCGTCTTGGGACCCGTCCTCTACATCCTTTACACTGCTGATATTCCTACACATCCTGATACCTTTCTGGCAACTTTTGCAGACGACACCGCCATCCTATCATCCTGTTCCAATCCTGAAACAGCATCCTTAAACCTGCAAAGACACCTTTCTCTTATCGAAGACTGGTGTAATGCTTGGCGCATTAAGGTGAACGAAGCCAAATGCAAACACGTAACCTTCACTCTTCGACGAAACTCCTGTCCGCCAGTTTACTTCAATTCCATTCCAATTCCTCCTTCAGATACAGTCCGGTATCTTGGCTTACTATTAGACAAAAGATTGACTTGGAACCCACATACAAGACTTAAAAGACAAGAACTCAACCGACGATTCGGACAGTTATACCGACTACTCAACAGAAAATCTGAACTTACAGTTGACAACAAATTATTAATCTACAGGACAATACTGAAGCCCATCTGGACCTACGGACTTGAACTGTGGGGGACAGCTAAACGTACTAACATCAAACGCATTCAATCCTTTCAATCCAAAGTCCTCCGTACAATAGTAAATGCTCCTTATTATGTTTCCAACTATACCTTGCACCACGACCTTAATGTTCCTTTTATTTCAGACCTGATGCCATCCAAATTTTCCAAATTCCACCAGAATCTCATTCATCATCCTAATCCTCTAGCTCAATCCCTATCCAGCCCCACCCATCCATACAACCCACCTAGAAGGTTGAAACGGCAGTGGCCTCGTGACCTCTTATAACATGTATATTGGAGTTCTAGCATTGGCTAGATTCTCCACTCACGTGCTGTATGCTTGTGAATTGTATATAGGTATGAGTGACTATTGTATATATTTTTATTGATTTTATTTTGTATATATGTATATTTTATTATTATTATTATATAAATTTATAGTTTTGTATATATCGTGTGAATGTAGTATGAATGTTGTACGTTATCACTATTAAAAATGTCCTGAATTGGACAGATTGTAATATTGCTCAATGAATAAAAAAAAAAAAAAAAAAAAAAAAAAAGAAAAAAATCGTTGAACAAAAAAATAAAAAAATAATATTGCTGTCAAATGAAGACGAATGAGGAAATTACAAATATATATAAAAAAAAAACCCTGATATAGTTGTCACCATTAAGAGTGCCATGATAAGATGGCTGGGGTTAATAAAAGAATAGGAAGTGGGAGACTGCTAAAAATGATGATGGAGGGACACCTAAGTGGAAAGGCATTGGGGCATTGATGAAGGGGCAGAAGGTGATCTAGACCTCTTTACCTGCAGGATGTAGAAGATAGTAGAAGGAGTGGTACTTGGTTCGTGCCGATTAAGGAACATTGGGAACGTTAAGGTCTTTAAGGATGAAGCTATCAGTAACAATATAAGGAGCATTGAGGATTATTCGAAGGATTTTAGATTTTAAGTATTGGAGACTGGAAGAATTTTATGATTTTTTTGAGCTCCAAAACTCAACTCTATTTTCGGCCTTATGAAAGTCATGTAATGGAGTCTTTTGTGGTTAAGTAAATGGCTTGAGCGTTTGTCCAGTATGTGTTGGAGAAGTCGAAAACGTCGGGCAGTGGGGTTACCTGTAGTAGGGTGGTTAGCATAACAGCCTCCTATGTCAAAGGTCTGGGGTTCGAACCCGCAGGTAGCCGTAGGATTTTTTTTATGGGAGTAAAAAACCTTAGTTATGCCGTCCTTCGGAGGAGACGTTAAAAGGTGGTGCCGAGCCTGTGCGATGTTAGGTACTCGTTATCCTAATTAAACCTGGATAGGCAAAATTTAGGACTCCCACTGTAGCATCGTCCGATTAGCTACATTAGCATAAAGGAACGTTAAACAAATAAACAATAAACGTCGTTAAGTTTCTTGTCGTTTTAGTCTTAATTGGAATCCTTATACCAAGTAATACGTTTGTCAAGATGGAATCGTGGAAATTTGATCTGTTCGACATACACAAGCGGTATGTTATTAAAGGATGTGGATGTCATAGGTTCACGACAAACGGGTAATCAATTATATTTTAATTTCCATCGCAAAATATGATAAGTATCTATACATTTGTTTTGGTGCGTTATAACTTTATTTATTTTGTTTAGGCAAATGTTCTTAATCGATACGGGAAGAGAATATAATCCAATTTATTAGACGCGGGCGAAATGGAGACTTACTTTTTACCCCTCATCATTCGCAATCAGCCTAATAGCGATAGGCCTTTGAAGTCGCGCTGAGAAGTATCGTCTTTCAGCGTTTGATTCAGCAGAAATCTTTGAGCACAGGAGTTAAGATACTTTTTCACCCAAGAAGGAGAAACTAATCCAAATTTTAATCTTAATCAGAATTCAAAAGTTCTTTTAATCAGCTTTATATGTTAACGAAAACAAATTAGACTTGTTTTAAGAAACAGCAAAATCAAATAACAGGTCTTTTTTTTCAAAACTTTTCCAGCATAGGCTTAAGTATTATTTAAAATCTTCGACTAAAACAATTTTTTATATATGATATGCATTTCACCACCAACCAGCATATTATGCTCTTAGGGTTTTTAGAGACATAAGATTTTTTAATATATTTTTCATACGAAAAATTGATTCAATATTTAATTTTTTCATTTAAAATAGGAATGTCTTCCGGTTTCTATGACCTCGAAAATGTCTAATTTTTAACAACTTAATTAAAGTGTGAGAGAAGTTGGTTGAGGGCGCAGTCAATTTAACACACAATTAAGCGTAAACTTTATTTATAGGTGCCGACGTTTCGGCCTAAATTATAGGCCTTCTTCAGGATGGTTGTGTGATATTAAAGTGTGTTTGAAATGATATCAGAAAAAAAAAAAGCTGCAAATTATTACACAATGGTTTAATATTTCCAAATACTAATATTGCAATATAACTCTTTATATATATATATTAGTAACATTATATGTTTTGGTATTTATCTACGCATTTTTAAACGTAAGCACTCACATTTTAAGGGAGAGGGTAATTTTTTTGTCTTGGTGGATTACAAAGGTTCATTATTGAAAATAATAATCAAAAAGCATTTATACAGGACTGCGTTACTATTTCCTTCACTTTTCTTTCGATTTTCATTCAAATAAACTTTCCTGATTCCAGAACACTTTACGTTTTATGTTTATCATCAATAATAACCGATTTATCAAGGAATCACATCTGTTATAAGTTGTGGCTTGACAATATAAGATGATTTTATATTTTTTTTTTCCTCTTTGTTTATCGCGTTGTCCTAATCTCGGAAATCTTTTCGATTTTTCTCTATCTTCAATTATAACAGATTTTTGATGGAAATACATCTAATATAATTTGTTACTTACATATACAATTTTTTCATGTTAATTTTTTTTTTTAAATTTATGGTGCTTTACTAATTCTAAACCTCTCTATATATTTTTATCTATCGTCAAAAATACTGAGTTATTCGCGGGTTTTGGTAAAAAACACTAATGAATATTTTTGTTTTGGTCGATTACAAAGGTTCACTATTGAAAACAATAAACCAAATAATAAAAAAAGAAATATATAAGAATTGTTTTCTTTTTTCCCTGTGAAGCAAAGAAATTTAAATTAATGATTGATAAAATCTAGGAATACAAATGAATCAAACGTGTCATATTAAACCCGCTTGTTTGTTCTAAACATTTTAAAACAACTAAAAAATCTGTGTATGACTATGTTATGTAACTTAATAATTCTTAGTTTAATTACTATTAAAATAACATTCAAACAATAATACTTTAATTTACTTTTTAGTGAACTAAAATAAAAAATATACTTTTAGCTATACATTAAAAAAAATCAAATAATTTTAATGATTCCGTATAATTTGATTTTCAGTAATAGTTTTGTTTCTATTCTACTTAAGAGGAGTAACTTTCTGTTTATATTACTTCCTATTGTTGTTTTCTTTGACATAATTTTGTTTCAAGTAATTACATTTCGGAAAAGAATAAAATCATTTTTCATCTTTTTGCCTTGTTTTCCAGTATCCTGGATGATCACTTAGTCTTTTTATGACGATTCAAATAATAAGAATATATTTCTTTTTTTGTTGTTAATTATGAATTTTTATAGTGTTTTATTGTTGCCAATTGATTGGAGAACACAATTTAAATTACAAATTAAAAAAATATATATATATTTTTACGTTAGTATTTTCAATTTTAGATATTTTAGACTATTGAATGAGGATAAGACCTTGCTGGTATCTCTGATAGAATTATTATTTAAAACCATTTTAAGGTACTAACATTTTAGATAAAGGGATAAAAATGTATGTAATCGCAGATAGAAAATAGCACATCGGATTGTTTTATTTTGATAGAAATTTACGGACTATTTGAACTAAGAGAACCTGTTTATTTTCCTGGCAGAATTGTATTCACCCATTTTTTATCCCCATATCCTTATCAAATATATTGAATATATAAACAAGAGGAATAAAATAAAAAATAATATAACATAATAGTAGAACGAAGATAGAATTAACAAAATATCAAGTCAGTCACCATTCCAATCTTAGAAAATTATTATTCCCTAACTTCACGTTTCATGTAAAGGTATTTTAAAGTGTAAATATATATACCTCAGTGAATATAAGTAGATGTACTTAATTTTTTTTAAATATTTAATTAAAAGTTTTATTCTTATAAATATTGCAATAAGTTTATTTTTTTTATTTTTTTAAATGAAAATGGGAAACAATCTCTCTGTACCACCGGAGATGAAATGGGGAACAATCGTCGATTTAGATTCCAAAAAGCTCGATTGCGGGACCTGCAAAGAGCTAATTACGTTTTTACGATTCCTGGCTACGAGGTGTGTGTACTTTATAATCTCGTAGGGCTGAGGATTTAAACAAATAAAAAAACAGAAAAAAAAAACCAAACGAATTTTACGATCCCCTCCCCCACTGTGACGGACATAAATTCCAAAGAAATAGAATGAGATGGCCCTAACGCCGCTGTTTTACGGTGTGCATTACTTTCATTACCTTTGCTGCCCGGTTTTAGATTAAATTTTTCCCTAGATTAAACTGGGCGTAATTTATTTTAAAAGCGCCGTGAAAAATTCAAACCCCTTTGCAGAATTTTTTCATTTTATGAGAAATGTAGACATTTTCTGAAACTGATATTTAGCGGTCCCGGAGGTGGATTGGACGCTCCAGTGCGACTTAATGCCTTTGAGGGTGTAGCGAGCGATAAAATGTGTGTCGGCAATTATCTTTTAGGATCCTCTATTAAGGCGTAGTTGAACTTATACGAGGATAGTCTGGAGTTGGAAACGCAACTACTTCATAAACTCCGAGCATTTCCACTGAACAATACAAGATAATGTAGATTAAATTGCTTATGGTACAGCTTCATAGGCGATATTACTACTTAATGTGGAACAAGATGGTTACAATTGTTGAAAACTTACTTTTATTTTAAATAATATAATATTATTTATGAAAAATCTGGTGATTGTTTTGACTACCAATTATGTTCTGTTAAATTAGAAATAATTAACAACTAGTGACCCATTCCTGTTTCGCATGGGTGCAACTTGAATGCAGTTTGAGTCATTTATATTTAAGAAAGAACTGCTGGACCGAGTTGCAGTTTATCGCTTTGCGATCACCAACTCATTAGAGAAGAAAATATGTTAAAAGTTGTACGTAATATGTTTCCTAAAATCGTCCGCACTCTATGCAAAAATAAAAGTTGTACGATACTGTACAGAGACAACATTGATTTACCATAACCTCCTGCATTGCAACATTGCAAGTTACATATGCTCATAGGTTTATGGGATTATAACAAATTTCTATTAACTTTTACAAATTCTTTTTTTGCAAACTAACGTTTCTAAAAACTTGCGCTTTACAACGGTATACCATGTTTCTATATTACTACTCATCTTTCAATAATTATTTTTTGTTTACTTGATTAGAGAAAATTTAAATTTCCCTTCTAAAGAAAATTTAATTGCAATGTATTTTACTTCTAAACCTTCAGGAATGAACACCCTAAATTACAGTAAACACTGCATCAAAATATGTCTTAAGGTTTAAAAGTAGTTCGAGGAAATTAAGAATCACGGTATAATTTTATGTATATAGAAATAACCTTTTAACATACACTTTCTGAATTTATTGTTGATTGACTATTGATTGTTAAATCAAATCGCTCATCCAGCATCTTGTAGTCTCCTCTAAGTGCTTATGGGCATTTCCATCATAGCTATATTTCTTATAAAAATTATATTATGTTCACACAATTATGAAATCGCTGAAAATAAGTCCTTATTGTCCGTCGACTGTCGTTAAATGTAAGTCAGTATGTAGGTGTTAGTAACGTACCACTGACGTTAAAACGTTTGTCTAGAATGTTTCTTTCGTACTAACTACCTGTAAAGAATAAGCTAATTAAATATTTTTTTTTTAAATAACAATTTTTATTGAGAAAATTTTACAATCGGTCCCAATTTGGACATTGATAGTATTGCTGAATGATAACAAACATACTACATTCATACAATATTTACACAACATAAAATTACAATAAAATATATACACAATAATGAATCAATACAAAAGTCAATAATTCACTTATATCTATATACACATACACACACTCATACATACATCACATTGAGTGGAGAATCTAGCCAGTGCTAGAACTCCAATATATTTACAAAAGGTCGCGGGGCCACTGCCGTTTCAACCTTCTAGGTGGGTTGTATGGATGAGTGGAGCTGGATAGGGATTGAGCTAAAGGATTAGGATGATGAATGAGGTTCTGGTGGAATTTGGAAAATTTGGATGGAATTAGGTCTGAAATAAATGGAACATTAAGGTCGTGGTGCAAGGTATAATTGGAGACATAATAAGGAGCATTTACTATTGTACGGAGGACTTTGGATTGAAAGGATTGAATGCGTTTGATGTTAGAACGTTTAGCTGTCCCCCACAGTTCAAGTCCGTAGGTCCAGATGGGCTTCAGTATTGTCTTGTAGATTAATAATTTGTTTTCAACTGTAAGTTCAGATTTTCTGTTGAGTAGTCGGTATAACTGTCCGAATCGTCGGTTGAGTTCTTGTCTTTTAAGTCTTGTATGTGGGTTCCAAGTCAATCTTTCGTCTAACAGTAAGCCAAGATACCGGACTGTATCTGAGAGAGGAATCGGTAATGAGTTGAAATAAACTGGCGGACAGGATTTTCGTCTAAGAGTAAAGGTTATGTGTTTACATTTGGCTTCGTTCACCTTTACACGCCAGTTATTACACCAGTGTTCGATAAGGAAAAGGTGTCTCTGAAGGTTTAAGGATGCTGTTTCAGGATTGGAACTGGATGATAGGATGGCGGTGTCGTCTGCAAAAGTTGCCAGAAAGGTATCAGGATGTGTAGGAATATCAGCAGTGTAAAGGATGTAGAGGATGGGTCCCAAGACGCTGCCTTGAGGAACACCGGCCTCAACGGGATAAAGGTTAGAAAATTCTTCACCACAGCGAACTCGGAAGGAACGGTTCGAGAGATAGGATCGGAGAATGAGGTATAGGGACTGGGGTAAATGGGTTTTCAGCTTGAAGAGTAATCCAGTGTGCCATACCCGGTCAAAAGCTTGCGCAATGTCCAGAAACGCACCAGAACAATACTCTTTGCATTCAAGAGCTGAGGAAATATGGTCTACAACTCGGAGCCCCTGTTGAACTGTGGAATGCTGAGGACGGAATCCAAACTGATGGGAAGGAAGATTTTGAGATTCTAATATGGGTAGGATACGTTTTAGAAGTCTTTCGAAGATTTTTGAGAGGATGGGGAGTAGTCTAATAGGCCTGTAGGATGAAGTGTTGTTGGAAGGTTTACCTGGTTTTAAAAAAAGGATGATGGTGGAATGTTTCCATAACAGTGGAAAGTAGGTGGTGCGGAGGATGCAGTTGTAAATATAAGTAAGGAATATAATAGCTTTCTGCGGAAGTTGTCGGAGGATCTGGGGAGTAAGGAGATCGTGTCCAGGAGATTTACGGAGAGTCAGTTTTTGGAGAAGATATTTGACCTCAGAGGGATTAATAGCTTTAGGAGGTAGGGAAAGTGGAATCGGTGACATAAGAAAGTCTTGCACTTTTGCGGTGTGATTGATGTGGGATTCCGGGTGAGGAGTGAATACTTTGGAGAGGTGTGTGGCGAATTCCTCGGCTTTATCTTCATCAGACGCAGCCCAGGAGTCATCACCACGTCGGAGAGGATGGGAAACATGATGGTATTTTAGGATCTTTTTCGTGACATTCCACAGGGAATTATCACGAGCTGATAGAGAGGAGAGGTAGGAATTAAAGGACTGGGAACGGAAGTTCGCCAACTCCCTCTTCATTTGTCTACAATAGAAGTTATAGGAGCGGCGATCTGTTGGGTGTCGGGTGCGCTGCCATAATGATCTTGCTCGGCGTTTGGTGTGGATAAGGTCTATAATAGGTTGTGGAAAATGATTTTGGTCTGGATTTATATTGGAGTATTTAGGAGAGGAAGCAGTCCAGACAGCTTGTTGGATGGCGGTGGTAAAGGAATAGACGGAATTATCTAGGTCATCTTGGGTTTTGAGGGTTACTCTGAGGTCAATATTATCGGTCAGGATTTGGCGGAAAAGGTTCCAGTTGACAGGGCCTCGGATGAATGATGGTGGAATGGGTTTTGGAATTGGAGTGAGAGATACTTTTAGGATCAGTGGACTATGGTCTGAGGATAGTTCATCAAGGCGAGTTAAAGACAAGTTGAGAGAGCCTAATCCGCTGTGGATAAAGAAGTCGAGGATGTCAGGATTGCGGTTAGGCACGGTTGGCCAGTAGGTAGGGGAGTCAGGAGGCAGGATATTAAAATTTCGGGAGTTGAGTGCAGACAGCAAATTTCGTCCCCGAGAATTCGTGGTTCTGGAACCCCACTGCTGATGCTTGGCGTTTAAGTCTGCACCCAGAATGAAACGATTCCCTAAGGAATCCAGGAAGGATACAAATTCAGAATTGGAAATGGAATGTTTAGGAGGGCAATATGCAGATGTGAGGGTTAGGAAAAAGTCTTGATTACTATTGCTGTGGCTTGCAGGAAATCATAGGTGGGAAGTGGAAGTAAATGATGAGAGAGGGATTGGTGGACAATGATACCAGAACCGGCATGAGCTTTACCGTCTGGGTGGTCAGTACGGTATGTCATGTATTGCGGTATTTTGAAGTACTGTTTAGTCGTTAGTCTTGTTTCAGTTATAAGTGCAACATCGATTGTTTTGTCTTGCAACAACGCTGTCAGTTCGTCAGTATGATTTCTAACACCATTCGCATTCCAAAGGAGAATGGATAAGGAGTTAGGTGAAGTCATTTAAGGATTTTTCAAGGCAGGGATTAGATTCGATACTAGATTTGTAAGGAGTGATATAAGCGGCATAACAAGAGATTTGATTTCGGAGATGAACGATGTCATTAGACTGGTAAGATCTGTGACGTTTGATGGTGGAGGGATATGAGAAATTTGATGTTGAGGAGTTTTTTGAAGATTAGGTAAACTTTGAGGGATAGATTCTTGTACAATAGATTGAGAATGTTGAGGAAAATGTTGTTCCGGCAGTGCCTCGACTTCATGATTCTGGTTACCACCTCCAAGCAAGTGGGCAAATGACACGTTAGAATTTACAAGTTTAGATGGTTCTCTTCTGCTTCTGGTTGGTACAGCTGTTTCATTCGGATCCTGAGGTTTTTGGTATCTGGTTCTGAGTTTCTTGTAGATTTCACATCCCTTGTAGTTAGCCGGGTGGTCCTTGAGGCACAGAGCACATACAGCGGGTGTAGATCTTGATCTTGTACATTCTTCTGTTTTATGCTGTTCACCGCATTTCACACAGCGTGGTATGTGATGGCAATAACTTTTGGTATGACCATATGCCTGACAGTTATGGCACTGGACTATTTCTTTCTTTGTGTAAGGTTTTTCAACTTTTACACGGGTATAGTACAGTCTGCTGAGGTCATATATTTTTTCGACTCCTGCTGATGGTTCCAAGTCCACGAAGAATAGAGGCAGTGGACTTTTATCTTTTAGAACGTTGGTGACTTGCCTCATTTGGAATCCTAATTCTGTCAGTTCTTCTTTGATTGCTTCAACGGGTGTTGAGGAATGTAGGTTTCTGATTACGACCCTTAATGCTCTCTCTTGGCGCAGCTGATAAGTATGAAAGTCAGCTTTGGTCTCAGTCAGATATTTTACAATCTTTCTGTAGGTTTCAGCAGTAGTCGGAGATATTTTAGTATCATTGGTTCTACTTATACAATAATAACTATTAGGATCTGTTACTTTGTTTAAATGCGCACACATCAGTTTAAAATTTTTAATATTTTTAACAAATATTGGTGGAGGTAGTGGTTCTCTGGGTATAGGAGAAGATTCCATGGTTTCTTTTTCATTTTGGAGGATCTGAAATGGATCCGGTGTAAAAAACGGAGATTCATCAGTTATTCCTTGTGATGATGTGCTGGGCTGTGGTTCAGATCCTAATGAGGTAGCTGACGCGGTCGCTGGTGGAATCATGTTTTTATTTTGTTCACGGCGGGGTCTCTGTTTTGTGGGAGACGAGTTAGAACCTGCAGATCTAGATCTTTTACTTGCGGACTTTGAGGACATGACTTGATGAAAATATCTCATTGATTAAGAAAATAATAATAATAAATAAATAATGAGATAAAAATTAAAGATATAAGAAAGATAAGTTAAAGAAAAGCAAGCCCGAGCTTGCCGAGCTAGCGGCGATCAGCTGATCAGTCTAATTAAATATAAAAAAATCTGACTTTCACTTTTATATACATAAAATATATAGTTAATGAAAATATTGCAGTCCTGAAAATTTTCGGATTTACCTTCTCACCGGAAATACACGTTTTAGGGGTCCTCTGAGTCTAAACGACCATTTCCCATAAAAAAAGGTCTGTGTGTGATAAGTCTACCTCAAAAAAGTCAAATTTTATAAAATTTAAATTTAATATTTTTAAAACTTACGTGAAATGTAATACCAACTTTTTAAATATAATCAGATATCCATAGGACCCACTTCATACCCTACATTTTGCATATTTTCTTGGATTTTCTCTGAAACGGCTTTAACCAAGTTAATTAAAATCGATCGTTATACCGATGTAGAATTTAATGAGCTTTAATATGATATAGGTTTCATTCCGATTAAAATAGTTCAGCAAGGTTTAAAAGCCGAATTTTTAATATTCTTCCTCTGAAGAATCTATAGTTTTGTAGACTCGAAAAATTTAACCATAATGTCTTCATAGCATTTACAAAATACATACGGGTAAATATACAAGTTAATCCTCCAACTGAAGGAGTAAAGGGCAAACATGATTATTAGGTAATTTTATTTTTAATATTAGGAAAGCTAAAGATTTTAGAAAAATTATGTTATCTTATGTACAAAGAGGTGGAAGGTAATGTAAAGTGACAAATAGGGCATACATTTATGTGATTGTTATACATAAAAATTGTATAATAATATATTATTTAATTTGAAACACGTTTTCATAGAAACAATGTAATTCTTTAAACTTTCTTCTACTCTAGGTTTATTTAAAAGTTCTTACATTGATTTTATCAACGAATGTAAATAAAAGTATAATTTCGCGCTCTCCAGATTTTTTAAAGATTGAATTTTAAAATGCAGGTGTGTCTAAAATATTAAATATATTAACATACTCTAAATACAAATTACTTTCAAAACATTATTTTATCTACCTCAATGGTTCATTACTTAGCCTAAAAATATGGTGTGGGCAACACACTACTTTCACTTATCTTCGTTGATAAAATCAATTTAACAATATTTAAGTACATTTCGAAATGAAAATAAATTGATAAAGAATTAATTACATTGGGTTTAAATCGAAACATGTTTTTTTTTTTATAAAATAATCTATTATCTACGACAATCAGTTTTATTGGCTTTCCATCACTTTTCGTAAGCATTTACTATTATGTGGATAAGATGTTTATTTTTTTAAATATTTAGCTTTCCAACGGTATATTATACATTTACATTAATGTTTTTGTTTTTAATTTACGTTCAAAAACACAAAAATTGTCTAAATAAAAATGTTTGCTTTTTTCTCCTTTACATGAATATTTAATTCGTTCAACTTAAATATTCATCCGTTTTTTATCAATGCTAAAATGATGATATGGTTATTTTTGTAAAACCTACAAAACTTAAAGGTACTTTAGAGGATGACATTTTAAACTAACGAAAATTGTAAAAAGGTGAAAAATGCATGGTATGAAGTTGCTCTTCTTTTTCGCTGATTTTGATTAAAAAGTTGCTGTAATATTTCGGGCGTATAGTTGTCTTAAATATGAAATGTCAGTATCTTACGTTTTTTCGTATTTGCGCTGGACTTACCGTACACGGACACATACAAATCTTTTTTTGACCATTCGGACTCAGGGGATCTTAAAACCTGTATTTAAATTAAATTCTGTATTTCATCGCAATACTTTCCATTTCTATTTATTTCATAACAAATAAGAGAAAGTAAAAAATAAAACTAATTTAAAATAATAGGTGTTTACATTGGATAATATATGTAATTAATTAAGTTACTATTATATACTTTATTCTTATTCAACTATGCTGGTGTACGTAAATCGGATGAAGGGACCTCGGTAGGGCGGTGTATGATGATATTGCTGATCAAGTTATGGGACCTACTTTGAGGAGAGACAAGGGAACGTAATCAGTAATTCCGTCTGGGGCTCGGGAAGGGGATTGGAAAATGTCCGTGTCCTTTGGCCGGTAATGCCACGGCCGGGCTCGGGTCCCATCTCCTCCTCTCTCCGGCAAACAGAATTACATATCCGACTCCTCCATGCACATGGAACATGATTCTCTAGCCCAACAATGCTATATATCTTTGCTAGTTTTATCTGTTCTATAAATTTTGATAAACAACAAAATATAATCTTCAGGATATACAGGGCGTTCGAACTAAAAACCTTGCGCTCTATCATATCTTGTATGTGATGTTCCTGAGTGAGTGTAGTGATGTTTCTGTTATTTATTGTTTGCTTTATTACTTATTATTCAAATATTTGAAGATGCTTAAGAAGGTTAATTTATTACATTATTATATTTTAATTAATTTATCATGGTTATGCCCGTTTTCATTAAATTATAATAATCATTTTTATACATCTATTAACATAAATATTATTAAAATGTTGATTCCATAATGTTTCCATTTGGCTCTATTAGAATTGTTATGTTTTTTCATGAAATAATCTAAAATTAATTTTTTTTCTTTTTAGGATATAATACATATTTGTTTAGATTTATTACTACAATTTGTTTCTAAATGAACATTAGTAATAGAGATATGAGACCATATTCACACAATATATACAAAAACTAAAAACAAATTAATAAAAGTTCATAATATATATAAATATATATATATATATAACAAAAAAAATAAAAACAAAAAACAACCTATAATTGAGATAAATACAAATAAATGGAATAAAGAAGTAAGAAATACATTAACATCATACACACATCATGACTATATACAGTATCATTGAAAGGAACCCCAGACTGGGCCTTTTCCTCACTTGTAGAGGGAAAAGCGAAGTCAAGAGATCCCAGCGCCTCGCTCTCAGCCGCGTCACTCGTGTGAGCCAGTGGAGGCTGAGTTAGGGCGCAATAGCCACAAACATACATCACATGAGTGGAGGATCTGACCAGTGTCAGAACTTCAATGTAGATGTTTACAATACGTCTCGCGGCTACTGCCGTTTTAATCTTCGAGGAGGATTGTAGGGATGGGTGGTGCTGAATTGGGATTGTGCTAGAGGCTTAGGATGATGAGCAAGGTTCTGATAAAATTTAGAAAATTTGGATGGTACCAAGTCTAAAATAAATAACTAATAAATAAATAAATATAAATAAGTAAAATATAAATAAAAATTACAACTCAAGTCCATGTGTCATCTTTGAACACGTCCCAGCGATATCTGGTACTTCATGAACTACATGCGGCTGACATGAAGGAACCAAATTTAACTTAAAAAACACAAACTCGAAATAACAAATTATTTTTGGACTATTATGCACGTTAACTAACGCTCCAAATTATCCTTAAACAGTAAAATGTCCATCTAAAAAGTACTTTAATCGGGATAGAGCTATAGTGATATAAAAATCCAAAGAATCAAATCATCCCAGTCCTGAGCTTTGACAGAAATAGTGTCTAATTGTCAATGTCGGCGGAAACAATGTCTTACTCCAGAAGAATCTGGACTTCCTAACATTTTCAGATACTGTAACATAATACTATGAAAATCTCCACAGCAGATTGACATATTGCACAAAATGAATCCATTTAAATCTATCAAGAATCCTTACAACCCTTCTTGAATTTTGAGGTCTAGAGATTTACTGATTTTACTGATGTCGGTTAAAATTATATTTGTTTATTGCAAATAGTTTTTTTGCAAATGACAAACAGCTATACGGTAAGAAAATTCGGATAGGTTAATTAAATCAAGCTCATGACATTTTCTTCACCCTCCATTAAACTCATAATTGTCAATAATCTTGATCTTAACAAATATCATTTCCCTTTATTATTAATATTTCCTTTTTATTCCTTCATTACTAAATTCAATAATACATTTCTTACTTCTACCAAAAATAATTTATTATAAATACAAAAAGTTAAATACACTTTTTAATGATTTTTTTTCGTTTTTCATCATCGATCTGAGATGTTAACAATTTCCATATATGCATCGATAAATACCTACCAAGGCAAAAATTATCTATTTTTATTAGTGAAAAAAATATGTTTTCATGGTACCAGGCAAAAGGATGGATCTATGCTACTAGAACTTGGGGACATGCCCCAGTTATTATCGTTTTATTACAATTAATAATCACCTTAGTTTAGGTAATCGACCATCCGGGAAGACACCCTGATAAAACAACACAAGAGGAAAATGGCCGTATTACGGAAGGGATCCAAGAGCTTGTAGAAACCAATATTTGAGTTAAAGCTATAATCAACGAACAGCCACCGGATTGCAAATATCTTCCTTCCCAAGTTCTTGTAACATAAAATCCATCTTCGTCTATTGCATTTTAAGCTTTAAAGTTGAATATCACCTAAAAAAAATCTGGTGCGGGCAACACACGACTTTCACTTACCTCCATTTTTAAAATGAATGAAAGAATTTTCAAAAACAGTTAGAGACAAAAATACGTGAAACTATTAAGGAATTAATTAAATTGAATTTATATAAAAACATGTGTTTCATTAAAAGATCTATTATATTAATATCTAAAATAATCAGTTAGTTTTATGTTCATTTCATCACTCTCTATTAACTTTTAAAAGCTTGTGTATGAGATAATATTTTTTCTAAAATCTTTAGCTTTTTAACGGTATATCATACATGCATATTACTGCTCTTATGTTCAAAAACGAAAAATTGCATTAAAAAAATATTTGTTCTGTTTTCTCCTTTAGTTGAATATAAGATTTATTCAATTTATATATTTACCTGTTTTTCATCAGCGTTAACAAGATAATATAGTTATTTTTATTGAATCTACAAAATTTTTTTTTTTTTTTTTTTTTTTTTTTATTGAGATATATTACAATTTGTTACAAAATGAACAATAATAATATTGATAAGAGACCTCATTCATACTATATATACAGAAAATAATAATAATGGTCAAATTTCAAAAAATATAACATAAATTCAAATATATACAATAAAATAATAATAAATAAAAAACAAAACAAATCGAAACATAAACCTATTATTGAGATAAACAAAAAGTTGGCAAATAAATAAACATCTTACACACAATCATAACTATATACAATATATACAATTGCTAAAGGGACCCCAGCAAGCGCTTTTTCCTCCACAAGTGGAGGAAAAAGCGGAATCCAAGAGATCCCAGCACCTCTATCTCAGCCGCATCACTGGTCTGAGCCAGTGGAGGCTGAGTTAGGGCGCTGTAGCCACAAACATACCGTACATGAGTGGAGGATGAATCTACAAAATTAAAGGTACTTAAGGGAAGGAAATTTTAAATATCGGCATTTAAGCCCTTTCAGACCATTTTAATCCAAATGAAACCTAAATGATATGAAAGCCCATTAAATTTTACATCGATATAGCGAGTTTAATCAAAATCGTCGGAACCGTTTTCGAGAAAATCTAAAAAAGGTGCAAAATGCATGGTATAAAGTGCCTCTTCTGGTAAGCTCATTTTGTTTAAAAAGGTTTTGTAACGTCTCAGGCGTATATTTGTCTCAAATATGAAATTTCAGTTTCATAAGACTTACCGTTTCCGCCCGGGAGTTACCACACACACACACACACACACACACTTAGACCTTTTTGCTGGACTTGGTTATTTGGACTTAGGGGACCCTAAAACGTGTATTTCCGTTGAAAACTGAAATTCACGATCGCAATACTTTCCCTTTCTAAAGGGTCTTGTCCCAGAAAAAATAAATAATTATTATTATTATTACTATATATAGTAAAAAAAAAAAAGAAAAAAAAAAAAAAAAAAGAAACCTGTACCACTACAACCCATGAAGGGTCTTGGGCTCAGTACATATAGAGATTCGTACTGTTTCTAGGCCAACGGCAGTGCAATGAGGTGATTAGGCCTTAATCGCGCTCAGCCGCTAGGTTTTTCCCCAATTAATTTGGGTACCCACTTTATAGAGGCTGGGTATGCCCCAGGAGGGTCTCCATATCCTAGGGTCGCCCCCCCGACTGAATTAACAGAATAAATAATATTCTGCCAGAGCCGGGATTCGAACCCAGGGCCCGGAGCACAGCAGACTAGCGCTCTATCCACTAGACCACGCCGCTCCTTATTTTATATATAGTAAGTGAAAGTAGAAATGCATTTCACTTTAAGATGAATTGTTCTTAATATGTAATATATCAATAATATATGTTTTCTATAATTGGTGTTTCCTCAAATTTTCTTTCAAATAAAGAAGTAGACAAAATTCCTACCAAATGATTGTTTGATCATAATCGTTTATATTTCAAGAGAAATTATATAATAATAAAAAGGAAAATTAAAAAAAAATGCCTTAATTTTGTTACACAACGTTGTTGTTTGTTGTGTAATAAAAAACAATACAGTTGGAACCTTATCAGAACTGCTTATAAATATCAAGTTTGACGTGATTGGACATCAGTGTGGGAACCTTACCAATATCATTTCTTAAAGCGTTTCTATATTTTTGAGATTTTGGTCACTTTGAGATTATTCTTTTTAAATAAGCTGTCCTACTTACCCATGTCTTGACTTCCCAATGTCCAAACGGTACCTATTTTGGCTTTTTCATCAGAAATACTGCTCTTCTTCATCAGCCTCAGCAAGGATGTGCCATGCCTAGGCCCGCCAGATTCCCCATCCCGAACTTGCAATTTTATTGATTTCATGTACTCTCCCTTCTTTTCGACAATCCTGTATACATAATGTAACATACGGGTAACACATTGGCCGATAGCGAAGTTGTATTTTATTGTTACTTTTACTAATAAAATAAAATAAATTATTTGTAAGTACTGGGATAGTGCTAGTATTGGATAAAATAATCTGGCACTTGCACCACACAACTTTCACTTACCTTTGTTATTTATATCAATTTAAGAATTTATAAAAATTTAGAAAGGAAAATAATTCGTAATAGAATTCTTTACATTGGATTTTAAAAGAAAGATAAGATGTATTTTAATTAATAATCTATCATATTATTATCTAAAACAATCAGTTACTTTTATCGGCTTTTAACCAATCTCTATCTACTTTAACAATTTTCTGTATAAAATAATATTTGTTCCAAAATATTTAGCTTTCCAACGATATATTATACATGTACATTACCGTTCTTATGTTCAAAAACAAATAATTGCATTAAAAAGTCATTTTTTTCAATTTTCTCCTTTAGCTGGATATCGAATTCGTTTAACTTATATATTTACCTGTTTTTATCGTTGATAACAAGATTATATTGCTATTTTTTTAGTATCTACAAAATTAAAGGTACTTTAGGGGTTGGAAATTAAAAATATCGGTATTTAGGTCTTGTCAGACTATTTCAATCGGAATAATATCTAAATCACATTAAAGCCCACCAATTTTCACATCGATATATAGAGTTGAATCAAAATCGTTTGAGCCATTTTTGAGAAAATCGTAAAAAGTTGCAAAATGCATGGTATAAAGTATTATCTACGACAATCAGTTTGATTTATCGGTTATTCATCACACTCTATTCACTTTTACAATAGTCTGTACAAAATAATATTTATTCAAAAATTTCTAGCATTCCAACGGTGTATTACACATGTATATTATTGTTTTTAAGTTCAAAAACAAAAAAATTGTATTAAAAATATTTTTACTGTTATCTCATTTAGTTGAATATCGAATTCGTTCAACTTATATATTAATTGTTTTTCAGCAATGCTAATCTGATGATATGGTCAACTTCATAAAAACTACAAAATTAACACTCAGTCCTTTTTGCGGGACTTGGTCATTTGGACTCAGAGGGCCCTAAAATGTGTATTTCCGTTGAAAACTGGAATTCGAAAATTTTCAAAATCGCAATACTTTCCCTTAACATATATTCCATACATAGATAAGTGATAGTAATATAAACATTGATTATTTTATTTGGTAACAGTTTAAAATGCTTTACAAGAGGCGTGGGATGAATGAAAACCATTTGTGTATCTTTTTCTCTAAAATACATGAGATAAAAGTACATCAAAAACTGCACTTTTACCACCTCACGCCTTTGCCGTATGGGCCCCCTCAAAACAAATAAGACGTTGATTACATAGACGGAGTGACCCAACATTAGATTACTATAAAGCCCTAATTAAGGCCTCCTCTCTACTTAGTTGCAGTATAAAGCGTATAGCTATATCCTCTATGCTCTGTAGCACTCCCGAGCCCATTAACCAGGGCTGCCAACAAAACTAACCCCTCTTGTAACTGCCTTCTTGATACGGTCTTTATAAATCCGAGAGGCCGGAAGCTGATAGCCCGCCTCTTCATTAGCGAAAGCTGCCTTTTAAACCCACGAGGCGACTGACGACTCAAAGAAGGGCACAAAAAATCACATTTTATATCCCTGTGTATAAGACCAATCCAAAAGGCATTAGGAAAGCATCACCCGTGTTAGTACGAGTTCCCTGCCTCAGCATCATTTTGGCCCCGTGCGAGTAACGACAGGAGCTCCCTGAGAGGAATGCAGGTCGGAATCTCGCCCAGGATTAGCTTGTCGTAGTGTCGTGTCCCTGTTAGCCCTGAGTGGCAAGATAATTGTTCCAGCTCTAGGACAGCACCTGTGTTTAACCACTTTTGTAATTATCGGACTCTTTTAACCGCTCTATCTGCTAATTAACACTTCCTTAGCGAGCTGACCTTTGAAGAAAATAGAGATGGAACGTCTTACATATTAACATCGCATTATTTCTACTGATGTTTCTTGTTTATAATTACCATCCCTTAAGTTGAACAAAGAAAAATGAATAAAATTAAATCATGTTCATATTTAATCCTTTTTGGAGCGAATTTCGCACTGTGCTAAATTAGTCAATAGAGCATTCAAAACTATCAAACTAGTTACGCGATGAAACAATATTATTTTTTGTTAATTGACACAATGTTGTTTGGCTAAATATGTGTTTATTGACCGTAAATATGTATTTTTTCTGCTTAAGTCTGTTTATCGCGATCTCTATCGCTCTTCTTACTGTTTGTCACATATATAGTTAAAGCAAAGCGCAATTAATAACAATATATCCTTTAATTTTATTGATTTCCGGATGATCTAAATCATAGATAGATGATTAACTATGTTTATAAATATTAATGAACTTAATATCGATCTAAAGTTAATAAAATCGAACAGTAAAAGACGTAAACAATGGGAGAAAGATCCGTTGAGATTTGTTGTTACCATTTATTAATTATTTTTCTAACCCAGCAATGGTAGCTAGTTTCTTTATTCCTTCTTTCTTTAGGAAAACATGTTTTTGTTCGTTTCAGATGCACGTTTCAACGGTTCATCGCGGTGTCAAAACATTTTCTTTTTATCCTCCATCTTCAATAATAACCTCAAGTTTTGGGAGAATTGCATTTCTTATAATCTGTAAATATATATAATAATATTTTTTTTATTTTTCTTTGTCTATCTCAGTTTACTGATTCTAAAATTCTGTACGTATTTTTCCCCACTTTTGAAAATAACTGATAAATAACAAAAATAATTATTCTAATAAAATGTCGAATGCACTTTTGAACCCAATAACCCAATGTGTCATGAAATTGGTGTATTTTTGTCAAGGGAAACAATTCGAAGATGGTACGTTTTATGAAGAGTACTGTAATTGCTTAATTGTTAAGAGTAAAACAATAATTATTCGGAGTTCTAATTAATGATAAACAAATGGAAAAGGTGGGCCCCCATCAGTTTATTATCCCCTCATCCCGTAGTCAATGAATTAACAACGCGCGGCTTTATACAGCGAGGTCTGCCGTGGATGGCAGTGCAACGGCAGTAGATTTAGCAGATGTATGGAGAAACTGAATTCAGTATAAATTAAAGCTCCTCTTTTCCGACGGGCTCTATTTGTACAGGCTATTTATTTCAACTATCGGAATAAAATACTGTATAGGCCGCCCGGCTCAAAGGTTCAGTTAATGAGGTGCCTTTTTCAATATTTGATCAAAGGGTAGTTGACGCTCCTCTCTCATTCAGATATATTCCTCTATTTTGTTTTTTTATAAAAAAAAAAAAAAAATTAAGTCATATATCATTGTACATGAGCTATCAATATCTAAAAAAAAGTTACATGAAGGCTTCCTTAATTATTATAATTACTAATCATTAGATCTTTTATTATTTTTCTTTTTTTTATGAACTTCATGTTGTATAAATATACTTACGTATAAGTACAATTTATGTTTTCTTTCAATTAATTAATAGATAACTGTTTTTAAAAGTTTTATTAGCATATTACCACAAAAACTATTAAAATGTATAAAAAAAGATTAGCAGAACTGTGGTCTTTCAGACCGTCAGTCCGGAGCTGTCTTCTCAAAATTGAATAAAAAAATGTAACAGTCTAACATAGATCGCTCATTGATTCTACTATAAGATCTGTAATAAACTCATAACACAATATTCAACAACAATAACAACGCTTTATTCCCTCGTTGAGGTTATACATTACTAACTAACAATAACATATGTTTTTTACAATAAATATATGCAATGCTTAGTGTTATCACAAGATCCAAAACCTGTCAAAATCAATTCAAGAAATTTTAAATACAGTTGCATGATATAGAAATGAAAAAGGGTTTAGAATTTTATATAATATTTATTTATTTGTATACTATATTTACAACGTACACTAGATACAGATATGCTTTGATCCATGATTTAAGTTGTTCTTTTTTCATGAGTATGAATAACCATCGTTTGAATTACCTTATGATAATACAATATTTTGTTTTAAACAGTAGGAAAAGTAACAAGAAAATAAAACTTACACAATTTTTTTTTTTTTTTTTCGGTTGGCGCGACAGGCCTTGAAGGCCCTTGGCCGCGCGGTATGATTTATATTCCACACCGCGATACTCGATGAAATTTTATAGGGTAGGGTCATCGCTCCCTACGCCTATTTTTGTGGGTAGCTATCAATTAGCTGACGGGTCCCACATACCCGGGGGAGATTGTGAGTGAATCTCCATTTATTAGTATGCTTGAAAAAAGCCCTCCTGGGACTGGGATTCGAACTCACAACTTCAGCGTGGCAGGCTAGCGCGCTAACCACTCAGCCACGGGCTCCCCCTTACACAATAATAATTTAAAATATTTTAATTATTAATTAATTTAATTTAAATTAATGTTTTGTTCTTATGTGAGTGTATCCCTTTAGTGATGTTTTGTTGTAATTCCGAATTTCAATGGGTTTCCAGAAGTTGTGGATTTATCAAAATAGTTTTTAGTTTCTGTCTAGATAAACTGTTGTCATGTAGGAAGTTTTAGTCCATAGAGCATTTTTGAAATTTTAGTATATCATGGGTAGCTATTGATGATTCGCATACATTTATTTTGTACTGTTTCTAGTTTTTATAGCAAGTCGAATTCCAGAAGGGCGAGGTTTAACAGATCTCAACACTTATGACTGTTTTATATAATAGGAGCTTGTTCTGAGTGCTGGATTTTCTTATTGAAATATGAGACCATTTTATAAATACATTTTTTTTTTTCGGATTTTCTATTGATGTGCTAAAGATTTGCCCAATGTTAAGTATTTTATTGATTTAGACCAGAGAATGTGGATTAAGTTTAATAAAAGGTGATGTTTTATGTTAGTCTGCGCTTAGGGAAAATGATAGCTTCTGACTTGTTTGCATTCATTTTTACTTTCTAATATTAACTGACTTTTTTGAAGTTTAGCTTTAGGGGTCTCAGAATTAATTATATTGAGTTTCGATATAATCATATGTTTTAATAAATTATCTAAAATATTATTACATACAAGAATCAGATAGTTATACCGGCTTTTCATCTTTCTTAACATTAACTTTTACAATTACGTGTATACTATTTTTTTTCTAAAATCTTTAGCGTTCCGACGGTGTATAATACATCTATATTGCTGTCCTTATGTTGAAGTACAAAAACAAATTGTATTGAATAATAATTTACTCTTACTCTAATAGTTTACTCTTTCCT
The DNA here is from genome assembly GCA_023052935.1 of Piezodorus guildinii. Taxonomy (NCBI): domain Eukaryota; kingdom Metazoa; phylum Arthropoda; class Insecta; order Hemiptera; family Pentatomidae; genus Piezodorus; species Piezodorus guildinii. The sequence continues at coordinate 113,009,227 of CM041293.1, read as the reverse complement.
TCTTTGAGTTTAATAACAAATTCGTTCAACTTGTATATGCACCCAATTTTTACCAATTCCATTAATCTACTTAATTAAAGGTACTTGACGAAGAACATTTAAAATATCGGCATTGAAGCCTTGTCAGGCTATTTCAATCAGAATAAAGCCTACATTATATTAAAAACCATTAAATATTTCGTCAATACAGCGAGATTAATGAAAATCGTTCCTTCCGTTTTTAAGATAATCGTAAAATATTTGCAAAACAACGCATGGTAAAAAGAGACACTTACAGTCAGCTGAAGAAGTTGCTTTTAATTTCCGGACACAGAGTTGTTTTAAATGTGAAATTTTAGTTTCGAACAACTTTTCGTTTTCGTGCTAGATTTTCTACAATACAAAAAGACGAACACACACACACACACACACACACACACACACACACACACACATACATATTTCCTATAGAGGTATGTGATAGTAAAAAAAAACAGCAAATAAGAATAAACAATTAATGTAATATATTTGATAAATTTTATTTATAAATTAAAATCCTTAATAATTCTATATCTCTAGAAGCATGATTGTACACAGCCAAATCATTTTTACCATTAAGATAGAGTTGCAATAACTATCGGGTCATGAGTATTATGAGTCATCTACTGAAAAATAATACACCTGAGAATTTTTAAGCTATGCCAGAATCACATAATCCTGACTAACCTTCGAGGCGTCTGAAAAGAAGATGGCATTGAGACCTTCTAGTTTAGATTAGCTACTGGAGTGCTGCCAATGGCCAGTTTGCCTGATGTTTTATATCTCACAGCTTATTCACTAGAAGTACTAACCAATACAGTTGTAAATATTAATAAATAATTTTAAAAAAATTATGTTTCTTTTATTCATTCTTTTTCCAAGTCTGTGATATAGCATTAATCAAATTAATATTAAACTCTATGGAAGGTGAGAACCATATTTGGACTTTAATTAATTTGAATTGGATTTAATTTATATTCGTGGTCTAGTGGATAGAGGTCTAGTCTACAGTACTCCAGGTTCAGGGTTCGAATCCCTGTTGGCTGTTCCAAAATATTATTTATTCGGTTATTTTCTTATTGTATTGTATATCTGACCCTTTGGTAAGGTAACCTCCTGGGACACACCACATAAAACGCCTCTGTATGTAGGCACCTGAAAATTAAGGTAATACCTGGCCGCTGAGTGCGATCTAGGCCTAAATCCTAGATTAGGTAAGAACTTTATCGATACTGATCCCAAGACCTGATTAGGGGCTGTAGTGGTACAATTTTTTTTTTAATTTATATTATTTATACGCCAAAAAAGTGGAACGTGGTATTCCAAGGAATATTATATTATGTAATATTCCAAGGAAACCTAAATGTTAAAAGAACAAACACAACATAAAAAAAGAATCATTACCATTGGGTTCCTTCCAACTGGTAGCATTGAGGTACTTTCGTAACCGCAGACTGACGAAAACCGAGCAGATGGTTGTGGTATTTGTATTGCTCACGTGCTTTATACTTCTTTTGTAAAGAGCAAATTATCCTGATTGCTGGGTCAGTGGCTACCTCAGCAACCTTTTTACTCATCTTTTTTTATATTTCCTAGATCTGATAGTTATTTCTCATGATAATATTTCACATTAGAACAATACCTACGTTTGTTGGCTACTAAAAAAAAAATGAAATCATCATTATTGTATTTGTTTTTATGCTTGTTGTAGAGATAAAACATAACCATATTTTTTTAAACAATATTTATTAGTTTCTTTATTTTCCAATGATTCATGTTTTGAATATTGCCTCAAACAGTTATTTTTGCCCTCTACCCTTTACTATTGTTATGTGCTTCTAATGTTATACGGCGAGAATATTAAATACGTTAAACCAGGTAAAATGTGACTAAAATTATCCTGATTCTAGGCGTATTTATAGAAATTTTCATAAGAGTTTGTGATTTACTTAAGAGTGCTTTTGAAATCTTAACTTTTATGTGTACGAAAAAAAAGTTAATTTTCTGGTTTTTGTTGTTTAAGCCATTTTTTTTTTTTATTCTTCGTCTTATATTTCTGTTATTATTCGTTCTAGAAAAAAAAATAACTATTATGGTACAAATCTACACCAATGCTTTGGTGAACGACACTGAGCGGAAAACTAGTGATACCGGTTTGGTACTTTCTGGTAATTTGTATTCTAAAAAGAAGTTATTTCTAATCACTAGTCGGAAGTATGAATTGTAGATTAATGTTTTTTACGGTGGTGTTTCTTTTAAGGAAAATTGAAATAATAATAAAACTATTTCCGAATAACAGGATGCCTGGTTCTTGGGTAAAGGATTTCAGAGCAGTGTTCGGATTGGATAAGTTCTTTGAGGTATTCGGTTAATGGATAGATCTTATTTTTGATTGTAAAGGAAATAAAAATACATTTTAGACTGCTTGTTAGATGAATATATTGGATTTAAAGCATAATCAAGGTATTTATGTGAATATAAGAGATTGTTACAAACGAAGATCTTGAAGTGGCCATTTTCTTTTTAGCTAGTTTAGATTGTATTGGGTTGAAAAATAAGTTCGTATCGTTTTTTACAAGTTATTTCAATAAAAACTTTAGATTCTTGTAAATATTATTAATCATTTATAAAATTACATACATACTATTACATATTGTTATCTTTCAAGTATTTTTTTAATTCCTTCCTTTCCGAACGGCGCTTTGCGTCTTCCAAGTCAATATTTCCGGTTCTGAACCACGAACCACGTACAAACGGTGATTTCTCCTAAGGGACTATCACCATACACTCTGCGAATTAGTAGTTTGAATTTTAGTTTTCGAATAAAAAATCACTTAATTTTTTTATCTTCCGTTTTGAGCAAGCAAAATACCTCTTAAAAATAAGAATTCTCGGCTGAAGCTGATGCAAAAAAGCATCTTATGGTAACTAATATATTTTTTAGAATATGCAAACATTATTGAACTAGTGAACATGATTTTTTAAACACAGAGAGGAATAAATTAAAATATTGAAAAACGCCTAGATCTTATTTTACAGCTCTATAATTTAATATATTTTATATTATATAATCTTAACAATTTCTGGTTCCCTGCTTAAAGGTCTGAGAACATCATTTGGGATAAAAAAGGTCTCAGAAAAAGGATTCTTTTTGCTGTATTTCAAGAAAGGAGGATGAGAGTGTGCACTAATTTGCTAGTAGGAGCAAAGTGAGGTAGAAATTTATTGAACCAAATGTAATTTGACAATCCATGGGGCATCATCTGGTCCTTGATGAATGAGAGGAAGTCGATTTGGGAAGAATGGAAAGAGGTAAGATTAGTGGTCTTTAGTAAGGGGAAAGGTCATTGAGTCATGGAGCGGAATAATTTATTGACTCTAAAACTTTGTGAATGAAAAAGTCGAGGAGGTCGGAATAAATGTTGATATCAGGTAGTCGAAATGTTAGATTATCTTCGGGAATGGTGTTAAAATGGGAATTATTTCATTCTTGTTTTCTTTATTTATATTTTGGGATATATTACAATTTGTTTTTAAATGAGCAGTAGTAATCGTGATATGAGACCACATTCATACAATATATACAGAAAATAATGATGAAGTCAAATTACATAAAACATGATTATATATATACATACAAAAAAACAATAAAAAAAATCCTATTATTGAGATAAATACAAAGTGAGTGATAAATAAATATCATACACACAATCATAACTATATACAACATTTACATTCTACTAAAGGAATCCTCCTGTATATCTGCTGGGCTATTTCCTGCACTTGTATAGGGAAAAGCGGAATCCACAAAAGATCCCAGCACCTTTCCCTTAGACTCGCGTCCACTGGTGTGACTAGGGATTGCAATCCGGCTCATTTCTAATCCGGCCGGATCCGGTCCCGAATTTCATCAATCCGGATGGTATGACTAAATCAGGTTGATTTTCACTTTTCGGTAAAAGATAAACTGTTAGTATGTTATTCTAGTATAATTGTATTCATAATAGGAAGTTTATAAAATAAAAGTTATGTTTGGATAAGATATGGAGCAAAAATCAAAGTTTAGTAGTTTAGGTAACTAGTAAAATTTTAATGGCTATTAAAACAAATTACAATTTGCTGAAAATAAAGACTATTTGTTTTCTACCACTCTTTTTCCAAAATCAAAATTGATTTTTGATAATATATACTAAAGTTATTAGTACTTACATTATATTTAAATAGCAAATATTGTCAGTAGAATAATTTAAAGATTTATATTCATAATACAAACTCATTATTGTGATAATTATGCCATTCTTCAGACATATTCATTAAAATATGATTGTGTCTATCATTAATATAAGAGTTGTTTTTGATTGTTAGAATTCTCAAATAATTTAAATTTATTGTTATCACAATTTCCATCTGAGTTAATTAAGCAAGGATAATTATATAAGATTTTATAAAGTAACTTAATAAATTAATTGAGCTATCTGAGAAAGTGAAGTATGGGAAGACGTGGGCAGTAACATAGCTCAGTCTTCCTGGATTTCAATAGATTTGTAAGCAGTGTTTCGTATAATTCAGTACCATAACACTTGATTGAGTCAGTACGTGAGTGAGCAATTTCTCTAAAAAAAAAGTTAGAGTTGTTTCAGAAGTTCATCTACAGCCAACTTATAGGATGCTATAGCTCGCGTATATCCAAGATAATAATGTCTGTTAACTTACATTTAGGTGAAGCACCGACAAAACAAAAACACATGTACTGTCTCGTGGAAGGCAAACAAATGATGCTGGATTGAACTGATAACGTGAGGTAATTTGGAGCCGAACGAAACCACCATACATGCACGCCAAATGTAACGCATTTAAAGTACTTTTTTTTCATTAATCTGCACTATTATGGCCAAAAACTGCTATAATCGGATCCGGTTGACGCATAATGATGCTGGATCCGCCGGATTACCGGATCCGGTTTTCCGGATTGCAATCCCTAGGTGTGACCCAATGGAGGCTGAGCTAGCGATGGTTCAACAATGTCCTCAAACATACAGTACATGAGTGGAGGATCTGACCAGTATCCGAACTCCTATATAAGTGCTTACAACACTTCTCGCGGCCACTGCCATTTTAATCTTCGAGGAGGATTGTAGGGATGGTTGGTGCTGGAGGTGTTAGGTAATGATGAATAAGGTTCTAATGGAATTCCGAACATTTGGATGGTTCCAGGTCTAAAATAAATGGAATATTAAAGTCGTGGTGTAAGGAACAGTTTGTAACATAATAAGGAGCATTAACTATTGTTCGATGGATTTTGGATTGGAAGGATTGGATGCGTTTGATGTTAGAATATTTAGCTGTCCCCCAAACTTCAAGTCTGTAGGTCCATATAGGTTTCAGTACTGTCCTGTACATCAGTAATTTGTTGTCATCTGTAAGCAGAGATTATCTGTTTAGTAGTCCCTATATCTGGCCGAATCTGCGGTTGAGTACTTTTCTTTTAAGTCTTGTATGTGAGTTCCACGTCAGTCTTTTTTCTAGTAAAAAGCCAAGATAATGGACTGTTTCTAAGAAAGGAAGCGGTTTTTAATTGATACCGTTGGACAGGATTTATGTCAAAGGGTGAAGGTGACGTGTGTACGCTTTCGTTCACCTTAATACTCCAAGCATTACACCAGTCTACGACTAGGGAAAGGTGCCTTTGGAGATTTAGCGATGCCGCTTCAGGATTGAATTTATAAGATAAAATGGCGGTGTCATCAGCAAATGTTGGCAGAAAGGTATCGGGATTGGTAGGAATATTGGCGGTGTAGATGTAGAGAACAGATACCAATACGCTGAGAATGGGAATAATATGTATATTTATTTTCTCTCTAGAGAAACGGTGGAAGTATAAATGTATTGCTTGGTAAAATTTGTATTCACTATTAAATTAAGTGAGCAAAAATAAAGAACATGATTTCAATCAAATGTAAATATATTTTGTTTAGTAAAAAATATTGTCATAACGCATATTATAATGAAGTTACTCCATAAATTGATAATATTTAGCAAAAATAAAAAATAAAATTGTGTAAAACATGAATTACGAATAATGTTTTCATTAAATTATTTGCTTTAGACACTCTAGAACCATGTTTTTTTTTGTTTTTTTTCTAACATATTTATTGATATTTACAACTGTATAATTATATACAACAAGTAACTGTGATGGATATAGTAATCTAACATGAAATACATGAAGAGATGCCACCCATCGACAGCACTCTGAAAATATTTTAAACTAGAAGGTCTCGGGGCCATCTTCTTTTCAGACGCCTCGGAGGATTATCAGGAATCGAAGAGGATGATAGGATAGAAACTAGTGGATTAGAGTGGAAATGGAGTTTTTCATGGAATGATTGATATCTGGTTCGGGCTAATTCAGTAACATATGGGATATTGAGGTCTTTATGGATAAGCTTATTCGTGACAAAGTAAGGAGCGTTAAGGATTTTACGAAGGATTTTGGATTGTAAGGATTGGATACGAGAAGAATTTGATGGTTTGGTAGAGCCCATAGCTCTACTCCGTAAGTAGAACCATGTTATTTTATGTAAAAAGAACTGTAATTTAATATCAGTTTAAAAACAATTCAAACTCAAATGATCTCTCTTTCAATTTATATAATTTTATTTTATGTTTATAAACTTTTTTTTACGTTCCGTGAAAAAATAAATCTAATTAAAACTATGTTTCCAGGAGTAAAAAAACATATTTGCGTTATAAAAAACTTTAAGCTTTATTTTCTTTTTTTAGAGAACTGATTAATTTAAAGTAAATTAACAGTGCGATATTTAGTTTTAAAAAAAGTCTACCTTAGCTTATTATAGATATATTCCTTTCAGACATATTAGGTGAATATATAAAATTCCAACTTTCCTGCTAGACTGTCGTAACGGTTTTTTTTTTTTTTTTTTTTTTTTTTATTCGTATATATAACAATTTGTCATAAAAGACAATAATAATAGTGCTGCAGGATCTCATTCATACAATATTTACAATATAAACAAAAGGAAAGTCAAGTTACATAAAATAAAATCAAAATAAATAAACGTATACAATAACAAAATTTGTAGACAAAATAAATACAAATAAATAAAGTTAACAAATAAATAACTAAAATATGTCACATTCATACCTATGTACAATATTTACAATCACCTCGGGAACCCCGGACGGGGCTTGTCCCCCCACTTGTGGAAGGACAAGCAGAGTCCAAAGGATCCCAGCGCCTCCCTCTCAGCCGCATCACTGGTGAGAGCCAGCGGAAGCTAAGTGAGGGCGCCTCAGCCACAATCACACCGCGCATTAGAGGAGAATCTGACCAGTGTCAGAACTCCAGAATAGATGATTTACAATATGTCTCGGGGCCACTGCCGTTTCAACCTTCTAGGTGGGTTGTATGGATGAGTGGAGCTGGATAGGGATCGTGCTAGAGGATTAGGACGATGAATGAGGTTCTGGTGGAATTTGGATGGAATTACGTCTGAAATAAATGGAACATTAAGGTCGTGGTGCAAGGTATAGTTGGATACATAATAAGGAGCATTTACTATTATTCGCAGGACTTTGGATTGAAAGGATTGAATGCGTTTGATGTTAGAACGTTTAGCTGTCCCCCACAGTTCAAGTCCGTAGGTCCAGATGAGCTTCAGTATTGTCTTATAAATTAATAATTTGTTGTCAACTGTAAGTTCAGATTTTCTGTTTAATAGTCTGTATAACTGTCCGAATCGTCTGTTGAGTTCTTTTCGTTTAAGTCTTGTATGTGGGTTCCAAGTCAATCTTTTGTCTAATAGTAAGCCAAGATACCAGACTGTATCTGAAGAAGGAATAGGAATGGAATTGAAGTAAACTGGCGGACAGGAGTTTCGTCGAAGAGTGAAGGTTACGTATTTGCATTTGGCTTCGTTCACCTTTATGCGCCAAGCATTACACCATTCTTCGATAAGACAAAGGTGTCTTTGCAGGATTAAGGATGCTGTTTCGGGAACGGAACTGGATGATAGGATGGCGGTGTCGTCTGCAAATGTTGCCAGAAAGGTGTCAGGATGATTAGGAATATCAGCGGTGTAAAGGATGTAGAGAACGGGTCCCAGGACGCTGCCCTGAGGAACACCGGCCTCAACGGGATAAAAGTTGGAAAATTCTACACCACAGCGAACTTGAAAGGAGCGGTTTGAGAGATAGGATCTTAGAATGAGGTAGAGAGACTGGGGTAAATGCGTTTTAAGCTTGAAGAGTAATCCAGCGTGCCATACCCGGTCAAAAGCTTGCGCTATGTCCAGAAACGCACCAGAACAATACTCTTTACATTCGAGGGCTGAGGAAATATGGTCTACAACTCGGAGTCCTTGTTGAACAGTGGAATGATGAGGACGGAAACCAAACTGGTGGGAAGGAAGATTTTGAGATTCTAATATAGACAGGATTCGTTTTAGAAGGAGTTTTTCAAAGATTTTTGAGAGGATGGGGAGTAAACTAATAGGTCTGTAGGATGGAGTGTTACTGGAAGGTTTACCTGGTTTTAGGAATAGAATGATTGTGGAATGTTTCCATAAGAGAGGAAAATAGGTGGTGCGAAGGATGCAGTTGTAGATGTATGTAAGAAAAATAATGGCTTTTTGGGGAAGTTGTCGCAGGATCTGGGGGGTAAGGAGATCGTGTCCAGGAGGTAACGGTTCTAATAAAATAACCTGTTATTAGTCTGATTTAGATTTTTAGTAAATTAAAGATAAAAAAAATTATCTTATAATTAAACGTGTTTTCGAGGCATGAAGTATCTAAATGATAGTCACGTAACCACAACCAGTAAAATCATATGAAAAATAACTCGAAAATTCAAAACGTGATATATCTTGCAATACTAGTCAAATTTTAATAATTCTTCTTCCGATATGTAGGTAATTCGTTCAGCTGTGAATAAGTAAGCACGTTATTTTAAATAATGTATGAACAGGAGCAAGCGGTGCGCCCTTGTCATCGATTAAATCCAGACAGACTGACCAAAGACTAAACTAAACGTTCAAAACGAGTAAAAAATTTCTATTATAAGAGCATAGTTTTTTTTTTTTTTTTCTAATTCCTGCAAGTTCAAAATACTTCGCTACGTTTAGTAGTGAGAAAGTAAAAATATTGGTGAATAAAAAAAAAAGACTATAGATTATAGATTTAAAAGAACTGACATATTTATCAAGGTCAGGGAATAGTAATTCTAACCATTTTCTGGATGAAATACCATTATTCTATTAAAATTTGAGTTTCTGAAAGTGTTTGTAACAAATTTCAAACTGCATGAAGAAATAATATGATAAAAGTTTTTTTTTTAAATTTAGTTGAGAACTCATGAAAACCGAAGCGACGCAATAAAGGCGTTTAAAACAACTTAAAAACTGATTAGTAGGTTAAAACCAATGATCAAAATAATAGAAGTGAATTAAGACGTGCCAAATGAATTAATAAAAATGCATAAAATGAAGATAACAATAAATTAACTGTAATATATTATGGGGTCAGGTGATTCTGCTGTATAGGAAGAAATATATTACCTTTTGGCTGAAAATAAAAGGAAAGGTTATCAGTTTACAGAGGATATAGTACGTTTTGGAACGAAACATGGATATAGTACCTGTTGGAATAAAAAAAAATGTGGATTTATTCCCTTTTTAAATGAAATGTATTTTTCAAATACGTTTTTTTTAGATAAATTCTGATGACTAATTTAGATAAAACTAAATTATTAGTATACAATTACGTCAAAATATCAATTCCAAAAAAATGTCTTTTAGTCCTTTTGGGAATCAACGTCACAAGCACCAATTATCATTTCTTACTTTATATTTTAGATCAGTAGAAGTTTGTTTCCAGTAAAATAATTTTTTTTTAAGTACATAATTTTGTTGTTTTTTTCAATACTATCGGCGTTCCACTAATAACAGAATTTTGTAATTTTTTAAATTCAGCTTCGTAGAAGACAATATTTATAGACTAGATAAATTTAAAACAGAAAATCAAATCTAAATAAGATTTTGAATAACCCAGCTACGTGGCCAGATGAAAGTATATGGTTTGCTGTTTAAGGAAATAAATTTAAAATTATATTTTAAACATGATATCTTGTAAAGTGTAAAAATACATTTTCTAAAATTTAATGTCTGTATGGTTATTTTCGAAAATCGTTATTTTTTGTTCTTATTAATAATTGGCATGGTGAGGAAGGGTATGTAGTAAAAGTAATAAAAAATATATAATCTATAAATTCCGCTGTTTATGAGGGAAGCAGTAAGCTTAACGATGTGTGACAGGTTAATAATATATTGACGCAGAGATAATTCACATCTGTAATGATCTTATCTGGTAAGTTATAGCGGGTCGCCATCTTGATCTATAGCTAATCATAAATATCTTATTCCATTTTCACATTGCTGTTATGATAATTGTGATTAGTATTTGAATTAAATAATTAACTAATTATCATACAATCCAATATAAATTTATTCTAGACTTGGTTCTTTCATGACGTGACATTTTATTCTTACAAATATAGCACGTATTAGTGTAGTAAGTCACTTATTTCCTTTCACTTACCTATATATGTAATATAGGGTAAGGGAAAGTATTACGATCTTAAACATTTCCAAATTCCAGTTTTCAACGGAAATACACGTTTTAGGGTCTCCTGAGTTCAAATGACCAAGTCCCGCAAAAGGTCTGTGTGTGTGTGTGTGGTCCAGCGCAAAAACGAAAAGTCCTTTGAAACTGAAATATCATATTTAAGATAACTATACCCCGAGATGTTACCGCAACTTTTTCACCCAAATCAGCCAACATGAAGAGCCACTTAATATTATGCATTTTGCGCCTATTTACAATTTTATCAAAAACGGCTCTAACGATTTTGATTATATTCACTATATCAATGTAAAATTGGGCTGGCTTGAATATGATGTAGGCTTTATTCTGATTGAAATAGTCTGACAGGGCTTGAACCCGATGTTTCAAAAATTCTTCCTTTAAAGTACCCATACTTTTGTAGATTTTAAGAGATTGACCATATCATCTGATTAGCATTTCTAAAAAACAAGTAAATATGTAGGTTGAACGAATTCGCTATCCAACTAAAGGTGAAGACTGTAAACATATTTTTTATATGCATTTTTTGTTTTTAAGGATAATAACAATAACACAGATGAATAATATACCATTGGAAAGCTAAAGGTTAAAAAAAATTATCTTATACATAATATTGTAAAAATTAACATAGATAATAATATAATAGATTATTTAATAAAACACATGTTTCTATTTAAATCCAATGTAGATAATTCTTTGAAAATTTATTTTCTTTTCTAAATTTTACTATTATTTATATAAATAACGGAGGTAATTGAGGAGAGGCGTGGTCTAGTGGATAGAGCACTAGTCTGCAGTGCTCCGGGTCCTGGGTTCGAATCCCGGCTGTGGCAGAAATATTATTTATTCTGTTAATTCAGTCGGGGGGCAACCCTAGGGTATGGAGACCCTCCTGGGGCAGACCCAGCCTCTATAAAGTGGGTACCCAAATTAATTGGGGAAAAACCTGGCGGCTGAGCGTGATTAAGGCCTAACACCTCATTGCACTGCCGTTGGCCTAGAAACAGTACGAATCTCTATATGTACTGAGCCCAAGACCCTTCGGGGGTTGTAGTGGTACAGGTTTTTTTTTTTAACGGAGGTAATTGAAAGTCGTGTGTCCTTCACTTAAATTTATAACATTATCTACTATTTTGTTTCTTTTATATGTCAGGAAGACTTATTATTACTTATAACATTAAAAACTTTTATAACCATAACATATATTTCCCGAATATAAAATAATAACTGGATAGTAGACAATCAAACGTCCGACACGTCGTTAGTTGAATATTGGAAAAAGTTTTATGGATATATCAAAAATGTTCATAGCCGATATTTAATAAAACGGGGTTTCTCGTTAAGTGCCTCCTAGAAATTTCGAGCCCTTCTGAAAATTTTAACAAGTGTCTGTTATTTAAAATAACGATCTAAAGTTGTCCATACATTACGTCCGTAAGTTATCCTAGACGACCCGAAACTTGTCATTCATTATATTACCGACAACAACCTTGGTCTCTACTACAAATCTCTAATAGTTGGAGTAAGAAGGGAACTGATTCGACTTCACTATCAGCCTGGAGGAGGGATGGGGTATCAGCCTCTGCTATGTACAATCTCAATGTCCCAGAGGATAAGAGAGGATAAGTATCCAGTAGTTCAAGAAGCAATTTTTGGGAAAATGTGGAAAGTGTTTCCGAATGAGAGCAATAAATAAACTAAATAAGACCATTTAGGTGCATTTCTTTGGAACTGGCTCTAAAGCTAAGTAAATCAATAAAATACAGACAGATACGGTCCATCATTTTATGTATTAAACTATATATACAATTCAAAGCAATATATTCTAAAGTTAGGAAAATCTACATTTAATTATTATTATAATCAAAGCTGTTTTGTTTTTTTTAAACTGGAGATATATATGAGAGATAAATATCTAAAAAAAAAAGAAATTAGATAATTGTGATTGGACTATTTTTTTCGAGTGGTTTAAACAGGTTCTAAGAGAAGAAAAATAGGGCGATAGCCTTTAGGTGAAGTGGGATTGAAGGTTTTATTAATATTGAGGATGTATAGTCGACTGTAGAAACTATTATAGATGGAATAATCAGGAGTCAGTCATTTTTTGAAGTTTTTTTAATTAATCCACCTATAATGGTTTTATTAATAGATTGGACAATTTCATCTTTCTAGGAAATAGGGTATATTGAATTTTTGAAAAATTTATATATGAAGAATAAGACTGGTATGATTTCGAGAAGGCACAATTTTAGCAATTTGGCTGATATCTAAGAGTTAGTGTGAGATTTCATGACATAGGAAATTATGTCAGTAGAAGATATATAGGAAAAATAAAAATTATCGGGTTTAAATAAAGGAACTAGCGGCAAGATGTTTGGTGGTTGCTGGGAAACGTGTGTTGAAATAGATGAGAAATATGTATTTTACTTGTCAATGTGTATTTAATAGTATTTTTTCTAAAATCATTTGCTGGCAAATGGTATATTATACGTCTGTTATTTTAATTTATTAATTTTGTTAATTTTACTTTGGTTAAACTTATTTTTGAAACATAATATTCCATCCATTTATTTTAATTAGGATAAAACCTTTCTCATATTAAAATCTTCTTGATTATTCCCGTAGAATGATCCAGTTTAATCAAATCGTTTTAAGACTTTTCTGGAGATATTAGTATACAACATCTTTACTACAAAAGTTTGTTTAGATTTTATTTATTTATTATTATAAGTATTTAATTTTATTAGCAAATTTTGTTTTCCTCTTATCATCCTCAATTTAACAGATCCTTGTTTATAATGTAATAGAAATAGGGTTATATGTTACTTTTAAAAGCTCCAATGTCGGAGTCATAAAAAATATTTTATACCTGTACTATGCATATTTTAATTCTTATCAAAGCGTTCATGGCATACCTGCATCTGAGTTTTACAGCCTCGTCATGGTTTATCTCAACTAATCTCCTTTTCTCTATTACTTCTCTCATTTATTTAATTTTATATATTCATATACATTTATTAATGTAGTATTTTGACAATTTTTTTCTAATTATTTTGGACTCATCATTTTATCATTACTCATTTCACCGTCAAATTCTTTCTGCGAACATTCTTTGCAATCCAAATCCTTCGGAAAATTTATTTTTATGCCATAGACCGTAATAGCTAAACATCTTCTAATTCCAAACTCTCCCTACATCTTTAGTATCTCTATTTACCAAAGATGATCCTCCGGGACGATTTAAAATAAGATGGCTACGGAGCCTTCTAAATTGAATTAGACGATGAAAAACTCCATACATAAGTTTTTACATGTCATATAAACCAGTCGCACATTTACTTATGTTATTGTTTTCGTAAAATGGTTAATTTTGTGGAATCTATTACATTAATGATACTTTAGAGAAAGAATATTCGACAATTTGTCATTTTACCCCCATCAGACTATTTCAATCAGAATTAAACCTATAAGATATTAAGGCCCATTAAATTTTACATCGATATAGTAGGTTTAATCAAAATCGTTTATGAGAAAATGTCCAAATTGCTTAGTTTAAAGTGGCTATTTTGGTTAGTAGATTTGATGTAAAAATAGCTATAAACTCTCAGGCATGTACGCTTCAGAAATAAGAAATTTCAGTTTTATACCAGTTTTTTGTTTTGAAGCTAGACTTACCGCACACACAGACTTTTTTGCGGGAGTCGTTTGGACTCAGGGTAGAGTAAAACATGCAATTCTGGTGATAACAAGGATTCGAAAATTCCCTCGATCGCAATACATTTCTTTATTCCATGTATATGTAAGTTATAGTATAAATCTTAGGGATTCAAGAAACTAATCAATGAAGGACTATCGATTTCAAGTTCGGAATTTTTCGGCAACTTATACAAAAACTTAATTAGTGTAAAAGTTGGTAAATTTTTTTGTACTACAACCACGATATTGATTTTTTTTTTTGATAAATAATAACAAAATGTATATATATTTTTTTCTTTTTAACCCATAAAGATATTGAAAATTTCTGGAAGACGACCACTGATTGCTAATTAGAACCCACCTCCACATTAAAGTTCATCAACCATTGTCTTAATTATCCGCTATCGACAAGGGATCGGGAGAGGGACGGAGGAGGGGTAGAGCTAAGACAAAATAAATTCAGGAGCGGAGTGAATTGCTGTAATTAAAGTAAGATAAAGCGGCGGGAAAGAGGATAAGATAGGACGAAACCATTTATAAAGCTGCCTTAGCCCTAGCTAGCTAGATATACAAACTGCACCAGCTTAGGCTCACAACTCCTGCCTTGAAACATAACCACCATTGTAGGGACATCTCTCTTTAACATCTCCCTAATGGTCTTTAGTAGGGCGTCAGGGCGGCTCTAACTGGACGCTTAGCATCGCTTCTCCTGTCTTCGCCACTTCTCCACGTCCTTTCGTGAAAACCATGTTCTGGTTTAGATTACACTAGTACAAATCGATGCCGGACATGGAAATCATTAATTTTCTTCTTGACACTTAAGGAGAAAACTCTCTTACTTTTGTACCTTTATTTACATATCCAAACCTGTTTAATATATATATATATATATATAATATATATATATATATATATATATATATATATATATATATATTGTATAAAACTAACAGTGGGCTGTCGGTCAGATCAGTGACATAAAACTGATATGTTAGGCGTGATAACAATACCTAGCGTTATATTTTAAGATATTTAATCAGAATTGCACGTCTGTTATACACGATTTTTTCAGTCTTCTCCTGATTATATTGGGAATACTTGACGTTCCAGAGTATGGTATATGTTTAGCTTCAAAAGAATTTAATGCCCATGTACTTTGCAATGAAATCGAGTTTAGTGAACCATATGTATTCACTGACGGTTTACTTAAAGGTTTTGTTAGAACATACCAAGGTGTTGGCATTATAAATCCGAGTATTTTTTATGGACATGTATAAAGTCTTTTTATGTAGCTGAGTAGAACAACAAAAAATTGGTTTGAGTAAGTATGTATGGATCATAGTTTTACATTGTTTCCCACATCTTGCACCAACACTATAGAATGTGATATGTATCTTCTTTGTTTTTGTTATCATTGAAATGTTACTGCCAGAATATTGGGACTATCTGGTATGTCGATCCTGTTTGAAATATACATTAATGTTGCAAGTATATAGATCCTAGGGGCACTCCTACTTGCACTGGTGGAATCGACGAAATATCTGGGCCCTGCTGGACGGAGGAAAATATGAAAAAGAAGAGGAAAAAAAAATGGTGCCGTCTTGAGCCTAAACCGAACATCCTGATGACCAAAAAAGGCTTGGGCGATATACTAGAATACAACTGTTACAAATAACTTAAACTTGTCACTCCATGTGATATTGTTAACTCAAATATCGTAAATATATGATATATGGGGTGCAGATATATATTATGGCTGATGTGAAACACATAATTGATAAGATGAATGAAGATCTGTGTGGTGATCACGGGTTAAGTAAGACCCACAAAAATCTAAGGCAATAATTATAGGAATCAAACCACTAAAATATATATATATATATATATATATATATATATATATATAATATATATATATATAATTATGTATAATACGTTTGTTAAATTTGATGTTTGAACCCCAAAAACCAAATTTAGACATTTTTTGAGAATTATTAACTTGAAAAGGAATGAAAAAACTCATCACATGTGCAGCAGTGTTAATAAACCGTTGTTGCGGTTCAGAAAACTTGACTCTCTGGCATCTATGCTGATTAGAAAAATCCTAATAAACGCTATCGTTATGACTTACCTAAATTATGAAAGTATGACCTACATAGATAACCCGGAGGCGTTATTAAATAAACTTTATAGAACCCAGATGGCAGCAGTACGATTTATCACACTAATAGAGCAACATATCACGTTCACAACAGAAATAATAAAACCTTCAAATACACATTACTTATTGCAAGACGTAAAGCATCAATTTTCAATATATCTATCATTGTGAGTGCATGTAGCATACTTGATAATTTTTATACAAAAATTAATTTATATCTCTCACTTCAAACTATTATGAGTGAAATTAGAGAATTAACAAATGAGGAATAATGTTTAGCTGAGAAACAATATATTATTATTTAAAAAGGGTTTATTAATATTTGTAAATACTGTCAAGTTTAAAATTTGTAATGTATATAGTGTAAATAAGAGAATAAGAAGTATTTATGAGAGGAGAGTAATGGGGAGGTAAATTTCCTTTTACATATTTTTCATTAAATTTCTTTATTTCCAGATCGGCTGCTTGAGCCATACATGGTTTTTTTTAAACATAAATGTATAATTATTACAACTCGTAACAATGGAAAAAGTGGGGGTATAGCCTCGTACAAAAGACAACTCTAACGATTATAAATTTATAATTATTTCTGAAAATTAAATAATAAAAACAATTTGATAACATAACGCACAATTATAATAAAAACTAAAGAAAGAAAGAGAAGTAATGAATATACAAAATTAATACTAGGTTTGCAAGAATAAAAATTATAAATTTGAGATCGATTTTAGTCTAAAAAAAATAAAAAAAGAATAAATAAAATAAATTAAATAATTTAAAATAAATAATAAATAAGTAAAAAAAAAATTCAAAAACAAAAGCTAAATAATAATAAATAAAAATTAGTTAAAAATATAAATAAAAAGTAAAATAATATAAGGTTCATAAAACTAGATAATATCCTTTTACATAGATTTATTTTATTTTTAACATTTTTAATCTCATGGTTGATGTTTATATTATATCGATAATCATATGATTTTGTAAACTACAAATAGTATTATTTTAGAGTTTAATACATTTTATTTTAAAACTGTAAGACCACACAAATATCATTTTCTCAAAACTTCGCTCAAATATGTTTCTCTCTTCCTCTCTCCCCACCTCTTCTTCATTCTTTTACACTGCATACTTTCTTTTTATATAAGTGGCCGTCAAGATTTGACTACAAATCCTATATAATCATCAGATGTATGCCATAATTTATTATAAACAACACTGCATACTTCTAAGTTAATACACGTTTATTAATTATATATGTCAAAAATCTGACTCAAGTTAAATTATAAATGTAAATGAAATTCCAGTTCATTGTAAGAGAGGATCAGTTGGTCATAAACGTAACAGCTCATTAAAAATGTATTCTACTCTGTAATGCATCTGGATCTTAAAAAAAATATATTGGAACTTTAAACACTTCAGGAATAAGTAATCACCGTATATATTGTAAATATGTATATTGCTTAGCTCAAAAGTAGTTCATGGAGTTGTAGAAGAAATGGTTCAACGTCCTTATCTATTCGAATAAAGCCAAAAACAACGGACCATCTACTTTATTCTAGCAAGAGTGTGAAAGTCTTTGGACAAGAGATGAGGGTCTAGGCGGGATTCGGAAGTATTTTATAAAATACTATTATTAAATGAGTTCATATGATATTTATAGTCGGGTACATACACGTATTAACCAATAGAAGAGTTGCTTTTTTATTCATCATTCAAGCAGAAAATTACAAGTATTAATCAATCAGCTAAAAAACATACCTCAACGATCCTTGAAGGGTCTTGGGTTAAGTGTATACAGGATTCCGCTTTAAGACGTTGCTTAGTCCGAGATCATGTTCATCTGCCAAGTCTTTCCCCTATTT
This sequence comes from Piezodorus guildinii, assembly GCA_023052935.1. Lineage (NCBI taxonomy): Eukaryota > Metazoa > Arthropoda > Insecta > Hemiptera > Pentatomidae > Piezodorus > Piezodorus guildinii. Next base: position 112,990,828 of record CM041293.1, on the reverse strand, counting down.
TCTGGACTTTATATAGCCTGGGTGAGTCCCAGAATAGTCTCCAAACCCCAGTGTCGTTAGAATAAATAATTATCCTGCCGTGTGGTTCGAACCTAGGACCCAGAGAACTATGATGAACCCCATCGCATCTACTATAGATGATTATATCAAAATAACTTAAGTAAACAGAAACAATCAGAACACCTGACTCCCTAAACAAAGCCACATACAGTAGGCAGATCTACTTATAACACACAATCAGGTTTTTTATCCTGAGCCTGTAGAATGGTTTTTTAGAGCGTGTCATTGTGAGAACTCAACAAATAACACATGATTCAGGTTGTGAGTACCCATTTTATTTTTTTCGGTGTGGTAATTTTAAAAACAGTGCGTTTCGTGGTTACGCCTGTTTCCCTGTGGTTACTATTCCGGTTTCCCTTGTTTTTCATTGTAATTAAAATAAACAATGACTTTTAAAGGATCCTACGTCAAAAAAAAAGAAAAAAATCAATTATCATTGTCTGTTTTTCCATTTTGGCTTACAAATGGGGCAAAATGGGTGAACCTGATGCATTAAGTCAGTTTAGTACATAATTGTAAACTGCTCTAAAATATTTCTTTGTAACAATTATATCTCCTTAAATCTGAACAATCATGAGTAAAAGGGGATTAGAAGAACCCAAACAGAAGAGTTACAGGTGGATACATATCAAACGAAATCCAGTGGAGAACATCTAAAAATTCTGTTACGGGTTGTTTCTGCCTAATGTTATAAATAAAACGAAATCTATTCGTGTATCGGCCCCGGACTGAAAAGAAAAGAATGAAAAAGATAATAATAACTAGTAACTAAAATAGATTTGTAGATCGATGCTTTTAATTCTCTCGTAAAAGATATTATATATATTTTATTATAAATAATATTAATATATATATATATATAATATATATTATATATAGATATAATATAATATAAGATATATCTATATATATTAATATATATATATATATATATATATATATATATATATATGTTTGTTCCAGTAACTTCTCACTTCCTATATTGACGCTAGCTGACAATAATAATTACTGTGATAGTCAATACTATCAGACTCGTCCAATGATCAGTTCAGTTCCAAGCCCCCGAGATCAGGCAATCCTCCCATCGACGCATCGGCCTACCTTTCGGACGCCTACTAGTCGGTTTGGTTATTACCAACTTTCTAATTAAGGAATACCAATTAAGGAATCCGTTCCTCACTAAGCACAAACATTTTACTTGCCTATTTGTGTCTCTGCAATGCTATCAACTCAATTATATTCAAAGGGTAAAAGCTCCGCGATTCTGCGTAGTGCAACCTTCTAAACGCTGCACCCTGCACGCTCCAGGCCTTTAGATTTATGATACTCATCCTCCATCCATCCGTCACTCCAACTCTCTACCTTCAAATCCCGCGAATTTAATCATTTTATTTATTGATTATCCAGTCACAATAGAGTTGTAAATAAGTTTTTTTTCTTTCTTTTTTTTCTTCTCCTTTAGATATGTATATTTGATATCAGTAGTTATAAACTTATTTATATGTATTTAATTTACTCTAGGACTCCAAAGCAGATTTTGTACATTCTGTTTATGTTATTCTAAACGTACAAGTCCCAGGATAAAAGCATTTATTTATTATGTACGTTGCTCGCGATTAATAGTTAAAACCGATGTTCCTCATAGGAAAGATCCTGAAGCAAAAATAAAAACCTAGTACATTGTCGATTATTCTTCAAAGGATATTAGCATTTGGATGGAATTTTTCGTTTTATATTAGTTATACAAGAGATTGTCAACCTGATAGTTATCTTAGCTAATAAATAACAGCCGTTTAGTGTTACTATAAAGTTGATAATGACAGTTATTATGGATTATTAGGATAAATTATGGAACATTTATAGTCCTGATAACTCATCAACAAACTAGGCTATTACTTTCAGTCACCTTCCTCTAGATAATTATACCTTCTTTTTGTATTTTATAAATTTTGAATTATAAATTGGAGTATACGTTGATGTTTATTAAATATAGCATTCCTTTTCATCAACCCACGCCTGGTAAAGTAGGAAATAATACGGAAAAAATACCTGAAATGCTTGGGTTCCTAACCCATTATAATTTTTATTTTAAGATATTATGAGATCAATTATTAAGGTTTAATACAAATATAATTATATTAAAATAATTCATTTTAATGTTAAAAATATTGTAAAATAATGCAACAGAATTTAAGAAGTTGAAGTATCTATAATTTATTTTTTTGTTATCCCTATAAAAGGCTTTTGGTTGAATTTGACTTCATGATTCCTCTTCTGTTTTTCTTTTTCTGCATCTCAGGCAATTTAAGAGGGTTCTGATGGGAGTGAAGATTTTTCAATTATTTTTCATAACTTGTGATGGCGCTCACTAGTGTGAGTCGATCCAGTTTCTTATCAGTTGGTTCTACTCAGTCTTGCCTAGGGTTTGTACGAAAATAAAAAAAAGGGTCGATGATTTGTCTTGAAATATTATAAATTATCATTACAAACGAGTACCAAAAACTCGATGTTTGAAATAATATACGAGATGATGTGCTCTTACCATTTAGGAATTATATAATGCTATCAAGACATCATAATATTTATTTACGTTTTTGTGATTGTGCTTTCTGGAAGTAAATATACATTTGAAATAAGTCGAGGATATCACTGAAAATTCTCAATAATTATTTTCAATTCAAATGAATTACGAAAAAACAAAAAATCTGGTGCGGGAAACACACGACTTTCACTTACCTCCGTTTTTAAAATCGATTAGAGAATTGTAAGAGATAAAAATGAGTGAAACCATTAAAGAATTAGTTTAATGGAATTTGTATAGAAACCTGTGATTTATTAAAAAATCAACTATAATATCACCTAAAATAATCAGTTAGTTTTATAGGCTTTTCTCTTTATTAGCCTTTAGTATTAGATAATATTTTTTCCTAAAATCATTAGCTTTCCGACGGTATATTACGCATGTATATTATTGTTCTTATGTTAAAAAACAAAAAAAAAACATAAAAATATTATTTCAGTTTTTTTTCTTTATTTAGGTATCAAATGCATTCAATTTATATATTAAGCCGTCCATCATATGGATGATTAAATCCATGATATGGTTAATCTTTTGGAATGTATAAAATCAAAAGGTAGTTTAGAGGAAGAAAATGTACAATATCGGCTTTTAAGCCCTGTCAGACTATTTTAATCAGAATGAATAAAAATGATGTTAAAGCCTATTAAATTTTACATCGATATAGCGAGTTTAATCAAAATCGTCGGAATCGTTTTTGAGAAAATCGTAAAAAGGTCCAAAATGCACGTATAAAGTGGCTCTTCTGGTTAGCTGATTTTGATAAAAAACATTTTGTAACATCTCAGGCGTATAGTTGTCTCAAATATGACATTTCAGTTTCATAGGACTTATAGTTTCCGCCCAGGAGTTACCACGCACACCACACACACACACACACACACACACACACACACACACACACACACACACACAACACACACACACATACACACAGATCTTTTTGCGGGACTTGGTTATTTGGACACAGGGGACCCTAAAACATGTATTTCCGTTGAAACTATATCCTTACTACATATAGTAAGTGAAAATAAAAATAGGCTGATTGCCAAAATATTATTTCCTTCCGAACTTAATTTAAAAAATTCATGTAAGAAGTGAGCTACAAGCCTTAAAAAACATATAAAATTGAAGGGCTGAATCAGTGATAATCTGTGAATCTTCGTAATAATTATGTTCTGAGATCCTGTTAATATGAATGCCTCAACTGGGAAATCGTAAAAAGAAAGCAATAGAAATTCATTAAACAATAAAACAAAAAAAAATCTAAATTTACATTACCTTGGTTTAAGTAATATTTAATTTTTTTTTTTTTTTTTGCTAAGGACAGAAATATTTTTTTAAAACAGCTCTTTGTAATACATCTATTAGATAAAAAGTTTCCTCTCACTTATGGGTTGTAATATCTTGACAACCCCAGTTAATTTTAATTGTTTCCTCTTCATAAATTTCCAGTTCTTTAGTTAATTATCATCAATTCATTTTCGATGGCTGTCAGTTCGTTATAGAAGCAATATCATATTTGATTGAACAATAAAACTAACAATATTCTTATGTGTATGGAAATGTTGTTCCATATGCATTTAATTATCACAGCCTGACAAAAACTAAACATTTCCAGAGACTATTTTTAGAATTAAATTAGCTCTGTTGTTTCCTGTTTCACTGTTTTCCTCTAGTAATGCGCCAGAAATTTCAGGGTTATGTTTCTCATGTTAACATTTTATTATAATGAAAGGTATCAAAGAAAAAATAGATTCAATGCGTTTTAACGAAGAATTTTTTTCTTGAAATAAATAATGTTTCTCTGAAAATCTTACAACAAGACCGAGGCATAAGAAAATGAATTATAGCCGAAAAAAATGTTATAAACAAGAGCATTATAGTGAACTTCTAATGTATACAAATTAGCTAGAAAGCCGGATGAATTAAATAGGCATTATAGCTAGATAGTTCTAGTATATTTTACTAGACAACAAATATTTAACCATTATAAAAATTAACGGCAGATTGCAAGGCCTAATAGTGAGACCACTAACTATTTAACTCATTTTATTGGATGACTATCTTGTGAGCCATGATAATAAAGCTTAAGTGAAACCGCCCCACCCCCCGTCCATCTTCCCCCTCCCAATTCTCGGCTAAGGGAACGAAATTTATTTTATCGGATCAGAATCTTCTTATTATGATAACTCGGGGCTTTCAGAATTTCTAATTTATTCAGATCGAACGTATTTCATAATAGATCTTATCGGAGAGGTAGTCCTAAATCGTTCCGGTCATTTTAACAATTATTTAAAACAGTTTAAACTAGAACAATTTAAAGGGGATATAAATCCTTTCTCTTGTTTACGTTGTAACCTCCTAGGGATTTCTCTTAGTTATTTATTGGTGAGTTTTATTAATTAAATTTCTGCCTCACGTCGTGAATAATATGTGTTGAATTCTCTAACTACGAACTTTGCGTTTTATCATATACGGCCCTCTTTTAATGTTATTTAAATAAAATAAAATAAGCAGTTTACGTACTCTATCGCTACTAATCCTTGAATAGACAGTGCTGAATAAGGATCGCATGTTTTTTAGCCATCAGCTGCCAAGGAGAAAAAAAAGGTTTTTCCCGACTTCGTTACCCACTTTAAAGAGGCTGGGTCTGCCCCAGGAGGGTCACCATAACCTAGGTTCGTCCCTCTCCCTCTCCCCTCCCCTCCCGACTGAATAACAGAATAAATAATCCAAATAATTTCTTCGGAACAACCCATTATTATCATTCACAGCACACATCTCAAACAGAATACGGATTGTACGAGCGACTGCAGCACAATTAAATCACCTACTATACTCACCAGGGCTGTCACTAAGACTAAAATACTCATATACAAATCTATCCTTAGACCCGCACTCCTTCACGGAGCACCTCTCCTACATTACCTATATCCCACAGCCCTGAAGTCACTTCAATCAACTCAAAACAACATATTACAAAAAATCACAAAACATACAACACTCGAAAGACGGAGCATGGACCACATACACGAGACTTTAAACTTAGAAACAATACAAACACACATATCACGACGACATATAAAATTATTTGACAACATACCAGCTACATACAACCCGCTTTTCCAATCCATCACTCCTTCCAAGATCCCAGAGAGATGGCAGGGTCGTAAAGGTCCTGTCAATCCAATTCACATCATTAAGTAGCTTTCTACTTAATAATACCCCCCCCCACCCAATATCCCTTTCCTTTCTTCCTTATTTCCATATCTTCTACCTTACCCAATCCCCTCCCCCCACCTCACTATGTCTAATAAATTTCTTTTCAGGTACACTTTAATCTTTTGTTATGTTTTAGTTCATTTTTCTTCTTCAATTTAGCTTTATTTCTTTAACTATATGCTATTTAATCAACAAGCGGGGGCCCCTCAGCTTCAAAATATATGGACACCCCGAACAGGGAGTATAGTTTTATATCTTATTCAATTAATAAGCCTTCAAATGCCGGTAGGTAGAAAAAGGTATAGTAAGTAAACACAAATTTAATATTATATATATATATATATATATATATTTATATATAATATATATATTATAATATATATATATATATATATATATATATATATATATATATATTGGGTTGATGCAAAATTAATGCAGGTTTTTAGTAGGTATTGTAAATACGCCATATCTTTACTTTAACCATATATATTTAATCAAAATAATTTCCATCTGAATCAATGCACTTTTGCCAACGTTCAACAAGCTTTCTTATTCCACCAGAAAAAAAATCCGAATCCCTGGACTCAATGAAATCACGAAAAGAATTTTCAATGTCGTCCTAGTTTTGAAAATTTTTCTCCCTCAAAAAGTTGTCCAGATGCCTGAAAAAGTGGAAGTCTGTAGGAGAGAGGTCAGGTGAATAAGGCGGATGTTGGAGAACTTCGTAGCCCAACTCGTGCCCGTCGTCGAAGCGTTGGTTGTGCAACGTGTGGTCTGGCGTTATCGTGGAGCAGGATCGGCCCCTTCCGATTCATCAATGCTGGGCAAAGACGTTGCAATTTTTGAGTTCCGAGTTCCGCCGCCATTTCTCGTGTGGTTTTGGTTGGGTCTTCTTCCACTTTTGACCTCAGCTGGTCGTTGTCCAGAGCAAGATGACGGCCCCGACCTTCCTTGTCTTCGAGGTCGAAATCTCCTCTGCGAAACTTCTGGAACCAACGCTGCACCGTGCACTCATTAATAGTCCCCTGACCCCACACTTCATTAATATTACGAGCCGTTTGCGCAGCGCTGCGCCCTAATTTAAATTCGTAAATATAAATTTGACGAAAATCGCACTTTGACATTTTCGATTCAAGACCTTTGAACACACTGAACAAAACGATTTTACTAAACAAATTCATGGTGAAAGAGAGGGTATTAGATAAGGTTTGTTTTGGTATAATAATGATCAATGTTAGGATTAGCTTTGTTTACACAATTGGAATTAAGAATTGCAATAGAGGAAACCTGCATTAATTTTGCATCAACCCAATATATATATTATATAATATATATATATATTATTATATTATTCTTATTATTAATACTCTCTGTTTTTCTGTTTGAGGGATTAAGATAAAAAAAAATAATAATAATAAAAAAATAAAATAAAAATAAAAAATCGGAACAACCTCTCTTTTTAATATTTTATATTAATTCATTAATATTACATTTACGTTTCGAGGCCTATATGCCTTATCTTTTTAGCATTAATTGGTCCGCAACTAGTAGCAATTTAATATTAGATTACATGTTCAACAATTAACAATAACAAAAATCACAATTCAGTAATTCTCTTTTTAAATAGTAACAAATTTTATTAATATTTTATTACTACTTACAGAAATCCATATCTTTCAATATTGGTCAAAATCCCTTAAAATATGCTTATTTTTGTGTTGATAATGGTCATTTGGTGACTCAATCGACTAAAACTATTATATGATTACAATTTTCTATTCTAAAAGAAGAAATTGATTTCTTATATCATTAATATTCATTGCCCCAGAAGGTGGCAGATTGTATTATCTCGTAATAAATAATAATAAAAAAAAAAAAAAAAAAAGAAGAAATTGTTCCGAAGATATTATTTGGATGTGATATACTCTTTATAATTGGAAATTGAATCTAAGAATAAATAATATTCTGCCATAACCGAGATTCGAACCCAGGACCCGGAGCACAGTAGACTAGCGCTCTATCCACTAGACCACGCCGCTCCCTGCTTTGATACAAATCACGTTTAACCGACAAGTTTTTATATCAATTGAGAGCATTCACTTCATAGAAGTACTCAAGATTTCCAATTTAAAATAGAAGACACTAGGTTCATTTCGCGAAGCTGAAGGGAAACTAGTAGTCATGTCTTATCGAAACAGTTACAGTGAAACAAATAGAAATAACAAAATCGTTTTAAATAAGAGCTATAAATCTATATCCGCTAGTTTTTAATTTCCTAATAGTGGGATAGGGATTAAACGCAAAACTTTCAAAATAATTTCCAATAACCGTCCTTCAATTTTATATGTATAAAATATTTAATCACCCCACATTTTCGGTATTAATAAAACATAGAAGTATTATCCTCGCACTGCCAACCGCATAATATATATGTATATTGATTTTATGACAAATACAAAGTACACAGTAGTTAAAAATTCTACCTATAATTCACCACTTTCGAACTGCAGCCAGGAATTTATTTTAAATGTAATTAATGATTTCACATATTTCTCTTATTTTTTTCTCGTTCATTCAACCCCTTTCTAAACTGAGCGATTCCCTTAAGTGATTTTCATTCATAAATTTTAATTTTATAGAGTAAATTTTAAAAGAAATCTATTTCCGGTGCGGGCTGAAGCCCCTCGACCCATCTTGCTACGTGCCTGAATTCGGAATCGTCAACCAATTCTTCCTTCCAACAGAACTTCTCTAACGAAATAATACATAAATAACACGATCATATATATCATAAAGGTTAGAAAAATATTCCTTTCTGTTGATGATACTCATTTATTTCTTCTTCTATCATTTTTTTTTTCTGTTTTTATAAAGATTTGAAAGCGATAATAACCATCAGCAGTGATAAATAATAGGTTCTTAATTCTTCCCAAAAAGCTTGTATGACACAAGTAATTATTTGGAGTCTACGTTTCGAGAGTTCTCCCCCCCCCCTCCTCCTTTTCCCATAGTTATTTTGAAATCTATTTTCCTAAACTCGGTCATTAATGAATTAAATAAACATTCTTTAAAAATTTAACACATGGAATCCACTCATTGCAGCAAAAATATTAGTTGGTCCCTAATCACCATGTTTTCTGTGAAATAAACATTTTTGAGGGACTATCAACTATTTTATACAGATAAAATTGAAGTATGTTTAGTGAAATTATTTTGAAAATTTTGCGTTCATTCCCTATCAGACTGTGACTAGGAAATTGAAACCTAAGTGATACAAAACATAAATTTATAATGTATTCCTTTATATAATAAGTTTAATTAAAATCTTTATTTTTTTTTCATTGGTGCAACAGGCCGTGCAGGCCCTGGGCCTCGCGGTGTAATCTCCTGGGGAATGCAATTTATAGTGTAGGATCATCACTCCCTACGCCTAATTTTGAGAGTGGCCATTTGGCTGACGGGTCTCACATACCCGAGGGAGAGGCTGCGAATGAATCCCCATTATATTACATCATTATAAAAGGCCCACCGAGACTGGGATTCGAACTCGCAACCTGTAGCATGAGAGCCTGAGAGAGGCGCACTAGCCACTCAGCCACGGGCTCCCCTAATTAAAATCTTAAGAAAAGTTTAAAAATATATATATTCATGTATAGGAGCTACGGTGTGAAGTCGATTTCCTCAAATATTTATTGTAACATCATTTTTAGAATAGAAAAAAAAAACTTTATTCTGAGACAATGTCCCTTAAGAATAACAATAATGGACAAAATAAATTATAACTGGCCAAAAACAAAATGTAACTACAATTAAATAATTCAAGAATGAACAAAGAAAAAGGAAGAAAGGGCCATAGCGTCATCTCTATTTACAACTTCTAGAAATAAATAACTATAATAAAGAATAAACATAAAATGTAACTATTTGTATGCCTATCTTAAACAGATTTAGATGTTGTTTTAGTTAATATATATATGTGTGTGTGTGTGTGTGTGTGTGTGTGAGAGTGTGTGTGTGTGTGTGGTGTATTTATTTTCTCATTATTTTACATAAAAAATAAAAGTAGAGAAACTGCCTATTGGCAGTACTCCAGTAGGTAATTTCAACTAGAACGTTTCGAGACCATTTTCTTTATAGCTGCCTAGGAGGATTATCAGGTATTAGATATTAAGCCAAGATTAAAACTAGAGGTTTAGGGACGGAATGGATTTAATTTTTTTTTTTTTTTACTTTATTTATTTTAATTTACAACTGTAATAAAAAACACAATAAGTAAATATGCAGTATGAAGAAAAGTCATGAAAATGTCTTGAGAAAGTAGCACTTCACTAAATATTTTAGGGCAGTAGGTCCCGAAGCCCCCTTCTTTTCAATCGCTTCGGAGGGTCATCAGGGATATCTAAAAGAAGATAAATTACGGAAAAGTGAGTCTGAGAGTGAAGGGAGTTAAGAATGAAAACAGTTGTATATATCCACGGGCTATGTCCGCAACAAATGGGTTGTATAACTCATTATGGAGGAGTTGATTTTTGACAAAATAAGGGGCATTCAGTATTTTGCGAAGGATTTTCGATTGTAAGGATTGGGTGCGGGAAGAATTAGATGGTTTAGTAGACCCCAAAAGCTCGATTCCATATGTCCAAATAGGTCTGATAATAGTTATGTAAATGAGTCTTTTGTAATATACTGCAAGTTTTGACGTTTGTGTTGTAGTAATCGCTATCTTCGAGCAGTTTCTCGTCGTTTCAGTCTTGTGTGAGGGTTCCATGTAAGGCGCTTGTCAAGATATTAAAACTATTAAAGAAAAGAAATATGGACTATTTTACAAATATTGTATATAAAATTTAATTAATTGAAAACCATGAAAAAATGTATTTTATCAAATAATACTGAATATCTCATCTGTATATGGTCGTAATTGTATAAATAATTTTTTGATATAGTATGTATTTATTATACATGCTAGATTATTAGATTATTTTTACAGACGATCTATAATTATTTTATTTATGATGACCTATCATAAGGATTGGTACCATCTAATATCGTTGGGAAGGCTATTTATTATATTCTTTAGCGAAGGGCTGTCGAGTGGAAAGCACTTGTTGGAAACACTTGACCTCAGGTCGATGAGTCGATCGCCGATCGCAGTTTGTCAGGTAATCGATTCTAAATATCGTTCTTAGCCGAATAATGTCTACAATTCACACTTCCTCTAAGACATGTCTTATGGATTCCTTTAATCAAATATCTGAGTTTACCTAACTCAAAGGGATTGACATTTCCTTATGTGTTTGAATTTCATGTAAAACCATTCCTTTGCTGCAGCCATAGTCATGATTAAAATTATCTCGAATCGATTATCTGATAACCTGGAAAAGTGATGAATTCAAACAGCTAGAATATTTGTTAACTGAGTTATAACTGCCATTAAAAGGAAATAATTTCCATCTTTCCACAAGACATTTCCATAGTTTAAATTGAAAATAAATCTATTTAAAAAACTATTTTTTTGTTCTTTTATTTATAATGGAATATTATTTGACCTCGATTTTTGAAGCGGGCTCTTCCCTTTGTAGTTGCCTTCAAAACGAATGTTTATAATTGCCAATTAATACAGAGACAAAGGTTGGATAACTTTTCTAATTATAAGGCATAACTCTTTTTTCCCTCTCTCTCATTTTTTTTTTTTTAAAGTTTGACGACTTTTGTACCTGCTGACTTTATATATATATATATATATATATATATATATAATATATATATATATATTTTTTTTTTTTTTTTTTTAACCAAAGCTAAGTAATTGATTATTTGAATGTTTCATAATGTCTTTTGGTACACACATTAATCTTTAGCACAGTGTCACTTTCAATACAGTGATAGCTCCCTCGTAGACGGTATTCTAGATCGAATACTGGTGGCTTTCCCATACTGATTACATTTCCAACATCAACCGCATATTTTCAAACCATAGTTACGACGTTGATTGCGTACGGATACTGCATAATGTTTATGTAATAGATTGTACTCAATGATTCGCGTAACCTGACGTATTTCGCTACATTTTTGTATCTAGTTACAACAGAATAATCTGAGTACTTAATGCATGTTTTGAACTATTATTGGCTGACCAACTTAAACATACCATATAAGTCTGCTACCATTACGGATTCACTCTATATAGTAAGTTTTTTATTTGTCTTTAGACATATAAAAATTATAATCGATTAAGCAATCAGGAGGTTATTAAGCATACAATAAAAACAAGTGTATTTTGTGCTATAGATGATGCATTATTAATATTTCCTACCAGTCCTGTACGTCAGAACCCTCTTAAAATGAAAGTAATTCAGCTAATGAGACCACCAGAAGAGTATTTAGAATATCAATGGGTTACTTGACGATATAATATTTATAATAATATGTTTTTGACCGGCTGCTTTACTAAGGCAGCGGTAGCTTTAAAATCTAGATTAATTGGTATATTTAATGTATACATAGACTCTATTCACTGAAACCATTGGATTACGTTTCCAAAAGTATCGTGCTTACCAATCGCAATAGGTACTATGCAGGGGATAATTAAATCATACAGGTTTGAATTAATGACATCATTATTAAAATTAGATAATACATATAAAATCTTTAAACACAATGCCTACAACTATAAATGAGAATGTTGAGGGAATCGTTACTTCTGAATTTGCCATGCAAAATTACAAAAAGATACCTTAAAAAACACGGCGAAGGGACAATTTGTCAGTTCTCAGTTTTACATCCTAAAGGCTTGGCTCAACTCTTGTTGCTCTCTGACCTCCGATGGACTTCTTTTCGATCTCTGACTCTTCCTTGTCTCGAATACGACTGATTTCTTCTTGTGGATGGAACACGACGGATCTTTTCTGCCTCTCGATTCTCACCCTCATCACCTCAATTCCCTCTTCTTTTCAAAAAAACAATTTTTGGTAATGGCCGAGAGATCATCGGTGGTCATGACAAAGGGAGGCGGGGCTGATATAGGAAGTGCCCGAAATCGGCGGCCCAGCCTTTGTCCACTCATAATACTTTTGTTGGCTAATAGCTGGGATCTAGAAACTTCCGAGGGTATCGCGGCTGAAGAGGGCTAAGTAAACACGTTTTAAACTTTTGTCGACAAAGCTTATTAATATTTATTTTATTAATATAATAATCATCCAATAATGAATTTACATCCCTTAGTATTTTCAATACATAACAATATATATATATATATATATATATATATATATATATATATATATATATATATATATATATATAATATATATATATATATATGTAATTCTTAAAGAAAGTAGACTTTAGACGATTCTAAAATAGTAGTTTATTATTAATAACAATAAACAAAAGTAGATACATACAAACAGAATGAACATATAAACAACTTACCTAAAATAGTAGAATTGAATAAAAAGTCCCTTTCTACTCTATCTAGAAGCTAACAGTCAGAGATCATATGTAACCTACCCAATCTTTAAAAACACATGTGATCACACTTTGTCACTATGATAAATGGCAACACTATCTAAAACTAAATTATGACTATAATTTACACCTCCGTTGGTCGAAGACTCTTTTTCCGCAGGGAAAGAGTATGGTACCAGCTTAGAGCTATGGAAGAAATTGGCTGCCCTATGTCTCGTATTGCAGTCAACTTCATATATAGATGACGAAACTCTACGTTTTATGATAAAAGGTCCTTTCCTAACTTCATCCAACTTATCTCTATTCAATCTATTGCCATTCGAAACGTACACCAAATCTCCTTCCTGAAATTCATGTTCCTTCCTCGTTTGATCTACCCGCTTCTTATTTCTTTCAAAACTTATTCTTGAATTTTCAAATGCTTTCTGACGATCTGCACTCAAATCAGTTTCACGTTTCAATTCTTCAGGAACTATTTCGGATGTCATTCCATATAACAGATAAGCGGGTGAAAATTTAGTCGTTCCGTGAGGTGTGTTGTTGTACTCCTTGACACAAGACTCAGCCACAGTGGTCCAAGACACCTCATCATCAGTCTCATTTATTCGACAACGGATTCTGTTTACCAATGTTTGATTTAACCGTTCATTCAGTCCATTGGATTGTGGGTTGTCTACTGCTGTATAGAGCAGATCAATTCTCTTGTTTTGTAGGTATGTTCTGAACTTCCTTGCATTGAACGCCCCATATTGATCAACTAGCAACATTTTTATTTTGTTTCCTTCTGCCACTGGGTTGATCAGTTTGATGAAATCAGTAACACTTTGCCCACTGGAAGTACGGATCCAGGCATACCTAGAAAAATGATCTACCAGTAAGTGAAGGTATTTCTTTGTTGAGTTATTTCTAGCAAAACCACCTATTGTGTCGATGGACATGATATGATAGGGATATTCTGCTGGACCTAACTGAGAAAGGAGTCCGATTGGTCTTCCCGATCTAGATTTATTTTTAGCACAGATCTCACAAGCTCTACAAAACTGATTTATAAGTTTATCCATGTCTTTAAAATAATAGAAGGGTCTCAATTTTTCAGCTATTTGGCTAGTGCCAATATGCCCGTAAAATTTGTGAATTTTGTCAATCAAGTTGAGTCCTAATCCCATTGACACATATATTCGTTTTCTATTGTTTAGCATCTTAAAGCTAATTTTGTCATCTTTAAAAACCTTCTTCGAAGCTGCAATTTCATCTTTAATTGTTTCTTGATCATTTATGATGTCATCGATTTGAATCATGTTAATCACCTTCAAACAGTCATTTTCATCTTCAAAGCTTTCTATAACTGGGTTTCTGGATAACGCATCCGCTTCTATATTGTCCTTGCCTTCTTTATAAATGACTTTGAAGTTGTACTGAGACAGATACAACATCAAATCACCTAACGCCTCATCTGTTCGGGATTTACATTTTAAATTTATAAGCGGTTTATGATCCGATGTCACAGTAAAAGCCTTACCAATCAGATAATGTTGCCAATAAACAATTGCTTCTTTTATTGCTAGGCATTCCAAATACATTATCTCTTTCTTCATTTGACCAGGGGTCAATTTCTTAGAAAAATAACCAACCGGATGTAGGACACCATCTGCTTGTGGCTGCTTCAGAACTGCACCCAGACCCGTACGGCTTGCATCAACTTCGATAACTATATCTTTTTCATGGTCATAGATTGCTAAGACTGGTGCTGTACATAGATATAACTTTAATTCTTGAAAACACGATTCACATTTATCAGACCATATAAATTTTTCGTCTTTCTTCAACAGATTATGTAATGGGGCTAATCTCTCTGTACAATGATCGATGAATTTTCGATAAAAATTAATTTTCCCCAGAAGTTGACGAACCATTTTTCTTGTCGTAGGACGTTGAAATTCTTTTATTGCAATCAAATTATCATTGATCGGACGAACCTTGCCATATTCTATTACGTGGCCTAAGTATTTCACTGAACGCATAGCGAAACCACATTTCACTAGCTTTAATTTAAGCCCTTCTTTCTTAACTGCTTCAAAGACTAAGCCCAAATGTTTCAGATGTTCTTCATAAGATTGTGAAAAAATCAAAATGTCATCAATGTAATTTACACAAAAACTACTTAAACTGTGTTTACGTAAAATACCTGCCAAAATTCGTTGAAAGATAGCTGGTGAATTTTTAAAACCAAACGGTAGGACTTTCCATTGCCAATGGCCTTTTTGCGTTATAAATGCTGTCTTTTTCCGATCTTTCATTCGAAGAGGTATAGACCAAAAAGCCGAGTTGATATCTAAAGCAGTAAACCAGCTGCAGTCACCGACATTCACTACTAGATCATCGATTCTGGGAAATGGTTGGGGCTCAGGCACTACTAACTTGTTTAGTTCGCGAAAATCAACACATAGCCGCGTTCTTTTCCCATCTTCTTTCTTGAATGCTAATGTTACAGGTGATGCAAAAGGTGAACTCGATTCTTCAATCAAATCATTTTCTAATAATTTGGAAATTTGTGAGTCTATTTCCTCTTGATCAGGGTAAGAACATCTATATGGTTTCCGTGAAATATATCTGTCCTCTTTCAATTTAATGTGAGCTTCGCTATCTCCAACTATACCCACGTCAAACTTATTATTGGCAAAACACCTTTCGTATTCATTTAACATCTTCATAATGTCATGCTTTTTATTTTCATCCAAATATTCTAAATTTACTTCTAAGGAATTCTTATCATTTCCGAATGATTCATCATTCAATATTGATTTATCTTCTCTGGTTACAACTTTCGAAGAATCCTTGTCAATTCTCGCGCTTTTCACTTCGATTATGCTGTCCTTTGTTTTCTGTTTAATTCTTAGATTTTCATCTTGTATAAGTTTAAACTTCTTTATAGCATCTAAACCAAGTAATAAATCGTAATTGAAGTTACTATTTTTAACAACATATAGGTTAAGTGTATCTTCTATTTCCCCTATTTTTAAACGAAGGCTAGCCCGGCTTTTGCAAAAATTCACACCACTGATAGTTTTCAAAATACTTCTATTAGAGAGCAATTTCGATTTCAATAAACGAACAAGCTTTTCATTAACCAATGAACAAGTAGAACCGTTATCATAAACAGCTGTTACTACTTTATTTCTGTCCACTTCTACGTTAATCTTGATTAATGTACATGGTGTGAGCTTTTCCGGGCAATTTAGTTTTTTGAACTCTCTTCATTTTGAATTTCAATTCCCGAAAGATCAGTTTTGAAGCCGTCATCCAGTTCCGTCATATTAACTACATTTTTATTTTGATACGGTTTATTTCTGCATACTGACGTTGGATGACAACGATTTTTAAAACTATTCTGAACTAAAACTTAGTTACATAGTCCTTCAAATAAGCAGGGGCTTGATAGCTCGTCTAGGCCTTAAGGTTTCAGTTTCAGGTGAGTCGCTTTGAACTGGCTGTTCGATATTTCGAGGACTGGTGTAGTTTAGCTCAACGGTGGACGGTAGACTTGCTTCAGCTCGACCTGCCTCAGGGTTTGGTTGAATTTGAGACACTTCTCTTTGTTCTTCTATGAGGGGAGGGTCTTCAGCTCTTAGAAATAAATCCGTGTTCCCTCTAGGGGCAAGTTGTCGTAGCGAGACAGTTGACTCACTTCCATCTTTCCGCCGAATATATGCATATTGGGGGTTCGCTTCTAGAAGTTCAGCTTCTTCAACCAAGTCGTCATACTTGCTGGACCGTACGTTTCGTTTGATGAGTACAGGCCCAGGTGTGGTAAACCAAGTAGGTAGAGCTTCTCCGTTTGAGGTTCGACGCGGAAAACTGAAGAACCGTTCATGAGGAGTACAATTAGTAGCCGTGCATAAAAGAGACCGAATAGAGTGAAGAGCCTCCGGGAGAACATCTTCCCAATCGCGAGTCTGGAGATTTTTGGTCTTGAGAGCTAAATTAATTGTTTTCCACAAAGTACCATTCAAACGCTCCACCTGCCCATTCCCTTGAGGATTATAGGGCGTTGAGTGGCTAGTGGCTATTCCATTGGAATGTAGGAATGATATTAATTCCCGTGAAATAAAAGATGACCCTCTGTCAGAGTGCAAATAAGCTGGAGTCCCAAAGAGCATAAAAAGATCTGTAAGGCATTTTATAACAGTACCAGAGGTTGTGTCTTTACAAGCGTAGGCGAACGGGAATCTAGAGTATTCATCTATGATGGTCAGAATGAAGTAATTCCTCGTCTTTGAGGGGATCGGGCCCTTGAAATCTACATTGATTCGTTCAAAAGGAGTAGTTGCCTTGATCAGAGTTCCCCGAGATTTGTGAAAACGGGGTTTGACTTCGGCACAAATCGAACAAGTTGAGTTGACCCTTCTAACATCTTCGATTGAAAACGGGAGATTCCTGCAACGCAGCCAGTGAACCATTCTGGTAATACCGGGATGGTTGAGAGATTGATGCAATTCCAACAGTCGATCATTGGATATGGAGCTACAAACTCTAGAAAGGGCATCAGCCTTTACGTTTTCTCTTCCAGAGCGGTAGGTTATATCGAACTGGAAGGGAGCCAATTCAAGACGCCAACGTAGAATTTTATCATTTTTTATTTTGCTCGAGTGTTTTTGATTGAATACGAAAGAGAGAGCTTGTTGATCTGTCAGTAATTGAAAATGTCTCCCTAAAAGAAAGTACCTCCATTTCTTAAGAGATTCCACAATTGCAGCGGCTTCTTTCTCAATCGCAGGGTGTGCACGTTCAGACTTAGCGAGTGTCCGTGAGAAGAACGCCACAGGGCGACCACCTTGACTCAAAGTTGCGGCCAAGGCGACATCTGAAGCATCTGTCTCTACCACCATCTGTTCAGTATCATTTATTGTGGTAACTGTAGCATCAGCAATACTTTGTTTTAGGCTCTCAAAATCTTCAATAGTTTGATGATCCAAAGGGAAGACCTTAGAGTCGGTCAGTGATCTGATTTTATCTGAGTAATGTGCAATCCATTTTGAATAGTGAGCAAAGAGCCCTAGAGCACGCTTCAGTGATGCAGCGTTATGAGGAGGTGGCATTTCTAAAAGGGGTTTGAGGCGCTCCGGATCCGGTCGAATATCGTTATGGGATACCAAATGCCCAAGCAAATGTACGGACGTTAGATTGAATTTGCTTTTCCCTTGGTTGATTTTGAGATTGTATTTGTCGAGGGCTGCAAGGAGTCGAGAGAGATTCAGATCATAGTCCTTTTTATCGTACCCACATACAGTAATGTCATCCAAGTATGAAAACACTCCAGTTAGTTTCTCTTGGGTTATAACCTTGTCAATAACACGCTGGAAACAGGCAACACCATTTGTCACACCGAAAGGGATTCGGGTGAATTGGTAGAGTTTTCCCGCAGCCTCGAAAGCCGTAAAAGGTTTTTCTTCTTCTAAAATGGGTACCTGGTGATATGCCGACTGAAGGTCCATCGTGCTGAATATTTTGTACGCAGCAACTTTTCTAACCAAATCATCGATGTTTGGGAGCGGATATGCGTCAAGAAATGTGAATTTATTAATTGTCTGCGAGTAGTCAATAACCATGCGTTTTTTGTGGTGATCACTCTCAGTAATTAGTACCTGAGCTCTCCAAGGAGAGTTGCTTTCCTCAATCACTCCCTCAGATAAGAGTTTAGAAGTTTCATCCCGTATGAACGTAAGGTCAGCTTCGGTGTATCGCCTGGACTTTGTGGCAATAGGCTTGCAGTGTGTTGATAGGTTACCAAATAAGCGAGGAGGTTCTACAGAGGCACAAGTAGCAGAACATATATTGAGTGGGGCTTTAATCCACCAAAAGAAATTGAAACATCAGAGTATTCCCCGAGTATTCCCCGAGTATGTCATGTCCGATTAGTACTTCAGCACAAAGGCCTTTCATGACTGTTAATTTGCATGAAGGGTACATATGTTCATTTATTTTGAGGTCGACCTGAACATAACCTTCGATTGCAGAGGAAAGAGAAGTTGAGGCCATTGAGACTCTCCCCTCTCCCGGAAAAAGAGGAATTTTGTGTTTGAGAGTGAAGATGTGGTCTATAAAGCTAGAGGAGCTTCCAGTGTCAATCAAGCAACGAGCATGGGTGCCATTTATTTCCACTGAAATAACAGCTCGATTCAGCAGATTCAAGTGTTCCTTGTTGACTGTCGCAATGATGGAAGCGGAAACTTTAGGGATAGAACTCTTTCTACATGCTTTAGCATAATGCCCCTTGATGCCACATTTCCGACATTCAGCGTTTCGTGCAGGGCATTTAGGGCGGGGATGTTTGTCAAGACCGCAAAAGTAGCATTTATCACCCGATCTGCTGAACTTGGAGATTGCACATAGAGTAGAGTCTGTTACCTGTGCAGAAGCAGTCTCATGAGATGAAATAGGGGTGCAGCTAGCGCTAGAATAACTGCTCAAAGGTTGAATGTAACCCTCAGCCTGTTTTTGAGCTGCTTCCAATGCGAGGGCTTGGTTGATAGCCTCATCTTGACCTAAGGTGTCATTTTCTAACAAACGCTGACGAATCTGAGTGGACAGCAGGCCATTGATGAATGCGTCACGGATGTATTGATTTTTGTGATCCACGGCATTTACGGCCTTAAAGTCGCAATCCTTACTAAGGATTTTTAAGGTTTGGATATATTGGCCTATTGACTCAGTAGATAGTTGTTTCCTAACTGCCAAAATATGACGAGCATAAATTTCGCTTTTCTTTTTTACGAATACTGAGTTCAAAGTATTTATAACCTCAGCGTAAGAATTACAGTCACTGATAAATTCATAAACATCATAGGATAGGAAATTAATGATTACCTTAAGCTTATCTTCGTCATTAAGATGTTCCGTTGTAGTATCGACGAAGTTTTGAAACGTCTTCAGCCAGTGGGTCCACTCTTTAGCTGCAGTCGGAGAGTCGGGTCTTGCATCGAAGCGGCTCGGCTTGAGAAACTTGTCCATAGTTATTTGATTGTTTATAGTCAATAAAATTGTTGTATTTACACTAATAATAAATACATATAAACCCAGATATTAGGCTTTTATTGACTATAAACCACAACAGTAGTAAACATTTAAAACATTTTCAGAACAAACTAAACATATGTTAAATTAAACAAGTGAAATTATAACCATTCATTTTCATTACACCCTTTCTGCCATAAACTAATAAAAATGAATTTTTCCAAACTTCCCAATCAGCTATTGGTAATTTAATTAAACTTGAACCGTACCATTCTTTTGCATTACCATCCATAAACAACTTTAAAGCTTCTACCTTGGTGGATCCATCAAATATCTTAAATCTGATACATTCCTTCTCAAAAGAGGTTATCCAATTTAAAGCTTCTTGCTTTCCATTAAACTTGCTTAAAAGAAATTTGTGTTCTATTTCACTTAAAGTTACTGCATAAGTAGTTGAAATACGGTCCTCTAATTCCTTAATACGTTTGATCAAAAAAACCTCGTTGGCTGTTTTTGTTTCTCCTAATGCAATATCCATAGCACTAGCTTCATCTACATTATATTCTTCTAAATAGTGATCACTAATTCTGAAGTTATCATCTTCATCTAAATATTTATTTTTCAATTCCGGTTTAAAAGCAATAGCAACTTTTCTATAACCTCCTAATTTAGTGATAGAATTTTTCATACTCACAATTGTTTTACTTGCTAATAGTTCTTTGTGCAAGTCCAAATCCTTTAACTGCTCTGGTAAACTGTACCATACAACCTTGTCCACAGACAGAGCAGTTAACTCATACTTTGCTTCTCCTCTCTTGACAATATGGACATGAAGTTTCTTACTTGAAGCCATAGTTGAGTAGACTTTTATTCAATTTGTAATTCTTAAAGAAAGTAGACTTTAGACGATTCTAAAATAGTAGTTTATTATTAATAACAATAAACAAAAGTAGATACATACAAACAGAATGAACATATAAACAACTTACCTAAAATAGTAGAATTGAATAAAAAGTCCCTATCTACTCTATCTAGAAGCTAACAGTCAGAGATCATATGTAACCTACCCAATCTTTAAAAACACATGTGATCACACTTTGTCACTATGATAAATGGCAACACTATCTAAAACTAAATTATGACTATAATTTACATATATATATAATATATATATATATATATATATATATATATATATATATATATATATATATATATATATATATATATTGTTACATACGAATAATATGGAGACAATAGATAAACCAAAGTTAATCACCCCCGGTAAATACAACCCAGTGTATCCAGTCATCCATAACAATAGACCTCATCCTTACCTAGTATAAATATATGCTTAGCTAAGGTAACTGCAATATCAAAGTATTTATAATCATTTTAAACCCAAGGAAAACTGTACTCTATGAAATATCAACGAAAGAGAGGACTTATTCCATATTTTCATTCGATGTCCTATATACGCACCGTTCCGTACTCATTATGCTCCTGGAGCCTTAAATATAAACAGTACAAACTTTGCCGACCCGTTTACTACCGAAGATACCAAAGGAATTAAATAGTATTTTTTATTATTATACTAGGCAATGTTGTCAAATTTTTTTTTTTTTTTTTTTTTTTTTTTTTATTGAGAAATATTACAATTTGTTGCATAATGAACAGTAGTAATAGAGATGTAGTACACATTCATACAATATATACAGCCAATAATGATAAAGTCAATTTACATAAAATCGGAAATAAATAAATTCAAATATATACAAAAAAAAAGCAACAAGAAACAAATCAAAACAACAACCTGTAGTAGAGATAAATACAAGTTGGGAAATAAATAAAAATCATACAAGCATACTTAACTATATACAATATATACAATCAGCCAAAGGAACCCTAGACTCGGCTGCTCCCCCCACAAGTGGGGGGAGAAGCGGAATCCAAGAGATCCCAGCGCCTCCCACTCAGCGCTTCACTGGTGAAGGCCAGTGGAGGCCGAGCCAGAGCGGAATAGCCACAAACATACAGTACATGAGTGGAGGATCTGACCAGTGTCAGAACTCCAGATAAATGTTTACAAAACGTCGCGGGGCCACTGCCGTTTCAATCTTCGAGGAGGATTGTAGGGATGGGTGAAGCTGGAAAGCGATTGAGCAAGAGGATTAGGATGATGAAGAAGGTTTGATGGAATTTGGAGAATTTGGATGGTACCAGATCTAAAATAAATGGAATATTAAGGTCATGGTGTAGGGTACAGTTGGTAACGTAATAAGGAGCATTAACTATTGTTCGGAGGACTTTGGATTGGAAGGATTGGATACGTTTGATGTTAGAATGTTTAGTTGTCCCCCATAGTTCAAGTCCGTAGGTCCATATAGGTTTCAGTACTGTCTTATATATTAGTAATTTGTTGTCGACTGTAAGATGAGATTTTCTGTTTAGTAATTTGTATAACCGGCCGAATCTGCGGTTGAGTTCTATCCTTTTAAGTCTCGTATGTGGGTTCCACGTCAGTCTTTTGTCTAGTAAAAAGCCAAGGTACCGGACTGTGTCTGAGGAAGGAAGCGGTATGGAATTGAATTTAACTGTTGGACAGGATTTACGTCGAAGGGTGAAGGTGACGTGTGTACATTTGCTTTCGTTCACCTTAATTCGCCAAGCCTTACACCAGTCTTCGACAAGGGAAAGGTGCCTTTGGAGATTTAGAGATGCTACTTCAGGATCGGAATTGGATGATAAAATGGCTGTGTCTTCAGCAAATGTTGCCAGAAAGGTATCGGGATCGGTAGGGATATCGGCGGTGTAGAGGATGTAGAGGACGGGTCCTAAGACGCTCCCTTGAGGAACACCGGCCTCAACAGTATAATGTTTGGAAAATTCGGAACCACAGCGAACTCGGAAGGAGCGGTTTGATAAATAGGATCGGAGGATTAGGTATAAGGATTGAGGTAAATGGGTTTTGAGCTTAAAGAGCAATCCCGGGTGCCACACCCGGTCAAAAGCTTGAGCTATGTCCAGAAAGGCACCCGAACAATACTCCTTGCACTCAAGGGCAGAGGAAATGTGATCCACAACTCGGAGTCCTTGCTGAACTGTGGAATGTTGAGAACGAAATCCAAACTGATGCGAAGGAAAATTTTTTAAATTTATCTAGGATTCGTTTTAGTAGGAGCTTTTCGAAAATTTTTGAGAGGATCGGAAGTAGGCTAATAGGTCTGTAAGATGACGTGCTGTTGGAAGGTTTGCCTGGTTTCAGGAAAAGGATGATAGTTGAATGTTTCCATAAGAGAGGAAAATAGGTAGTGCGTAGGATACTGTTATAAAGATATGTAAGGAATGTAATGGCTTTCTGTGGAAGTTGTCTTAAGATCTGAGGCGTGAGGAGATCATATCCAGGGGATTTACGGAGAGGAAGCTTTTTAAGAAGATATTTGACCTCAGATGGATTAACTCTTAGGAGGTAAGGAGAGTGGTATTGGCGAAGTAAGGAACTGTTCAACTGTTGAAGTATGGTTTGGATTCAACTCAGGATGAGGAGTGAAAACTTTGGAAAGGTGCTGTGCAAATTCCTGGGCCTTATCCTTGTCAGAAGCAGCCCAGGAACTATCACCGCGCAGGAGAGGATGGGAAATCGTGTGAGTATTTAGGATTCTCTTCGTGACATTCCACAGAGAATTGTCACGAGTCGAGAGAGAGGAGAGGTAGGAATTGTAGGATTGGGAACGAAAGGTCGCCAACTCCCGCTTTAATTTTCTACAATAAAAGTTATAAGAGCGCGATCTTCTGGGTGGCGGGTGCGTTGCCATAATGCTCTGGCTCGGCGTTTGGTGTTGATGAGGTCTGTCAGGTGTTGTGGTAAATGGCATTTGTAAGGAATAATTTGGGATTGTTTAGGAAAGGAGGCAGTCCAGGCAGCTTGTTGAATCAAGGTTGTAAAGGAATACGGCATCATCAAGGTCAGAAGGGGTTTTGAGAGTTACTCTGAGGTCGATATCATTGGTGAGGATTTCGCGGAAGAGGTTCCAGTTGATGGGGCCTCTGATGAATGACGGTGGGAAAGGTTTCGGAATAGGAGTCATGGATACATTTAGGATTATTGGACTATGATCAGAGGATAGTTCATCAAGGCGAGTTACGGAATAGTTCAGGGAGCCTAATCCGCTGTGGATGAAGAAGTCGAGGATGTCTGGATTACGGTTAGGATCTGTTGGCCAGTAGGTAGGGGAATCGGGAGGTAGGAGATTAAGGCGTCTGGAGTTGAGTGCAGACTGCAATGTCCGTCCACGAGTATTTGTGGTTCTGCAACCCCATTGTTGGTGCTTCGCGTTTAAGTCTGCACCCAGAATAAAGTGATTCCCCAATGAGTTGAGAAAGGAACCAAATTGGGTAATAGAAATAGAATTTTTAGGAGGGCAATATGCTGATGCGATGACCAGCGGAAAGGAAAAGGTCTTGATTATAATAGAGGTGGCTTGTAGGAAATCGTGGGCGGGAAGTGGGTGTAAGTGATGGGAGAGGGATCGGTTGACAATGACAGCAGTACCGGCATGGGCTTTGCCGTCTGGATGGTCTGTCGGTATGTTGTGTATTCAGGTATTTTGAAGTACTGTTTAGTGGTTAGTCTAGTTTCAGTAATGAGTGCAACGTCAACTTTTTTGTCTTGGAGTAAGGCTGTAAGTTCGTCAGTGTGAGTTCTAACACCATTCGCATTCCATAGGAGAATAGATAAGGAGTTAGGTGAGGTCATTTATGGATTTTTTAAGTTAGGAATAAGATTTGATACAAGATTCGTGAGGATTGTTATTAGGGGCATGACAAGGGATTTGATTTCGGAGATAAAGGATGTCATCAAACTGGTAAGGTCTGTGGCGTTTGAAGGAGGAGGAATATGAGAGATCTGTGGTGGATTAGGATTTTTAGGATTGGTTATATTTTGAGGAAGAGGTATTTGTGGAATGGATTGAGGATATTGAGGTACATTTTGTAGTTCCGGCAGGGCCTCGGCTTCAGTACATTGGTTCCCACCTCCAAGTAAGTGGGCAAATGATACATTGGCATCGATTAATTTTGAGGGTTCTCTTCTAGTTCTAGCCTGTCTTGTTGTTTCATCCAGTACTTGGGGTTTTGATACCTGGTCCTTAGCTCCTTATAGATTTGGCATCCTTTGTAGTTGGCCGGGTGGTCCTTGAGGCAATGAGCACATACAGCGGGTGTTGACTTCGGTTTTGTACATTCCACAGACTTGTGCTGTTCACCGCATTTCACGCAGCGTGGTATGTGGTGACAGTAACTTCTGGTATGACCATACGCCTGACAATTGTAACACTGAACAATTTCTCTCTTTGTATAAGGTTTTTCGACTCTTACACTTGTATAATACAGTCTTTTTAGATCATAAATTTTTTCTACTCCTGCTAATGGTTCCAAGTCAGCGAAGAATAGAGGAAGTTGAACTCTATCTTTTATGACATTAGTGACTTGTCGCACTTTGTAACCCATCTCCATGAGTTCTTCTTTGATAGCGTCAACTGGTGTTGAAGGGTGTAGATTTCTGATCACAACTCTAAGAGCTCTCTCTTGCCGTAGCTGATAAGTGTGAAAATCCGCTTTAGTTTCAGTTAGGTATTTCACAATTTTTCTATATGCCTCGGCGGTGGTCGGTGATATTTTGGTGTCATTGATTCTACTCATACAGTAGTAGCTGGTGGATTCGGTAATCTTGTTTAATTGCGCACATAACAACTGGAAATTTTTAATATTTTTGACAAATATCGGTGGAGGCCGTGGTTCACTGGGTGTAGGAGCAGATTCCATGTTTTCTTTTTTATTATGTAGGATTTGAAAAGGATTTGAGGTGAAAAACGGAGATTCGTCAGTCATCCCCTGTGACGATGTGCCAGGCTGTGGTTCAGATTCTGTATTAGAACCTGAAGGGGCTGCTTGTTGATTTAATTTTTTATTAGTATCACGGCGGGGTCTTTGTTTTATGGGAGACGTGATTGAACCACTAGATCTAGATCTTTTAGTTGATGCTTTGGAGGACATCACTTGGTGAAAATATCGCATTTCATGTGATGAAGATAATAAGAAAATAACTAGATGTTGGTAATAAAACAATAACTAAAGAAAAGAAAACCAATCCCGGCCTTGCCGAGCTATTGGCAATCAGCTGATGTGAAGAGGTTACCCAGAATTCACTTTACACCGTAAATTGTAACAAAACTTACTGTTGTTTGCTCCAATATTTACTGCTGTTGTTATCCTGTAGTCTGGTGATGTTTTCAAGATTGCACTGAAGAGAATTCAAACTGAAAAAGCATGAAATCCAAGAGCCGATTTGAAAGATGACTGCTATACACATGGGCATGCGCAGAACTCCGTTGTCAAATTAGATAATTTACAATAAATATTTTTTTTTTTTTATCTCCTTTAATGTTCAACAATCAAGTAACAAATAAAACTGTATTGCAAAAAGAAATAATGTAACGAATAATGGGATCACCTGTAGCATGGTAGCTAGTTTAAAAGCCTTCATGCTAAAAGTATCGGCTTCAAATAGACAGGTGGCCATAGGATTTTTTAATGGAAGTAAAAAATTCTTAGTTATAAAATCCACAGGAGGGGACGTAAAAAGGTCGTCCCAAGCCTGTGCGATGTCGTAACCGGTTAAAGATCCCTATCCTAATTAAACGTGGATAGGCAAAATTTAGGACTTCCACTGTAGCATCGTCCGATTAACCACAATAAATGAATAAAATTATTTGTTATCTATATTATATACCGTGCTTCGGTGTAGTATTTAAAATAATATACTAATTATTATATTGGACACTATTATATTATTTATTTAATGTTATTGCTTTTTTTGTTATATGTTTGATTGCCATTTATGTAGGTAATGTAAGTAACGGAGTGAATTAGTGTATTTTTACATCTTTTGTTGAAATATGTTTTGTATTTTACATTGTTATGTAGCCAGCTCTAAGTGTATGGGGCTTCCGCGAAAGCAAATAAAGTTATTGATTGATTCATTGTTTTTTTTTCAAGTATCATTTTTTTAATCTCTAGTTCTATTTTTATTTTTATAAGTGGATATTCACAAAATATCCATTTAAATGTTTTCATTTAATTTTAATCTTTATTGGATTCCAGTTGCGTATATATTCAGATATTAATCGTATTTGTTCCAGGGATTTAGCTATTGCGAGAGTTATTGTGTATACAATGCAGTATTTTAGGAATCAATAACACAAATGATATTTCTCTTAAAATTGAGGGGTAATTCTAGGTTAACATATGTCTTTCTTTCTTTCAGTGGCGCGACAGGCCGTGTAGGCCCTGGGCCTCGCGGTGTAAACTCCTGTGAGTTTACACTCACGTTTCACGATGCTATTTTTAGTGTAGGGTCATCACTCCCTACGACTAATTTTGTGAGTGGCCACCCTTCGGCTGACGGGTCTCACATACCCGGAGGAGAGGTTGTGAGTGAATCCCCATTTTTTTACATCCTTATAAGGCCCCGCCGGGACTGGGATTCGAACTCAGTACCTGTAGCATGAGAGACTAGCGCGCCACCTACTCGGCCACGGGCTCCCCTAGAGTAACATATGTGAATATGGATATTTATCCTATAATAACCCTTTTTCAAACGCAAATTAATTACGTTTAATACGGAGGCAGATCGAATAAAACGTGATTAAGTCCAGATTTTAAGAAGATTTGGTGGGTCGTGTTTTGCATTATTTTCAACGCACTTAACAGAATTTGTAAATAATTCAAGGAAAATATAAGCAAAGCAGGTAAATGGAGATTAATTTGTGTCTAAAATTAAGTCAAATTAATAGGAAATCAAGAGTAGTAATTTATTACTCTTTTATTATGATATTTTAGGATTTGTACAATTTTGTTAAGAAATTACTCAAACAATTTCCATTTACATAATTTGATTAGTCACGTCATCAGCTAGATTCAATTTACGAATTCAACAAATGTAGACTTAGCGTTAGTGTTCCAAGTTGCAGGGTAACGGAACAAAACCAAGTGTCCCTTTTGATTTTCAGGTAGCCAGAGTAAAATCGAACATTCATTCAGCACGTATGCATAATTAGAGAAAACATATTCAATTAAGAGATTAAAATTCAATCAATTAAAATGTTTTACTTTGTAGATAAAACATCAATTATTGATATTTTCTTATTTTATTCGCATTATAGGTCCCTGAAAAAAAAAATCAACCTGTTTCGTTAAAACAGAGGAGCTACATTCACGGTTCTAATCTCTTGCTCTCGGATTATACTTTTATATGCCTGTATACGAAAGAGAATGTTTAGCGAGCTACTTATTCTTGATGTACTTTACCCCCGGCCGAGAAGTGGTTTGTCTTTTGTTTTGCTTTGTCTGCCATTCCGGAGGCTCCCAACACTTGTAAAAACAGTAGTCAGGTAAACACCTTCGAAATTAAAAAAAAAAAAAAAAAAGTCGTAATGGTAGGATATATGAAGATTAGGGTTAGGGTTAGGGCATTGGAATAGGTGCTCAACCTCTTGGTTATTAGCACCGAATAAATTTGTAGTAACAGATTTTAAAATTTTTTTTTTTCTTTTTATTCATTTATTTTTCCTTCTATTTTTTTTATTGTTTATTTATTTTTTTTTTTGACACATTCTGAATTAGTGAATTTATTCCAATTTTTATTTTTTTTTTATTATTATTATTTATTTATTTAGTTAATTTTTTTCTTATAGTTCCGGGACGAACCTAATTAGTGTCTAACTGTTTCACTAGAGTCCTTCAAGCTCTCACTTAACGATCTTGCTGGATTAAGTTTATCCATTTGTACATGGAATTTGGGGCAGTTCTCAATTATATGTTTTATTAAGAGAGGCACTCTACACAAGTCACACATTGGTACGGGCTGCCTGAGGATGAGATGGAGATGCGTGAGTCAGCTATGCTATGTAGAGCAGTTTCCTTGCGGAGATTACTTCGTAATGATGTATTCCATGGATCAGTCGATTGCTTGATATTTCTTAATTTATTGGTGTTGTCAAGTTCTGACCACACCTGTTCTCAAGCCTGATATATTTTTATCTTAAGGTAATTGTTTACTTATTCCTTGATGTATGTTGGGTGGATTTGGACGTTTGATAATGCAGCTTCTTTCGCAGCCCGATCCGCTTCTTCATTACCATCAATGCCTACGTGGGATGGAATCCACAAGAACACAAGTTCTTTTTTCCGTATTTTTAAATCTCCCACATATTTTCTGATCTTAATAATTAGTGGGTTTAGATGAAAATTATGGAGAACATTTTAAGTAAGAAGTGTCAGTTTTTCCACGCCTCCCTTTTCAGACCCGCTTATGCAAGCTTTGATATCCTTAGGCAGGCTTAAGCTTTTAGTATTTGCAAATTTAGAGATCAATATTCACCAATTTTAGGAGGTTTGAAATTTTGTTTTACGCATGTACCTGGTTAAAGAAGTAAATATATGCTTTTCCAAACCCGTTGTTTGTTACCGGCACACTGAATCGGTCCTTTTTTTGCTGAAATATAAAGTTGGTTTTTTCCTGTGTTAAACTGATTTTTTTTTTTCCAAATTATTGCACTTTTACGATGACTTTTTTACGATATAATATGCATATAGTACTTTTTTTTAATAAAACGTGGATATAGTACTTTTTTGTCCAAATTGGTCCAATAATAAAATAAATGACAGATTCTCACGTTTTCTGTAAAATAGTGCTCCTATATTACTATAGTTGGGGAGCCCGTGGCTGAGTGGCTAGCGCGCTAGTCTCTCAAGCTACAGGTTCTGAGTTCGAATCCCAGTCCCGGCGGGACTTTTATAAGGATGTAAAAAAATGGGGATTCACTCACAACCTCTCCCCCAGGTATGTGAGACCCGTCAGCCAAAGGGTTGCCACTCACAAAATTAGTCGTAGGGAGTGATGACCCTACACTAAAAACGGCATCACGAAACGTGAGTGTAAGCTCGCAGGAGTTAACACCGCGAGGCCCAGGGCTTACACGGCCTGTCGCGCCACTGAAAAAAAAAATATATTACTATAGTGGATATAGTACTTTTTGTAAATAAACGTCTCAATTAATGTGTATGATTATCTTTGATTTTATTCCTCTTACATTTTGCTTTTATTGTGTAATCTATAATTATACATATAATTGGTCTTTAGGTATATAATAAAGTAATAAATTTACCTACATATTATTAAGGGACATAGTCATAGAATAAAGTTTTTCTTTAATTATTATTACATGTATCTGTTAATCTCCTCTATTATTTTAGAGTGGTTAAAATTTTAAAAAATTTAGTAAGAAATATACTTAGAAAGTATATTATTCATTATTTTACGATGTGATATACTTTTAATCAAACCTGGGTTAAATGTCATGTATTTTAATTTAAATATAACGAATTATAAAGGTTTATTGTAATGATTTTTTTTTTAGGGGGGTAGAGAATAAATTAGACCAACAAAAAAGTTTATATATATATATATATATATATATATATATATATATATATATATATATATATATATAAACTTTATATATATATATATATATATATATATATATATTTATATATATATATATATATATATATATATATATATATATAATATATATATATATTATTATATATATAT
This sequence comes from Piezodorus guildinii, assembly GCA_023052935.1. Classification (NCBI taxonomy): domain Eukaryota; kingdom Metazoa; phylum Arthropoda; class Insecta; order Hemiptera; family Pentatomidae; genus Piezodorus; species Piezodorus guildinii. Next base: position 112,959,806 of record CM041293.1, on the reverse strand, counting down.
ATATATTAGATTATAATTATTTCAAATCTAACTTAAACTAATCTTTTTTATTTTTTATATATTTTATGGTATTTACAACTGTATAATAAAATACATTTAGTAAATGTGTTACGAGATATACTTTCGTGATGCACATGAGGGGATACTACCCATTGGCAGCTCCCTAAAAACTAAACTAGAAGGTCTCGGGGCCATCTTCTTTTCAGACGACTCGGGGGATTATTAGGGATTGTAGAGGAAGCAAGGATTGAAACCAGTGGGTTAGAGTGGGAATGGAGTTTGTCATGAAAGGAATAGTATCTGATTCGCGCCAAGTCAGCAACATATAGAACATTATGGTCTTTATGGATAACTTTATTTGTGACAAAATAAGACGCATGTTTGTAAGGATTGGAGACGAGAAGAATTTGATGGTTTAGTAGAGCCCCAAATATCTACTCCGTAAGTCCATATTAGTTTTATGATAGTCATTTAGATGAGCCTTTTGTACTTAAGTGGGAGGTTTGAGCGTTTGTATAGTAAGTGTTGAAGTAGTCGAAAACTTCGGGCAGTTTTTTGTCGTTCGTCTTGTATGAGGGTTCCACGTAAGACTTTTGTCAAGGTGCAGTGCAAGATATCGGATCTGTTTAACCGGGACAAGAGAGGTGTTATCAAAGGATACTGTTCGGCAGGATGTTATAGGTTTACGACGAAGGGTAAAAGGTTATTTGGTAGGATTTATGCGAATTTATTTTCATTCTCCGATTCTGACACCATACTTCAAGGTCTCTGATGCGGGATTGAAGAGTTTAGGAGGCAATAGTTGGATCCTTGTTGACTGATAACACACAAGTGTCATCAGCATAGAGAAAGGAAAGAGTCAGGATGTTATGGGATTAAACTAATCTCGAAAATTATATTTTGTGGATCTTTCAGGAACGTGGGTAGAGAAATTATTTTGGTCATAATTTATTTGTCTAAATCCTATATTCACAAAAAGAACGTTCAAATTAATTTGTCAATAAAAAAGCATGTTTTATGTTGAATTTAGATGTTGTTTTAGTTAATATATATATATATATATATATATATATATATATATATATATATATATATATATATATATATATATATATATTTCTTCCTATTTTATTAGCCAATGGAATCATGAATCAGAGACTTACCGGAAATTAAGAGATGTTACTAAGGCATTTTATCCAATATTTTGCATGAATCATACTATTTTATGATATTATATGATACTATATCATATTTTTTTTCAAATACCTAGGATCATTCAACTTTAATCAATCATAGAAAAGAAGAACTCCAATTTTTAATGTTCACGCGTGTAACAATTGTTGGTAAAATAATTAAATTAATAGGTAAATACTTATTAAATTATATATTCTATAATTAAGGCAATATTTATGGTAACATTGTACTTTAATAATTGTTTCCAATTACATGAATTGAATTTTCTAGATGATATACTTAGCCTGGGTTTTTATATCTGTAGGAATTTAATTTTTATTTTATTTTAATTTAACGCATTTAATAATAATTGTATAGTGATATATCTAGAATTTCTGGTAATAAGTAATTGTTCACCTTTGTTCAAATCCGTGACTTTTCATTTTATAACGCAAATAACACTAATTGGCCTAAAAATAATCTTTAATAGTATTTCAAGAAATTAATAGAACAATACAGCTGCTTAAATGTTGTCCACTGGGCAATGGTGTTTTGTGTAATAATTAACCTGTTTCAGATATGAACGAAATTATATGATATCAACCACCTTCAGGTATTCAGTGGATCGGATTAAATTATGTTTTAATAAATAAACACGTACGAATCCGATGGCCCTGACAAGCTCAATTTGATTAAATTTAATTTCATCTCAATTTCAACGATCGGATGTAACATCAACAGGAAAGTGAAAAGCTTTTAGCCAACGTACCTATAATTTTGGTGAATTGTTATTTATCAATATTAGATCGAAATATTTTTGTTTTTATAGTTCATTAACTATTGTTTATTTGAATAATTTACATGTATAGTTACTTTACATATCAGTGACATACTATTATACTATTGTGCATTTCACCTTGTTCTGTTTTTAACAAATGCAAAAATGAATTAAACAATATGAAAAATATTCGTCGTATTTATTGTTATCAAAATAAAATACTGATACTGATTGAAAAATTTATTTTGCTTTACATATGCTATGTTTTTGACCGGCTGCTTTTCTGCAACCCTAAGGTTTTTGATTTTTCTTTTATTTTTTCATCATTAAAACATAAACTTACAATAAACACCTAAAACTAATAATCAGTACTGTACAATAACATTTTCTTACAGAATTTATACACAATAAACATACTTAAGCCTAGTGTTCACAATATAATTCAATAGTTACATCAAGAAATACATTTGTTAACGTTATGCAACTATGAAAACTATTAATTCAAATGGAATAACAAGTTAGTTAACTAAACAGAGAGATCATTGCAATCTAGCTTAATGCTATTTGATATAAAACACTGTAGTAGGACAACCGATGGAAATGGTATTTAACTATATAAACTAACATATCTAATTATCTATAAGATGTTTTACAAAATACAAATTATTTTTCCTTATACGAATATTGGCTTTGTTAAGCTTACTTTTCCTTAAGTATTTTTATTTGTTATCAAATCTACAAAATTAATATTTACAAAATCAACTATCATTATGTATTCTAATTTTTACTATCTACAAAATACATATTTACAAACACAAGTTCTCATATTTGAGAATTTATTTAACAGCTTAATTGATAACATAGACCGACAACTGTTGTAGTATATTTCATCATTTAACTATGAAGTATTTTATAGTTTATAAACATATTCTACTCATTCACAATAAACTATTTACAGTTAAAATATATTTATAATTCCTGAAATATCTTTCATGATAAATTATAAGTTCATCCACTTCTACATCTTTTGTGGCAATCTGTCCAGATATCTAATTTGTAAAAATACAAGAAATAATTATTTAATTTTTCACTAACAATATTATTAACATAATCACATGGATGATTATTTTATACATATAATAGAATACGATGCAAAGATAAAGATACATAAAATAAGAGGTATCATTCTTTATTTAGGAACCCGGGTCACTTTTTATTTCCACAGATATAGGCTGCAGAAAAACACCCAAGCTGTGGGAGATCATTTGTTTCCGTGACAGTGCGCTATCTCTCTTGTTAGCCGGTCACTCAGTTGGTCTTAACCTAACACAATTTTATTTTTCTCAGTCCTATTATGCTGTATTTATATCTATTTATCTAAATCAATATATCTATCTTACTGATAACTGAACTTCCTTTTATACAATATGTACCTTGGCAGAGCATAGAATTGAGTAATACTCTTATAATTTCATTTTTAAATTAAGAAGTTCGTAGAGTGTTGACAATGGGCAGTTTCTCTTCACGTTTTTCATGTACATATCTTTTATCAGCATATTTACTTGATGTATTCTAATATACAATTGTAAATTTCAATAAAATAAAAAATAAAAAAAGTCACTAAAAGTAATCACGGGAACGTTTTTGTGAGGTGTAAAAAAATCAAACTAAACTTTAACTTGAGTATTTCTTTTTGATCCTGTTTAATTGGAGACTTATGCACTTATCATTAAAAAATAAAAAAGCTCTAAAGAAATCGCAAATATAAACGTTTAAAAAATAAAAATCGCTTCAAATCGAGCTATTCGACTATTTTGTTGTATAAAATTAACTAAATATAGCAACATTGTTGGCTTATATATAAATAAATAACCTGAAGATATAAGAAGTCCGTTGTAATTGTATAGATAAAGGCATAAAAGCCCTTAACATATCCCTTGAAATGTTAAAAGTGCATGCAGCGCACTTATAAAATATTCCTTAGAATACCTTCGGGTAATAGTAGGTCAAATATTCTGTGATATATTGTATATTGTATAAAATAATAAAACCGAAGGGTAAGAAAAAAATAAAATAAGAAGACCGTCTTAGATTAATATTACCAGGGACGTTTTTCGAATAATTATTTGTTGCATGTGATTTTAGTTACGTTCCCTGTGTCCTCTTAATGACGATATGATCCAATTTAGGTTTATAAAATTATTAGTGAAATGTTTGGATGTTGGATGATTCGAAAATTTATTTATTTATAAGCATAATGCTTAACTATAACAAAATGTTACTTAAACCTCTTTTAATCGATGTACGTAGCCAAGCAAAAATTCATAACAGCAATATTAAATTTTTATCATGGTCAATACTTAGTTAAATAAAAGCCTTGCGACCTTCAGGCGGTACATCAATTACTATTCAATATATAAACTATAAACATTTTTTCTCAATATTCCGAGTTGATAGCGTTCCCAATATGATGACCAATTTATGTACGCTTTATAAATAATAAATCATAAAGGACTTACCGCTTACTTCACATTATTTTGGTGAAGACATCTCTATACAGCCACTCTGTTTACATCTCCCACTACAATGCACTATAGATTTCTTCAGGTCAAGTTCAAAAACAATTTTTTAAGGCCAATCAAAACTCCGTTCACAGAAATGATAATTACATTGTGGGACACTATATTTTTTTTTCTCAATTGTTTCTTTTATTTCTCTATTAATACATGTATTTACTTGATAATAGATAAAATTGATAGACAATAAGTAATAAGGATATTTATTTTATGTATATTTTCGGTGTTGGTTTCTGTTGATTGCAACTTGGGAGGCGTTAATAATCATAAATATGTATTACTTTTAAAGTAAACTATATTAGGTATAGTTATTATGAATTCTTTTAAGTACTTAAAAATGACTATTTGTCTAAGAAAAACAAATAGACCCATATATACATACACAATATACTATACTATATGATATAAATATATACATATATATATATATATATATATATATATATATATATATATATATATATATATATATATATATATATATTAATATATATGTTTACGGAGTAGAGCTATGGGGCTCTACCAAACCATCAAATTCTTCTCGTATCCAATCCTTACAATCCAAAATCCATCGTAAAATCCTTAACGCTCCTTACTTTGTCACGAATAAGCTCATCCATAAAGACCTTAATATCCCATATGTTACTGAATTAGCCCGAACCAGATATCAATCATTCCATGAAAAACTCCATTTCCACTCTAATCCACTAGTTTCTATCCTATCATCCTCTTCGATTCCTGATAATCCTCCGAAGCGTCTGAAAAGAAGATGGCCCCGAGACCTTCTAGTTTAAAATATTTTCAGAGTGCTGCCGATGGGTGGCATCTCTTCATGTATTTCATGTTAGAGTACTATATCCATCACATTTACTTGTTGTATATAATTATACAGTTGTAAATATCAATAAATATGTTTTAAAAAAAAATATATATATTTATATATATATATATATATATATATATATATATATATATATATATATATATATATATATATATATATATATATACAAACACTCTATACTATACTATATGATATTAATACATGATATATACATAATATGTATATATATTCAAGTGTGTAGGCGACATATCGCAAAGTTTTTGTATGTAACATAGTACTTTGAAATCACAAAAAATGTCTTATATTTCAGTTATTTCTCTGTTTCATATGTCTATTGTCTCAGTTCCTTCCCGTAAAAACAAAACAAATTTATATTCATTCTAGTGATGTGTGGCATGTGCTCAGCAATGCATTGAATTCAGGGGCCTTTGGTATAGAGTAGTTAAGTAGATAACATAAATTAAATTAAAATTATGAAATTGTTCCAAAGTTAATAATACAGAAGTATTATTTTATAAATAATGTTATAAAATGAGAAAAAAGTGATAATTTTAATTATGATATTAACTTGACTACTTTATATCCAATATCTCTGCATTGTAAGTTTATAAAAAACCATTTTTGTTTTTCTCTATAACAGGAATGTTTTCTGTTTTTTTTTTTTGTTTTTTTTTGTTACTATGTTTTTTCACTGTTAGGACATGGATATGAGAGCAATAAATTCTCGAAACGTAGCCTTAACAACACAATTGTATTATTTTCTTTTATAATGTTTTTATTGAGGAAGCTTCATTTAATATTTCATATTATATATTCCATATATAGGTAAGTGAAAGTAAAAAACAATCAATAAGTTTCATTTATAAAATATATTTTTCTTCATTTTCAATCACACTATTTTTAACGTCTCTGGGTTTTGCCCCTGTTCTAAAGACTGAAAACAATTTTTGTAGTTTGAATTAGCAAAGTTACATTATTTGATCATACATTTTTGAAAATTATCTTAATACATTTTAATTTATATTGTTAACATTATTAAAAACATATTCATATATGCTTTACCTGTTAATCTCTCTTTATATATTTTCCATTGCACATTGGTTTCATTACATAGCTTATTGCTGTTTGTCCTTATGGTGCTTATTGGCTCACTGTTTCTTTTATTTATAATTTTCCACATTGTACTATGGTATATTCTTCTGCTATTCCTATATAATCTCTATGTCCTGTATTTATTTTTATTTCTATTAATTATATATTCTCATTATGGTTATGGACTATTTTTATATTTATTATATTTATATTTATTCTAATGTATTCCGAGGTTTTTTATATCTTTTTGTAATTTATTGTTCTATTATTATTTTTGGTGATGTGTATTGCTACTAGTAATTTTCCATTTCTATTGTTTTGTGATTTATCTAAAATTCTGTATTTTACAAGTTAAATATACGTTGCCTTGTTAGAATTGTATATTTATTTACTAAGCCTAGAGATCCTTAAGGAAGCTTATAAATCAATTAAGTGTTTAGTTCATAATAAGCAATTAAGTTTTCTTAATGGATAGCATCGTTGGTCGGTTTTGTGTCTAATTTTATTGTTTGTTGGTTATTCATTCACTTTCTCCTACTGTGGCTAATTGGACGATGCTACTACATTTGGGGTCCTAAATTTTGCCTATTTTGGTTAAATTATGATGGAGGCTCTAAACCACCAATATAATCTCTGTTAAAAAACCTATTGCTGTTTCGGGTTTGTACCGCGGCCTAAGGCATAGAAGGTTGTTCTGCTAGCCACTACACTACCACGATAGATGCTCTTTAATTTCGTTGTACTCCTGAAGTTTATTTGGAGTCTTTATATATGTTAATTAATTATGTCACGAAACCGTAATATAATTTTTCTATACATCCTTTACCAATCCCTACAGGTGGCATGCAGGGTAAGATTAAACTAGACCGATTTCAATAGATGACATTATTATTTAAAAACAACTAACACATATACAATATCTTTACACTATGCCTGAGAATACTGAGGGATATTATCGTTAACTTGCCATACAATATTACCACTAAAGAAAGTATATATATATATATATATATATATATATATATATATATATATATATATATATATATATATATACATAATTTGGATATAATAATTAGAATTGTGATTTATCTACACAACTTTATTTAAATGTTAGAAAACTTGTCCTTTTTATTGTTCAGTCTACGAGAAAAGAACAGCCGAGGTCCATCCTCAAGAGGAAGCGATGTTCGCCGGGGATCGTAGAGAAGCTGGAGGATGAAGCCTATGACTGATTACACCTTCGCCAGCCAACTAAGAGTTTTAAAGGTACCCTCTTTAGTTGTAATATTGTATGGCAAGTTAACGATAATGTCTCTTAGTATTCTCAGGCATAGTGTAAAGATATTGTATATGTGTTAGTTGTTTTTAAATAATAATGTCATCTATTGAAATCGGTCTAGTTTAATCTTACCCTGCATGCCACCTGTTGGGATTGGTAAACATGAAGCCTTTGGAAAGGAAATCCAATGGTTTCATTAAATATTAGTCTATACTCTTAAAGAAATCAATAGGTTTTTGAAAGCTACTGCTTAAAAACATATAATATATATAATATATCTATTATATATATATATATATATATATATATATATAGATATATAATTATGAGATTAAAAGAGTATCCCCATTGTGAAGAACACCTGGGAGACCTAGACCACACTGGCCAGGTGGTAGGACGTGCTCCGGGCGACTTCCAGTTTCTTCTGCTCTTGGAGGCGCACCCTGTCCTTGTGGGGCTACGTGATCTGGAAGCCTACAACAATCCCATAGACCGATGTAATCGCTTCATTATATCTTCACATCTATTTCATCCCATCGCAACAATTTATTGCATTTTTTTAACAATATTTTATGATGGATTGTGCTCTGGCAGGACATACAACTCATGATATATTTCTTTTACATTGATTGAAACGTCGCTTCTCATCACGTCTGATGTTTGACAACTATCTACTCGTTACTGTAAATATTTATCAACTTTAATAGTTGTTTTATTTTTCTTCATTTTTAACTGAGCTGAACAAGCCCACTTAAGAAAAAGTACTGCTCAACTCCAATGGATAATTGTTCATTCCTCCTCTGTCGTGAGGACAGATTTACAGTTGGACAAGCAGTCATACGGCGTAATAACTTGTCAGAAAGTCATAACCCTATTGATCAATGTATGATAATTATTTCTAGAACCTGTTCCTTGATGATAAAACAACCTAATATCGTGAACTATCCTTTTTCTTTTTCTTCTTATCCCAAGAAAATGCAGGTTTGTAGTCGGATTGTTTTTTTGATTCCTCATCTGGTTGTCTCTTATGCTGCATTGCATGCTATTTAAGAGGTTTCTGATGAATCTGAATGGGATTGAATATTTGTCAATTATGTTTCATATTTTGAAAGTTGCTGACGCGTCAAACATAGATATGTCAATTAATTAAAACCCAATGAGAATGGCGACTGAAATTTAAATTTAAAAAATAGTCCTTTTCCTGGGTAACCAACCCTCCCGCCCTAATATAGACAGAGAGTTTTTTCCTATTCTGTACAGTAAGCCTGGAAGATGGTCTCTCCCCATCCAGTATTGTTGAGGCGAAAGCCTGGCAGTCGGAACCGTAGTGGTATGGACTTTGGAATGCCAAACTTGAAATACCTCAATGGTAGCGTAAGTTCGGATAAGGCCTCTACTGTTGCACTAATTTGTTTTTTCAACATTGTTTTCTTTGTTTTGGAGTTTTTTCAACAGCAAAAAAGATAAGAAAAAAATAATTCTGTACAGATTCATTCAACGGGAAAGGTGATTAAATATTACAAAGTGTCATTTTATTTCGTTATAATCTAGTAATCACTGAAAATCTTTCGATTCATATCGTCTTTAAAAGTGAATAAAGTCAAAAAAGGTTGTTATCTTATATTTTGAATATTACTTTAACTTACTATATATAGTAAGGGGCAACACCGGAAATCGGATTCGATTATAGCAATTTTTGGAAAACAAATAGTGCAGTTTAGTAAAAAAAAGTACTTTAAATGCATTACATTTGGTGTACATGTGTGTTGGTGTCGTTTGGAGCAAAATTATATCACACCATCCATTCAGTTCAGCATCATTCGTTCGCTTTTCGCGAGACAGTACATTGTTTTTGTTTTGTCTGTACTTCACCTAAATGTAAGTAAACAGATATTATTATCTTGAATACAAGCGAGCTATAGCATCCTATTAGTTGGCTGAAAAGGAACTTCTGAAAGAACTCTACAATTTTTTTTTGAGAAATTGCTCACTCAAGTACTGACTCACTCAAGTGTTATGGTACTGAATTATATGAAAAACTGCTTACAAATCTGTTGAAATCCAGGAAGACTGAGCTACGCAGCTGCTCACGTCTTCCCATACTTTACTATCTCAGATAGCTCAATTAATTTATTAAGTTACTTTATAAAATCTTATATAATTATCCTTGCCTCCTCAGATGGGAATTATGATAAAAGTAATTTTAAATTATTTGAGAATGCTACAAAACAAGTCTTATATATATATATATAATATATATATATATATATATATATATATATATATATATATATATGCTTTTCTAAGGCAGCGGTAATTTCAAAAACTAGCTTATTTAATATATTTAATGTATATATAGACTAATATTTAATGAAACCATTGGATTTCCTTTCCAAAGGTTTCATGTTTACCAATCCCAATAGGTGGCATGCAGGGTAAGATTAAATTAGACCGATTTCAATAGATGACATTATTATTTAAAAACAACTAACACATATACAATATATTTACACTATGCCTGAGAATACTGAGGGACATTATCTTTAACTTGCCATACAATATTACAACTAAAGAGGGTACCTTTAAAACTCTTAGTTGGCTGGCGAAGGTGGAATCAGTCATATATATATATATAGACACCGTCATATTTGACGAATCTCTCTAATGCATGGCATAATGGCAATTCTGTATTTCGTCCTTAATATGTCAAACTGACGAATGTGAAAATCGGTACTTTTCAGAAAAGCCCTCCCCAAAAAACTTTATAATTGTGAGTCCAAATCAGCCTTTTTTTAAAGGTAGTTTCCCACGTTCCCTAACAAGGTTAGAGATTCGACGATTTGACATAACGCGTGTCTTGCCCTATAAAATAGCATAGTAGCCAACAAAAAAAAATAATATATATAAAAAAAAAGTTTGACATGTAAGGGACTATATATATATATATAATATATATAAATAAAGAAAATAAAAAAAAATCTTTGAGACAACTTTTATGCTAATTGCATACAAAATCCTTATCAATAGTTAGCGTTATAATATTTTGTTATTATATAAAATACTTGTTATTATATTTTGCGTATGAAATTATTCTTGTTGGAAGGTCGCTGAAGGGATGGATATCAATAAAGTACACGCGTGCTTGCCCTAGTGGCTTGTCAATAGATCTCCACTTATTTGCGAAAACAACTTGCATTAATTTCAAAAATTAAAACAAGAGGAACTGCAATAATCAAAAACACATAACGTTCCCCGACAGAGATAAGGGAGATAATATTTAGCTTTGGCAACAACCAGCAGCACACACGGGATGTTCGAAAAGCATTAAATACAGATCGAGCGCAGATTTAAAAGTCATACATTACACTGGCAATACCAGGGTCTGTATTTATTTTATTTTTTGTTTGCGTGTGTTTCCTTTTACATCCGACATGCATACATCAGAGGGTGGATTCTGCTAGCGCTATCTCAACTCGAATACATCACATTGATTAGATTGGAATTTATTAGCGGGGTACTTGGAACCTGGTGGAGGCTGCGAGGACCGGAGCCAACTTTTTCGAGAGGTGGGATGGAAAAGGTAGCCTCAATTTGTGCCGTATCAATGGCAGATAAACAAGGCGTACTTGGAAGAGCGCCATAACGGTTCCAATGAAATATTCGGTCCAGCTTGTATGATCCTCTGTTGCTCAAATCTGTCTTGGCGTTGCCTAACTGTTTTCTGATATGTCCCGATTGGTTTGGATTCATTCCAAATAATTATATTTGAATTTTTTTGTATATATATCTTGCTTATTGACGACTATTTAAACAGAAATGACTCGGCTGAGCAAGGTTCGTACTTATTATCCTCAAAACACATTAGGGGGAGTTAGGGTAAAGGTATTTAAAATCAAATAGCACACAAAAAATTGTATTTATCTATTCTAAATAATGAATTTATTTCAATTTTTTCCTTATAGTTTCCTGAGTATGTAAAATTCTTTCATTGTTTCACGGGAGTCTTTTAAGCTCTTACTTAGCGATCTTGGTAGATTAAATTTATCCATTAGTACATGGAATTTGGGGCAGTTCTTATTGATGTGTTTTATTGAAGCACTCTACACAAGTCTCACATTGGTTCGGGCTGCCTGAGGATGAGATGGACATGTGTGTGTCTGCTATGTCCGATGCTAAGTCTCGCCAAACAGTTTCCTCGCGGCTATTACTTCGCAATGATGTCTTCCTTGGAGAAGGTGATTGCTTGATATTTCTTAATATTTTGGTGTTTTCAACATCTGACCACATCTGTACCCAAACCTGAGATATTTTTACCTTTAGTAAATTTTGTACGTCTTCCTTGATGTAAGTTAGAAGTTGAAATGAAACACATTAGGTATTTTTATAATTAAAAGGAGTATCTTACCTGTTTCAAATTTTTGTTTATTATAAATTGTGGACATTGAAAAATTAGCTTTACAACGTCTATGAGGGATGAAGTCATACTATGTAGACTGAATAGGTCATAGCCAATAGATACCTGCTAAAATGGCTGGAAGCACACACTTGCATAAAATCTGATAACGTCATACAAACTGTCGAACACATGCTAATAGAATTTATCCAATATGAGCATTAAGATAAAAGTAATCTGTAAATAAAAAAATTAAAAAAAAAAGAAATAATCATACAAAATAAAATCAGAAATATGAAAATGAATAAATTAATTAAATAATCAAAAATATGTAATCAAATTTTCTCTCTATCGTTGTTTTAATAGCACACTTTTATCAAACCGAAAAACAATTTGTAGACTTCAAGTACAATACTTTATATATTATTTTTTGTATTAACTATAAGGATTATTCTTCTTTATATATTTACCTCTACAATTCAGAATGGTTTTGCCTGAACATAGTGATTCGTACTACTTGATGGCCAACGCTCGTACAAAGAAGTGATTAGGCCATGAACATGCTCAGCCGCCAAGTCATCAGAAACAAATTTATACCAATGGTTCACACTTATGAGAAACAACTTTTGCTAAATTTTAGCTTCGCTATTCTTATGGGAGGACAGTTATAGAGGTGAAAATAACAAAGAAAACAATACGTTTTCTTCTGAATAACTCGATCGATTTTCAAAACGAAAATAATATACATTTGGGATTTTTCAAAAAACAATTGTCAAAATTTGTTTTATTTTGCTATTTTATTTCATTGAAGAGTCCTACGTAATATATATTTTTCACTTTTACCGCAATCGTATTTATTGAGTAAATTTATGATTGTGCTAGAAAAAATTAGGCTTGTTTTTAATTAGTCAAAAAACATTTTTATTTAAAATAAAAACAAGCGATCAACCTTTTGGAGTATTGCCACCATCATTAAAATCCTGTTATCAAACAGGTTCCATATGTACCGACCCATTTTTCATTTCGTCATGCATTATAAAAATTAAATTAAAGTCCAATAATTAAAAGAAAATTAATAGAAAGGAAGGAACTGCTCAAGATCTTCCTTCCCTTTTGATAGCAGGATATTGAAGATGGGGGGGAATACTTCCAAACGTTGATCGCTGGTTTCTACTTTAAATACATACATACGTACATAGTTGGCGCAACAACCCGTTAACGGGTCAAGGCCTCCTCATTTTTATTTATATATATATATATATATATATATATATATATATATATATATATATATATATATATATATATATATATAAATGCTTGTTTTTTTAATTGAAAACAAACCTTATTTTTTTTTGTATCCGAGTTAAAACTGTAATTCATTCTATTGTAATATAATGATATAAATTTATATGAATGTTGCTATGTATCGAGAATACTGGGAGGAATAGAAATAATTTAGAATCATTTCAAATATGACAGTTTCCGGGCTATGAGCAAAAACGTTTCTTAGAAGAGCTATAAAAAAAATAGACCCCACCACTGCTAGTGCCGGGAAAGAGGAGTACCTTGGGAGTCTGAGCCCGGAGCGGAGAAGTAGAGGAAGTCCAGCCATGTCGGGGGTCAAGCCAGGGAACAATTATACAGATCTGTCAAAGGTACATTAATGTTATATAATGTGGTAAATCGGAACCTCAGTATTCTCGATAATAATTACATGGCTCACTGTATATTTTGATGAATAATTATATCTACTATTTTATAAATAAATGTATAATATAAGTAAATTACTTAATTCCCCTATATGCCACCGAACATAGTAATGTGAAAAATAATAGAAATATTTTTAAGATTCTAAATAGAAACGGTATGAAGCTTTAAGAGTCTGAATTGATTAATCCTTTTACATATGTAAAAAAAAAATTAGGATTTTATTATTTTAAATACATTTGTATATATTGCACCTCAACCATTTTATAAAACGTTTTATAAAAATCAACTGAGTTATCTTTTTAGACCAGCTAAACGAAAGAATATAATATTTAGGCGATAAAAAAAAAATTCTATTACCTTCATAATTTACTTTTAAAAAAAGATAAAAAGTAGTGATAATAAATATTTATGATGTATAAATAACCTGGCCCTGTTTTTAGAGAATTAGTTGTTAAACTGAATGTGGGGAGGAGTAAGGTCGTTTAAAATAACTTTGAGGAACTTATTCAGCACTGTTTGCAATGGCCTAATCTTAGTTTGCTTATTAAGCTCAAACTTTTCTCATAGATTAAAATTAGTCCTAACTTAATAAGGTAAGTTGGTGTACTGGGGAAATTAGATTCAATATGGTCTTTTTATCGCCGTTGGACCAACATATTTAATGCATAAACGCAAAATTTAATAGGCTACTGGTAATTTCATTGCCTCGTTACTTTTAAAATTGATGGGCGTTAATTTTTATTGACATCTTCTTTACGTCCTATTTTTTTTTTAAATTGACATACTTTTTAAATGCAGTGATTAAAACGTAAAATAATATGTGAATAAATTAATTATTATTGAGGTTTGAATTAAGGTCAGGAGAGAGTCAAATAAGCTTTAACAACTTCAAGCTTGAATTTTTTTTAGAGTTATTTTTATTTTCTCAGTTAATGTGATTCTCAAAATGGCGTCTAAATGACAGGATCTGAAGATATCACGATGATAAGGCATACACAAAATAATATTCCCAGTTATCGAAAAACAGGTTTTTCGGCAGTTACGCAGTCGCCATTCTACTGAGAAATGTTCAATTGTTTACGTCAGTAATAAAGGTAATCTTGAAAATGATAGCTCAATCAAGGTTTTGGTACCTTGATTAAGTAAGGTATTTTGTACCGTAAAAGACAAAAAAATAAAATAAGTCAATATATAGCTGTTTAAACTATTTCAGAAACAACAAATTGAGCTAAAGCTGTTTTAATCAATGTTGCTCGTATATTTTTATGATTTTAGTGTGAATAAATATTTCTTAATTACAGGTATTTATCTAGGTGATAAAGATGTGCATACGGAGACAAGAATTTGGAATCATTATTAATGATATAGATCTTGTGGATAGAAATTGATATTCTGAATTAATATACATATATATATATATATATATATATATATATATATATATATATATATATATATATATTTTTTTTTTTCTACTTCATCGCCAAAACAAATAATGCATAAGTTCAGGCCATTCAAAACTTAAACTACCTCTTGAGGTATTTTAAGTGTTGAAGAACTATTTATATGTATGTAAATGTAAAAATTTATATATGTTATTTTTCTTAATTGTAGTTTTACATTGAGAACTATATTAAATACATTAAATGTATGTTTCACAATATTTTTTTGTGAAAATATTATTTTCAAACTTTTTTCAAAACGGATCAATGAACTACCATTACTATATTACATATATAGTAATGTTAATATGCGTTAAATAAGTTTCCTCTCATTTATTAACATTTATAGTCCTTATCTTATTTAAATTCAAATTCAACAAATCATAAAATAATTCTTTCTTTTTTTAATTTATCTTATACGTTAATAATAGTGTTTTTTAATTTAAATTTTATGATGCGAGATTATACACTGAATTCTTAACATCATAACACTGAGTAACTAAATCATCCACATAATAACTGCAGAATTATAATAATTTTTGTTATTTAAGTTATTGTTGTGCAGTGATAAAAGCGAATCAGAAGATTTATATTAGAATATAAATTTTTAATTGATGCTATTTATCAATGTTATTAGAAAGTTATCAACAATTATAAGTACTTTTAGTAATTTTTTTTTTTTTTTTTATCTCAAAATACTTATACCTATTTTAACCCCCCAATATGAGTAAAATCGGCAATCTGCAAAATAAATAAACGATTTCAAATTTGCAAATGTAATGTTTAAATTGTATAAAGCAGCTAATGAGACAGTACTTAGTTTGTTTCATTACGGATTGCTGATAAAATAGTTTATTAATTTATTTAATGGCAGAGCACCAACAACAGGCTGCAAATGTGTCCAATTAAAGTTGACGGACATGTTTTTGTTGTTTGTTGGTGTGTATAAATAAATATTTAGCAGAAGACCTCTAATGTATTTCGTTACAACAGTGATTTAAAACGTTTATATTGATAGAGCATAACATAACTGTAAATTATTGAATTATGTTTAATTATTACAAGAAAACGGCTGAACTTATATGATTTTTCTTTGGTTGTACAGGGTCCTGAGATTTTTTTAATAGATAAAAACATATTATAATCCTATGAATGTTTCTAGCCCAGTTCTTATTGATTTTTTTTTATTATTTGAAGAAGGATTGGTAAATATAGGACAAATAAATATGAAGTAAAAAAACAACTTGATTTTGCCTATAAAATAAAATAACAAAACCTTTCTCTGGAACCTTTTGGAACTGAATGCTTGTTTTAAATTCCTCATTACATTTTAAATTTAGTTTATTTAGACCTTACAATTAAAGACTTTCAGACTTATCACCTGTTCACCATATCATGACAGTAATATTAGAACACGTACTCATGGTACAAGATCGCATTCTGGCTTCAAAAAGACATGTTCATGACAAACTTCACCGAAATATTAACCAGATCATATAAAACGGCTGCGACAGAAAACATCCGAAGAAAGCTGGCTAAAGGGATCTCATGAAAAAAAGTGTTTTTAGAATTTATGTTAAGAGTAGATACCAATGGGTATCGACCTCCTTCATGCTTGACATGCCATCTAATACGCTTATTGTCATGGTTTGAGAGACAGGTGGGGAAAAAAAATAATTAAAACTTGTGTTTTGAATTAGAAAATTAGTCAAACTAACTTCAATCAATAGAAGTGTATTAGGTCCAGTTATCATGGTTTTATTTTGAAGTTTGTATAAAACTCCTAAAAAGATACTCTAATTACTAGATTAAAAATACACACACTAAAACTTTCGTGACTTTTAGGCCCATAATATAAACTTCTTTTAAGTACTTAACTGTTTTCCCTAGCCGTCTGTTAAATCCCTAACCATTGGAAGGAAAGCGGGTGGTCTAAGTGATTATCCTGTCCAACCCTGACTCGCTAATAACCATAATTATACAGAAAATTCAATGGTTTTTTTAGATCAAGAAATACAAGTCTTATCTGCTCTGCATCTATGCTTAGGAATATCCTTTTAAGGACATTCACAGTGGCATAAATCTGGAACATTAGTGGATCATCTGTAGATTTTACTGATTAAAAGATATAGAGATAGTAAATGTTATTTAATTCTATTCTCATATAACTTCATCAAATTATAAAAACAAAGCAATGGTTGTTGTATATTTTAAAAATGTTATATAAATCTCTAAATTCTGATAATTTGGTTTTTATTATATATATATTGTTTGATTAGTTATCGATTGCTGATACTTTAAATTTTATATTGGTCTTAGCTTTCAGTCAATAAATAAACAAAACAGTGTCTACTATATAGACATATGTCTAAACTAAAAACGTTGAAAGAACACTCAAGGGTAAATAAATTCTCGAAACCTAGCATAAATAAAATTGTTAATTTATTTACTAAAACCTAAGGGAAAAATGTATATATATATATATATATATATATATATATATATATATTATATATATATATATATATATATATATATATATAAATATATATAGCATTTCCAAGTCAAATTCAACCTTTTCCAAGTCAAATTCAACCTTTTACAAGTCAAATTCAACCTTTTCCAAGTCAAATTCAACCTTTTCCAAGTCAAATTCAACCTTTTCCATTTCAAATTCAACCTTTTTCGATTTCAATAAAATAATGAAAATCAAATTAACATTATTTTATGTTTTAATGGTTATTTTAATTACACCTTGTGTTTTTAACTCTTGTGACTTGTTAAATGTTCCCAGGGGCCTTTCTACATATAATTAGTCACGAATATAATAATAAGTATAACCGATACTTTAATTTTAAGAAATTTGCGATACAAGGTCTGGTAGTCGGATTAGCGGGATTCGTTTTTATTTTAGTTTTATAATCGCGGGCGAAAATATTATCAATAGAGGTTTATTTTAACTTTTTCGTATTTATTGGATAGTAGGCTCAGCAGATGCGTTCCCAAAGGTTCGTTACCGATTACACTATTAATTTTAATCGCGCTCGCTCAGATATGGGTTTATTATAACTTTTTCGTATTTATTGGATACTAGGCTCAGTAGCTGCGTTCCCAAAGGTTCGTTACCGACTACACTATTAATTTCAATAGCGCTCGTTCAAAAATGGGTTTATTTTAACTTTTTCGTATTTATTGGATAGTAGGCTCAGCAGATGCGATCCCAAAGGTTCGTTACCGACTACACTATTAATTTTAATCGCGCTCGCTCAAATATGGGTTTATTATAACTTTTTCGTATTTATTGGATACAAGACTCAGTAGCTGCGTTCCCAAAAGTTCGTTACCGATTACACTATTAATTTTAATCGCGCTCGCTCAAATATGGTTTTATTATGACTTTTTCGTATTTATTGGATACAAGGCTCAGTAGCTGCGTTCCCAAAGGTTCGTTACCGACTACACTATTAATTTCAATAGCGCTCGCTCAAAAATGGGTTTATTTTAACTTTTTCGTATTTATTGGATAGTAGGCTCAGCAGATGCGATCCCAAAGGTTCGTTACCGACTACACTATTAATTTTAATCGCGCTCGCTCAAATATGGGTTTATTATAACTTTTTCGTATTTATTGGATACAAGACTCAGTAGCTGCGTTCCCAAAAGTTCGTTACCGATTACACTATTAATTTTAATCGCGCTCGCTCAAATATGGTTTTATTATGACTTTTTCGTATTTATTGGATACAAGGCTCAGTAGCTGCGTTCCCAAAGGTTCGTTACCGACTACACTATTAATTTCAATAGCGCTCGCTCAAAAATGGGTTTATTTTAACTTTTTCGTATTTATTGGATAGTAGGCTCAGCAGATGCGATCCCAAAGGTTCGTTACCGACTACACTATTAATTTTAATCGCGCTCGCTCAAATATGGGTTTATTATAACTTTTTCGTATTTATTGGATACAAGACTCAGTAGCTGCGTTCCCAAAAGTTCGTTACCGATTACACTATTAATTTTAATCGCGCTCGCTCAAATATGGTTTTATTATGACTTTTTCGTATTTATTGGATACAAGGCTCAGTAGCTGCGTTCCCAAAGGTTCGTTACCGACTACACTATTAATTTCAATAGCGCTCGCTCAAAAATGGGTTTATTTTAACTTTTTCGTATTTATTGGATAGTAGGCTCAGCAGATGCGATCCCAAAGGTTCGTTACCGACTACACTATTAATTTTAATCGCGCTCGCTCAAATATGGGTTTATTATAACTTTTTCGTATTTATTGGATACAAGACTCAGTAGCTGCGTTCCCAAAAGTTCGTTACCGATTACACTATTAATTTTAATCGCGCTCGCTCAAATATGGTTTTATTATGACTTTTTCGTATTTATTGGATACAAGGCTCAGTAGCTGCGTTCCCAAAGGTTCGTTACCGACTACACTATTAATTTCAATAGCGCTCGCTCAAAAATGGGTTTATTTTAACTTTTTCGTATTTATTGGATAGTAGGCTCAGCAGATGCGATCCCAAAGGTTCGTTACCGACTACACTATTAATTTTAATCGCGCTCGCTCAAATATGGGTTTATTATAACTTTTTCGTATTTATTGGATACAAGACTCAGTAGCTGCGTTCCCAAAAGTTCGTTACCGATTACACTATTAATTTTAATCGCGCTCGCTCAAATATGGTTTTATTATGACTTTTTCGTATTTATTGGATACAAGGCTCAGTAGCTGCGTTCCCAAAGGTTCGTTACCGACTACACTATTAATTTCAATAGCGCTCGCTCAAAAATGGGTTTATTTTAACTTTTTCGTATTTATTGGATAGTAGGCTCAGCAGATGCGTTCCCAAAGGTTCGTTACCGATTACACTATTAATTTTAATCGCGCTCGCTCAGATATGGGTTTATTATAACTTTTTCGTATTTATTGGATACAAGGCTCAGTAGCTGCGTTCCCAAAGGTTCGTTACCGACTACACTATTAATTTCAATAGCGCTCGCTCAAAAATGGGTTTATTTTAACTTTTTCGTATTTATTGGATAGTAGGCTCAGCAGATGCGATCCCAAAGGTTCGTTACCGACTACACTATTAATTTTAATCGCGCTCGCTCAAATATGGGTTTATTATAACTTTTTCGTATTTATTGGATACAAGACTCAGTAGCTGCGTTCCCAAAAGTTCGTTACCGATTACACTATTAATTTTAATCGCGCTCGCTCAAATATGGTTTTATTATGACTTTTTCGTATTTATTGGATACAAGGCTCAGTAGCTGCGTTCCCAAAGGTTCGTTACCGACTACACTATTAATTTCAATAGCGCTCGCTCAAAAATGGGTTTATTTTAACTTTTTCGTATTTATTGGATAGTAGGCTCAGCAGATGCGATCCCAAAGGTTCGTTACCGACTACACTATTAATTTTAATCGCGCTCGCTCAAATATGGGTTTATTATAACTTTTTCGTATTTATTGGATACAAGACTCAGTAGCTGCGTTCCCAAAAGTTCGTTACCGATTACACTATTAATTTTAATCGCGCTCGCTCAAATATGGTTTTATTATGACTTTTTCGTATTTATTGGATACAAGGCTCAGTAGCTGCGTTCCCAAAGGTTCGTTACCGACTACACTATTAATTTCAATAGCGCTCGCTCAAAAATGGGTTTATTTTAACTTTTTCGTATTTATTGGATAGTAGGCTCAGCAGATGCGATCCCAAAGGTTCGTTACCGACTACACTATTAATTTTAATCGCGCTCGCTCAAATATGGGTTTATTATAACTTTTTCGTATTTATTGGATACAAGACTCAGTAGCTGCGTTCCCAAAAGTTCGTTACCGATTACACTATTAATTTTAATCGCGCTCGCTCAAATATGGTTTTATTATGACTTTTTCGTATTTATTGGATACAAGGCTCAGTAGCTGCGTTCCCAAAGGTTCGTTACCGATTACACTATTAATTTTAATCGCGCTCGCTCAAATATGGGTTTATTATTACTTTTTCGTATTTATTGGATACTAGGCTCAGTTGCTGCGTTAGGGGGGGGGGGTTCTTTCCCGACCATTCTATTAATTATTCGTGCGCTCGCTCACATATGGGTTTATTATAACTTTTTCGTATTTATTGGATACTAGGCTCAGTAGCTGCGTTTTCAAAGGTTCGTTACCGATTACACTATTAATTTTAATCGCGCTCCCTCAAATATCGGTTTATTATAACTTTTTCGTATTTATTGGATACTAGGCTCAGTAGCTGCGTTCCCAAAGGTTCGTTACCGATTACACTATTAATTTTAATCGCGCTCGCTCAAATATGGGTTTATTATTACTTTTTCGTATTTATTGGATACTAGGCACAGTAGCTGCGTTACGGGGGGTTCTTTCCCGACCATTCTATTAATTATTCGTGCGCTCGCTCACATATGGGTTTATTATAACTTTTTCGTATTTATTGGATACTAGGCTTAGTAGCTGCGTTTTCAAAGGTTCGTTACCGATTACACTATTAATTGGTATTGCGCTCGCTCAATTATGGATTTATTATAAATTCGTGTTTCTTTTCTATGCTAATTTTTGTGTGTGTGTTTTGTTAGTGAATGTGTTAATGTATTTTTAGTCAGTTGGTCTAATTTATCTTTATTTCGTGTTTTTGGTAACTTTTCATGTATTGGGTTACCGCTTATCCTTTTTTTCAGGATAGTAAGTTATCTTTTTGGTTAATATTTTGGAGTTTGATAATAATCAGCTAAACAGAACGATTTTATAAGTACATTCTTATTTGATAAACCTCTACTTGAGTTAGCGCAATTAAAATTAATAGTATAATCTGTAACGAGTCCTTGGTTACGCAGCGACTGAGCCTAGTATGCAGTAAATACGAAGAAGTTAAAAATAAACCTCTTCTTGAGCGAGAGCACTTAAATAAATTGAATAATTGGGATAGCAACCCCTGCAACGCATCAACTGAGCCTAATAGCGAATAAATACGAAAAAGTTATAATAAACCCATATTTGAGCGAGCGTACGAATAATTAATAGAATGGTCGGGAAAGAACCCCCCGTAACGCAGCAACTGAGCCTAGTATCCAATAAATACGAAAAAGTTATAATAAACCCATATTTGAGCGAGCGCGATTAAAATTAATAGTGTAGTCGGTAACGAACCTTTGGGAACGCAGCTACTGAGCCTTGTATCCAATAAATACGAAAAAGTTATAATAAACCCATATTTGAGCGAGCGCGATTAAAATTAATAGTGTAGTCGGTAACGAACCTTTGGGAACGCAGCTACTGAGCCTTGTATCCAATAAATACGAAAAAGTAATAATAAACCCATATTTGAGCGAGCGCGATTAAAATTAATAGTGTAATCGGTAACGAACCTTTGGGAACGCAGCTACTGAGCCTAGTATCCAATAAATACGAAAAAGTTATAATAAACCGATATTTGAGGGAGCGCGATTAAAATTAATAGTGTAATCGGTAACGAACCTTTGAAAACGCAGCTACTGAGCCTAGTATCCAATAAATACGAAAAAGTTATAATAAACCCATATCTGAGCGAGCGCGATTAAAATTAATAGTGTAATCGGTAACGAACCTTTGGCAACGCATCTGCTGAGCCTACTATCCAATAAATACGAAAAAGTTAAAATAAACCTTTATTGATAATATTTTCGCCCGCGATTATAAAACTAAAATAAAACGAATCCCGCTAATCCGACTACCAGACCTTGTATCGCAAATGTCTTAAAATTAAAGTATCGGTTTTACTTATTATTATATTCGTGACTAATTATATGTAGAAAGGCCCCTGGGAACATTTAACAAGCCAGAAGGGTTAAAAACACAAGGTGTAATTAAAATAACCATTAAAACATAAAATCATGTTAATTTGATTTTCATTATTTTATTGAAATCGAAAAAGGTTGAATTTGAAATGGAAAAGGTTGAATTTGACTTGGAAAAGGTTGAATTTGACTTGGAAAAGGTTGAATTTGACTTGGAAAAGGTTGAATTTGACTTGGAAATGCTATATATATGTATGTATGACTCCGACATGATCCTTATTTAGCCCAACAAAACTAAATGCTCATATTAGTTATAGCAATTGTATTAGCAACATGCAGTTCTATTTTATTTATCCGTTTATGTAGTCATATCGATTTATCCTCGCTTTATTTAATTACTGCAGTTCAAAAGCTGTTGCTCTCCACGTAACGTGAATTGCTGTGTTTTACTCCAATAATAGACTTGTAGATTAATAGACTTATTTGATTGTAACTTTTCTGAGCCCAATACAAAAAATGAAAATCTTTCTCCTGGGATTTTTACTACTGCTGATTTTTGTACCTCAATAAAATAACATTTTCGAAAAAAATTCTTACTACTCCAAAGTTCTATAACTCAATATATAAAATACATTTTTGTAAACCAATGTCATTTAAGAAATTTTCACAATTTATTTAACTGATATGATATACTAATTCTTCCTTCCAAGTTTTCATTTCTTTAAAGAGATAAGATTCGTGTTTCTAAAAAACAAAATAGCCAGAATCATTCATTAACTTAAATATATGAAAGCTGGAGGGCTTAGAAAAATAATTGGAGTGATAGATAAATTTTATTTTGGGCATAGAACAAGAAAATCTAGTTTGATTCTTGGATATACCTAATTATTCGCCAGTTAAACTCCTTTTTTTCGGCTATTCGTGAAAAAATAGCTGCGTTTTTTAATCTTTAAAGCGAAAATATCAAAAATTGTTTTTTTGAACGTCATCTATTGCCAGTCAGGATGCTGCATGATAAACTATCAGTAATAATTTCTGATATTAGTAAAACATACGAAAAGAAAATAATGGAACGGTGTGAATAAGAGGCTCTATATACTATATATACTAGTGTTGATGCCTAATTGAGACGTTGATTTCCAAAAGGTACTAAAGGACATTTTTTTACGAAATTGATATTTTTACATATTTATATTCTCCTCATTTAGTTTTATCTAAATCTTAAATTTGATTGTATTTAATGAACACTTATGTTCCTTAATAACGTGATTAAGAAATGCTATTGATTTCTTAAGATACTTATTACACATTTATTTTCATTCCAAATCATAACAGAACATTTCATTTCATAACTTTAATATGGTTTTATTAATATTGTAAAGAAATAATTCTAGATTTTAATGCGAAAAGAATCAAATTAGCTGGTTTGATAATATAGTAATGAGAGATTTTCGCGCTTCCTGTAAAATTTCCCAGAATGGATATAGTACCTTTTGGAAATCAACGTCTCAATTCATGATATGAACCATACCTCTTTATTATAATTAATATTTTGCACAACTCTTTGTTTAATGTATATGGATAAAAAATAATGAAACATATTTTTTTTTTCTAATTTCTAAAAATTTTAGGCAAAGAGAACGCTAAAATAGCTGATGTTCTTGAATGGTCACTGCGTTTTTTGTTTTTTTTTTGTTTTTTTATGAGTAGCGATATTATCAGGATTCTTCAGTCTTTTTCTTTTTAGAAATTTTCTCGTGTACATTATGAATAAATTTATTTGATATGTTTTCCAGATCTGATCTACAGTTTGGTAAGCACATCAAGAAGCTATCTCGGGAAGAAAGTGAGAGAAAAACCGGAGGGCCACATCGGGCCGACTAGTAATTGATTGTGTCTACTGAAGAAATAATTGAAAGATTGCCAGAACTTTTTCACCAATATCGAGCACTGGTCACGTAGCGGGTTCAACAGACCCAGGAATTCTTTCTCGTAGAGGTTTTTGTTCCAGATCGAGTAATGAACAACTGTTTATGTATTAAAGGATTCTTCTCCAACATTGCACACTGATTGATCTACGATTGATATTCTTGTAGCAAATAGCAGGTTATAAATATGTAGAGAGCGACATACTTGTGCAGTAGTGTGTTATGCTATTATAGATACACTGTAGATTTGTGGGAATATACAATACTTATAACTACAACTGTTTTTCTTTTGGTTTTTTCCTTGTTATCCTCAGCTTAAATGATGATCTAAAAATAAAGTAATTTTTTCACTGACTTCTGCAAAATATTGAATTAACACCATTATACGGTTCAAAGTAATTTTTTTCAGATATTTTTGCGGCACTTCAAAATATATAAACGTGAAAGCATGTTATGTTGATAAATTCAAAGTTATCTGAAATTTTTGGTATTTTTTTAAAGTAAGGTGCTCATTTGTATTTTTTTTTAATATTCTGAAAAACATTTATTTGTCTAAATCTTAAACGTTCTGAATAAAGTTTGAACAAAAACCAATTGCAATAAAAAAGTAGTGTAATGTTGTATTGAAGCAATATTGGCATTAGGTGTATTACGCTTACTAGTCAATGCACAATATTCTTTGTCGTCAATAAAGCTATAGGTGGTATTGCAAGGCTGCTCAGTTTTATCATAATTGTATATAGAACAGAGAAGTGGACTTAATATCCTAACTTTTAGAACGCCTAAATGTTGAGGAAATAAAATAAAAATTGAATACACATTGGACAAACTAAAACTACCAGAAATATCAGAGGCTTAAAAACGAAGAAGATAAATGCGGTTTTATTTTACAAATGGAATTTTCTGGTTGTTACAATTGAACGTCTTTTCAATTTCTCAAATGCGACCGACAGTATATCTATACGTATAAACTGTTGTGAAGTGGTATGAAAGAAAGCCAAACTCGTGGTTGAATAAAACTTCTTGGCTTTCTTAGAACAGGCTTTAACTGATTCAGAATGAGTCATTCAAATATTAATTAAGGAAGTTGTGGTGTTTTTTCTTTTAAAATATCTGATATTTGATGATCATATGTATGATATATTCACATATATTGATTGACCTCATAATTAAAATTCACTCCGTTGTTTAAATAGTTAATGAAGTGCTATTTTAATTTTCTACCTTTTTTTTCTTTTCTTTTTTTGATTGACCTGTATTAGGTGTTCTCTTTCTTGACTAAGGAATTATACATTTTATCTCGAATTTTGTCTCAAAATCCTAAACAGAACTAATTTATGTCAGTCAAATGAAACATAAAAATAAGAAAACTAAAACTATGTAAACTACGAAAGTTAATTAAGAGTTAGTTACACATTCCGCTGAAAAACTGTTGGTAATTTGGATCAACTTGAATAAATGTATTCAATATAATAATACAAAGTTATTATAAAATAAATAAAGTATATATAAGTAATCTTGAATATTTCCAATGGAAAATCAATAATAGAATGGATAAAGTATTGCGATCGTGAAAAATAACCAAGTCCCGCAAAAAAGTCGGTGTGTGTGTGAGGTAATTTAAAACGAAAAGTCCTATGAAACTGAAATTTCATATTTAAGACAACTATACGCCCGAGATTTTAGAGAATATTTTTCATCAAAATCAGCTGACCGGAAGATCTACTTTATACCATGCATTTTGGACCTTTTTACGATTTTCTCAAAAACGGCTCTAACGATTTTGATTAAACTTCCTATATCGATGTAAATTTTAATCGGCTTTAATATGATGTAGGTTTCATTCTGATTGAAATAGTATGACAGGGAAATTGAAATAAATTCTGATAATTTATTCTGTAGATTCTATCAAAATAACTATATTATCTTGTTGCTATTGATAATTATCAGCTAAATGTGCAAGTTAAGCGAATTTAATAAACAGCTAAAGGAGAAAACTGAAAAAAATATTTTTTTAATACATTTTTTTTTGTTTTTGGACATAAGAACAGTAATATAGAAGTATAATATACCGTTGGAAAGAGAAAGATTTTAGAAAATTTATTATCTTATACACAGGTTTGTAAAAGTTAATAAAGAGAGATAAAAAGCCGATAAAACTAACTGATTATTTTACGTAATAATATAATAGACTTTTTAATAAAACACATGTTTCTATATTAATTCAATTTATTTAATCCTTTAATAGTTTCACTCATTTTTATCTCTAACTGTATTTGAAAATTCTTTAATCGATTTTAAAAACGGAGGTAAGCGAAAGTCGTGTCTTGCCCGCACCAGATTTTTTTAGAAGTATGTTATCGAAATTTATTGTTAGTTTGAAAATAATTTTAGACTAAAAAATCGATAAGAAAAACAATTAGTTAAGGTAGCACGTGTTTATTAAGGACCAAAGATTATCATGCCGTTTTTTGCATCAAGCAAAAAAAAGAAAAAGAAATTGAGTATTAAGGAGCGGCCCTTTAAAAATAAAGAGACTCTCAATACTCATTAGTCACTGTAATTATTAACTAACGTTTCAAAGGAATAATGATAATTAATTATTAATTGAAGTGGACTTTAAAAAGAAAACTACAGCTATAGCTCTGAGAGGGAGCCTGGATAGAGGGAATTATAGGATTAACCCTCCCTCCTTCCCTCTCTCAGGCCATACCTTTCAAAATTGAAATTAAATAAGTAATCACTGTTTCACTTAATGCAATATCCCTGAAAATAAAGTAATTGACAAACAGCTTAATAAATTCGTTTTCATTATCAGTTTGCCTCTTAAATTTAAATACCTATTCATTACTAATAATTGGGCTACTACCGCCATGAATGAAAGTAAAACAATATTATTTCTTGGAATATGGTACTCAATTCTTGAACATCTGGTGCGCAACACACAACTTTCACTTACCTCCGTTAGTCATATAAATTTAAGAATTTTTAAACTATTTTTTTAAACCAAAATAAATTGTTAAAGAATTATTTAAACTGGATTTTAAAAGAAACATGTGTTTAATTAAATAAGTTATTTTATTATTATCTATATATAATACTTTAGTTTTATCGGCTTTTCATCACTCTCCGTTAACTTTTACAATAGTATGTATAAGATAATATTTCCTTGAAAATCTTTAGCATTCCAATGATTATATTATACGTGTATATTACTGTTCTTAAGTTAAAAAATTACATTAAAAAACATATTTTTGCAGTTATCTCCTTCAGTTGGTTATCGAATTCGTTCAACTTATATATTTACCTGTTTTTTTTTAGATTTTCTAGGAATCAGCTGATGCGCTCGATGATAACAGTCATACGTTACATCGTCTCTCAGATTTTTGCTTTTTTCAGTAGGAATTCGCTAGAATTCAGTCTGGAGAACATCACTAGACCTCAGGAATATTACGGCAGTGAATATTGGAGAAGTTTCAGTAAGCAAAGTTATAATTTACTTTGTACAATCACGAAAAAGTGAAAGAAGGGTCACTGATCAGCTGATTGCCGCTAGCTCGGCAAGCTCGGGCTTGCTTTTCTTTTAATTATCTTTCTTTTATCTTTAATTCTTATCTCATTATTTATTTATTATTATTATTTTCTTAATCAATGAGATATTTTCATCAAGTCATGTCCTCAAAGTCTGCAAGTAAAAGATCTAGATCTGCAGGTTCTAACTCGTCTCCCACAAAACAGAGACCCCGCCGTGAACAAAATAAAAAAATGATTCCACCAGCGACCGCGTCAGCTACCTCATTAGGTTCTGAACCACAGCCCAGCACATCATCACAAGGAATAACTGATGAATCTCCGTTTTTTACACCGAATCCATTTCAGATCCTCCAAAATGAAAAAGAAACCATGGAATCTTCTCCTATACCCAGAGAACCACTACCTCCACCAATATTTGTTAAAAATATTAAAAATTTTAAACTGATGTGTGCGCATTTAAATAAAGTAACAGATCCTAATAGTTATTATTGTATAAGTAGAACCAATGATACTAAAATATCTCCGACTACTGCTGAAACCTACAGAAAGATTGTAAAATATCTGACTGAGACCAAAGCTGACTTTCATACTTATCAGCTGCGCCAAGAGAGAGCATTAAGGGTCGTAATCAGAAACCTACATTCCTCAACACCCGTTGAAGCAATCAAAGAAGAACTGACAGAATTAGGATTCCAAGTGAGGCAAGTCACCAACGTTCTAAAAGATAAAAGTCCACTGCCTCTATTCTTCGTGGACTTGGAACCATCAGCAGGAGTCGAAAAAATCTATGACCTCAGCAGACTGTACTATACCCGTGTAAAAGTTGAAAAACCTTACACAAAGAAAGAAATAGTCCAGTGCCATAACTGTCAGGCATATGGTCATACCAAAAGTTATTGCCATCACATACCACGCTGTGTGAAATGCGGTGAACAGCATAAAACAGAAGAATGTACAAGATCAAGATCAGCACCCGCTGTATGTGCTCTGTGCCTCAAGGACCACCCGGCTAACTACAAGGGATGTGAAATCTACAAGAAACTCAGAACCAGATACCAAAAACCTCAGGATCCGAATGAAACAGCTGTACCAACCAGAAGCAGAAGAGAACCATCAAAACTTGTAAATTCTAACGTGTCATTTGCCCACTTGCTTGGAGGTGGTAACCAGAATCATGAAGTCGAGGCACTGCCGGAACAACATTTATCTCAACATTCTCAATCTATTGTACAAGAATCTATCCCTCAAAGTTTACCTAATCTTCAAAAAACTCCTCAACATCAAATTTCTCATATCCCTCCACCATCAAACGTCACAGATCTTACCAGTCTAATGACATCGTTCATCTCCGAAATCAAATCTCTTGTTATGCCGCTTATATCACTCCTTACAAATCTAGTATCGAATCTAATCCCTGCCTTGAAAAATCCTTAAATGACTTCACCTAACTCCTTATCCATTCTCCTTTGGAATGCGAATGGTGTTAGAAATCATACTGACGAACTGACAGCGTTGTTGCAAGACAAAACAATCGATGTTGCACTTATAACTGAAACAAGACTAACGACTAAACAGTACTTCAAAATACCGCAATACATGACATACCGTACTGACCACCCAGACGGTAAAGCCCATGCCGGTTCTGCTATCATTGTCCACCAATCCCTCTCTCATCATTTACTCCCACTTCCCACCTATGATTTCCTACAAGCCACATCCATAGTAATCAAGACTTTTTCCTTTCCGGTAACCCTCACATCTGCATATTGCCCTCCTAAACATTCCATTTCCAATTCTGAATTTGTATCCTTCCTGGATTCCTTAGGAAATCGTTTCATTCTGGGTGCAGACTTAAACGCCAAGCATCAGCAGTGGGGTTCCAGAACCACGAATTCTCGGGGACGAAATTTGCTGTCTGCACTCAACTCCCGAAATTTTAATATCCTGCCTCCTGACTCCCCTACCTACTGGCCAACCGATCCTAACCGCAATCCTGACATCCTCGACTTCTTTATCCACAGCGGATTAGGCTCTCTCAACTTGTCTTTAACTCGCCTTGATGAACTATCCTCAGACCATAGTCCACTGATCCTAAAAGTATCTCTCACTCCAATTCCAAAACCCATTCCACCATCATTCATCCGAGGCCCTGTCAACTGGAACCTTTTCCGCCAAATCCTGACCGATAATATTGACCTCAGAGTAACCCTCAAAACCCAAGATGACCTAGATAATTCCGTCTATTCCTTTACCACCGCCATCCAACAAGCTGTCTGGACTGCTTCCTCTCCTAAACACTCCAATATAAATCCAGACCAAAATCATTTTCCACAACCTATTATAGACCTTATCCACACCAAACGCCGAGCAAGATCATTATGGCAGCGCACCCGACACCCAACAGATCGCCGCTCCTATAACTTCTATTGTAGACAATTGAAGAGGGAGTTGGCGAACTTCCGTTCCCAGTCCTTTAATTCCTACCTCTCCTCTCTATCAGCTCGTGATAATTCCCTGTGGAATGTCACGAAAAAGATCCTAAAATACCATCATGTTTCCCATCCTCTCCGACGTGGTGATGACTCCTGGGCTGCGTCTGATGAAGATAAAGCCGAGGAATTCGCCACACACCTCTCCAAAGTATTCACTCCTCACCCGGAATCCCACATCAATCACACCGCAAAAGTGCAAGACTTTCTTATGTCACCGATTCCACTTTCCCTACCTCCTAAAGCTATTAATCCCTCTGAGGTCAAATATCTTCTCCAAAAAACTGACTCTCCGTAAATCTCCTGGACACGATCTCCTTACTCCCCAGATCCTCCGACAACTTCCCCAGAAAGCCATTATTTTTCTTACTTATATTTATAACTGCATCCTCCGCACCACCTATTTTCCTCTGTTATGGAAACATTCCACCATCATCCTTTTTTTAAAACCAGGTAAACCTTCCAACAACACTTCATCCTACAGGCCTATTAGTCTACTCCCCATCCTCTCAAAAATCTTCGAAAGGCTTCTTCTTAAACGTATCCTACCCATATTAGAATCTCAAAATCTTCCTTCCCATCAGTTTGGATTCCGTCCTCAGCATTCCACAGTTCAACAGGGGCTCCGAGTTGTAGACCATATTTCCTCAGCTCTTGAATGCAAAGAGTATTGTTCTGGTGCGTTTCTGGACATTGCGCAAGCATTTGACCGGGTATGGCACACTGGATTACTCTTCAAGCTGAAAACCCATTTACCCCAGTCCCTATACCTCATTCTCCGATCCTATCTCTCGAACCGTTCCTTCCGAGTTCGCTGTGGTGAAGAATTTTCTAACCTTTATCCCGTTGAGGCCGGTGTTCCTCAAGGCAGCGTCTTGGGACCCATCCTCTACATCCTTTACACTGCTGATATTCCTACACATCCTGATACCTTTCTGGCAACTTTTGCAGACGACACCGCCATCCTATCATCCAGTTCCAATCCTGAAACAGCATCCTTAAACCTTCAGAGACACCTTTTCCTTATCGAACACTGGTGTAATAACTGGCGTGTAAAGGTGAACGAAGCCAAATGTAAACACATAACCTTTACTCTTAGACGAAAATCCTGTCCGCCAGTTTATTTCAACTCATTACCGATTCCTCTCTCAGATACAGTCCGGTATCTTGGCTTACTGTTAGACAAAAGATTGACTTGGAACCCACATACAAGACTTAAAAGACAAGAACTCAACCGACGATTCGGACAGTTATACCGACTACTCAACAGAAAATCTGAACTTACAGTTGAAAACAAATTATTAATCTACAAGACAATACTGAAGCCCATCTGGACCTACGGACTTGAACTGTGGGGGACAGCTAAACGTTCTAACATCAAACGCATTCAATCCTTTCAATCCAAAGTCCTCCGTACAATAGTAAATGCTCCTTATTATGTCTCCAATTATACCTTGCACCACGACCTTAATGTTCCATTTATTTCAGACCTAATTCCATCCAAATTTTCCAAATTCCACCAGAACCTCATTCATCATCCTAATCCTTTAGCTCAATCCCTATCCAGCTCCACTCATCCATACAACCCACCTAGAAGGTTGAAACGGCAGTGGCCCCGCGACCTTTTGTAAATATATTGGAGTTCTAGCACTGGCTAGATTCTCCACTCAATGTGATGTATGTATGAGTGTGTGTATGTGTATATAGGTATAAGTGAATTATTGACTTTTGTATTGATTCATTATTGTGTATATATTTTATTGTAATTTTATGTTGTGTAAATATTGTATGAATGTAGTATGTTTGATATCATTCAGCAATACTATTAATGTCCAAATTGGGACAGATTGTAAAATTTTCTCAATAAAAATTGTTATTACTAAAAAAAAAAAAAAAAAGATTTTCTAATCAGATGATAAGGTCAATTTCATAAAAAATACAAAATTAAAGGTACTTTAGGAGAAGAAATTTTGAAATTTCGGCATTTAAGTCCTGTCTGACTGAATCAATCAGAACAAAATCTACATGATATTAAATCCCGTTCAATTTTACATCGATATAGGAGCTGTTTTTAAGAAAACCATAAATATGTGAAAAAAGCATGGTATAAAGTGGTTCTTCTGGCTAGCTGATTTTTTAAAAAAGTTGCTGTAACATCTCGGGCGTATATTTGTCTTAAATATGAAATGTCAGTTTCATAGGACGTTTCGTTTACGCACTGGACTTACCACACATAAAAACATACAGACTTTTTTTTCGGGACTTGGTCATTTGGACTCAGGAGACCCTAAAACGTGTATTTCCGTTGATTTATTCTTTATGTTTTATCCCAATTTTTACGATATTTTTTAAACTAATTATCTTTTTAATATTAGATAATTCTCATCTAAATAAATATTTATTTTTTAACTGAGTATTGATTTGTTTACGTAAAGTATGAATTCTTAATTGTATTAAAAAAATATGTTTTATTTTTATTTTTTTATAGAAATTTACAAATGTATTACATAGTAAACCACCAGTAAATATGGTTATAGACTAAATAAATAAATTAGACTTGTGGAGAAGCTATCCATTGACAGCCCTCCGATAAATATTCTAAACTAGAAGGTCTCGGTGCCATATTTTTTTAAGTCGCCTCGGTGGTTTATCAGAAACAAAAACAGAAGCAAGGATGGAGTTTGTTATGAAGAGATAGCTGGTCCAAATCAACAATATATGGAACATTTAGGTCTTTATGGATGAGTTTATTCGTGACAAAGTGAAGAAAGTTAAGGATTTTACGAAGGATTGGATGCAGGAAGACATTGATGGTTAAGTAGTTTCTCAAAGTTCAACTCTGTAAGAAACAAAAATAATGAAATGAAATGAAAAAAATGTTTTATTAATATGATTACTAAACAATAACACCCATTCAATTTCCTCAAGATTGTAATAAGTAAATCATAATTAACACATTTTTATATAAATTAACACAATTTAAAAATGAAATAAATAAAAGATTTATAGAAAATCTTTTAAAAAACTGCAATATTGTTTATTTTTATTTTATGTATTTAACTTCAAAGCTGAACATATTAGTATTTGACTTATTAATCGTAAATTCTAGAGGTTTAGCAGGTTTGTTAGCATATTTCATATATTTATGCATTTTTATATTTAATTATTTCTAATTGAAGATTTATGATATACTTGTTTTAAAATGTAAGTGAATGTATTTCCCTTTATTATTTTCTTATGGCCTTCTTATCTTTTATTCTGGTCTCATAATATTTTATTTGAATATTTTATGAAGAAGCTGTTCCAATAACATATATATTTATTATATTTTGGCCTAATTAGTTTACTTTTTCTCAATTTTTCATTATCATATATATGATGATTCATTCAAATTTTAAGGCGAAGAAAAAATGTGATTTATGATAATATAGCTAAAATATTATAAATATTAAGACGGTAAAAAAAACATGTATCGATTCTCATGCCTTTTTCACCTAATAAATTAATTTTTAATTTATTTTACATTTTCCTCTTGGCGGTTACCTTTATAATGACGATGAGATATCGCCTCCTCCCTGGAATGCCCTACAAGATGGCACAGCATTCAGAAATCTTGATTAACTAAGAGAAATAAATTTCCACTAGGTTGTAGATAAAGGGAAGCCAGATTTACTACTCCCTGGAAGCTTATCTTCCGTAGCTGACTATTACTATCATCACCTCCATCTTCTTCGTCCCCACAAGATCTTTATCCTTCTGTATACCATTTTCTTTTTCAGGACAGATCCTCTCGATAAGCCTACTGCCTTTGAAAATTTGATTTTGCTTAACTTCGCCTGAACCGCTTAATTTAAATGTGAAAACAAGTTATAAAATTCTGGGGTGGTTGGTTACAAATTTCACTTAATCTTCTCTTGTCTTCTTCCCTCTATTTATAAAATGCGATTATTGACTTCCGCGAACTCTTTTAAAATCACTTTGAATTAGGTATTTTTTTCTGAAGTAATACACATTGCACTAAAGTTTTTGTTTATAAGGAAATAAAATAAATTTTCGTAAAAAAAAGAAACAAAAACGCTTTTCTGAAATATGTGTAGTTATATAGACGTATAATATGTTGTTCCAAAGCATAAGATTTTAGAAAAATTAATATGCCATAAAGCAATCTGTAAAACTTAAGAGAATGTCGTTATAAGCACATAAATTTACGAACGTGTGTTATTTGTGAAGTGGTTATGGGATTCAGTGTTTCCACCGTACAGTATCGTACAAGTTATATTCTTCTATAGAGTATGTATGATTTAAGGGACAATAGTACGTACAAAATCGGAAGTTGTTAGAATAACTGGAAAGCTGTTATAAATCCATAAAGTGGTTAATTATTTCTAATTTTTAGATTATTCCAAGAAAACAAATGTTT
This sequence comes from Piezodorus guildinii, assembly GCA_023052935.1. Taxonomy (NCBI): domain Eukaryota; kingdom Metazoa; phylum Arthropoda; class Insecta; order Hemiptera; family Pentatomidae; genus Piezodorus; species Piezodorus guildinii. The sequence continues at coordinate 112,924,337 of CM041293.1, read as the reverse complement.
CACATTAGACGACATGGGAATTTCAGGTTTTTTTTATGTATTTTAAGTAGTTTTATTTTTATATCATATTTACATTATTATTCCTGTTATATATATATATATATATATATATATATATATATATATATATATATATATATATATATATATATATATATATATATATGTATATACACAGCATAACCCCGCTGGTCTATGATGGCATAATTTTGTTAACATATTATTATACTCATTGAATTCATTTAAATGTAAGGTTACACACAAAACTTAATATCGAATATTTCTGCTCTTAAGTCTCTTTTACTTTTCTCCATCTCTGTAAAAAATCATTTTGTGATTCTTGGTTTCTGTGATAAATTCTGAATCGTTTAAACAGTGAATTTTTGAAGATAAAGGAAACTACATTGAAATTGTACCCGAACACAGGGGTTACTGACTAATAATAAATAATTATAGAAAAGTGTCTTGTTATAATAATATAACCCTGAAGTTTACAGTTGAACATAAGACACGTTTGACAAGGTATTGAAAGAGCTCCTTCCTCTAATATAAGCTAACGGCGTTGTGTGGCATCCTTCTAATTTCGGTATTTCATTTTAATTCGAGTACATTATTACTATTGTCGATATGTTAGTCTTTATTTTTGATAATACCGGTCTCATTTATATGGTTGTATTAATGATTATTATTTTGTGCCTACAGAGAGGCAATGATCCAAGTATATGTCGTTTATTTTTGGCTCCCTTTTCCTCCCACTCCGAAGGTCTTTTATTCCTTCAGAATGAAGCACCCACCTTTCCTCTTTTCATTTCAGCCGAAAGGTTTTTACTTATCTCCCACTAGAACCTCAAGTCTGTCAATCTCAACCCAAGAAATCTATTTTGCTAATTTTAATTGTTTGCTATTTTGCCAGAATTTTCGTGTTTAATTCACTTTAATGTTTTGTTGTTTTTTTTTTCATATCGATACCTTAAAAATATGCTTTGCAGAAAATCATTTTCCTTTCTCCTATACATTTTAGCATATTCTCTAGAAGCACATTTTTAATAATTGATTTTATTTTATATTAGGGGGATAAAAGCCTTTAACTCCTCGTAGTGCCTCCTGGGTAGTGCTAACACAGGTGGTAGGACAGGCAGGGCTCTTAGCATAGTGAAGGAAACCTTTCTAGGAGAATTTAACACCAAAGTCAAATCCCCGGTCTTTCAGGTTGTGGATTAAGGCATGGGCTAGTTCCATATTCCCTTTAAAAATCACAATTGCTTACACGCTTAGTAACTGAAAAAAAGCAGATGGATTTAATAGGAAGATACATAAGCTTCAGAAATGGACAAAACAAATAAGAGTATTAAATATTCAAGGACTCTTAATGAAGGAGAAGTGAGTGCAAGAGGGAATGGAAAAGTGTAACATCGAAATAGCGGTATTGACGGATACAAGGAAGAAGAGAAGTATACGGTAACTTTATCCATTACTAAAGTGGTGTGGACAAGTACAGGAGAGCCTGTGCTGGAGTATCTATTTTATTACACTAAAGGCTTTAGTCATCTGGTCGTAAATCATAAATGTGTGAATGAAAGAATTATCAAATTAGAACTGAAGCCGTTAGGGGAGGAAATAACCATAGTATATGCTCCAACAGATTGTGCTAGAGCCAGAGAAAAAGACGATTTCTTCGAAAAGCTACACCATATCATAGAATCTATGCCAACTAAGAAAACAACAGTATGTATGAGTGACCTAAACAGCAGAACAGAAAATGTCAGAACTGTACTACAGTGAGTCAATATGGTGAAGATATTTTTTCATGAAGTAAATAATCAAAAATAATATCAAGAGAACAATAGATCTATTATCATATTCACTGAAACTAACGCTGCACGACTAATAGCAGAAACTAGATGCCTAAATACACAACCTGGAGGTAGAAACTAGAAATCTTCAATTTAAGGCAAACTTCTCTGATGTTGGAAAAATATAACTCAACTTAAAGTAAACTTCAACTTTCATTAAATACGATCCAGGCAGCAAAATGAAATGTCTGGCAGGCGTTGTTTGCTTTGAAATCCTTTTATTTTAACTTAAATAAACAGTGAGGAGTATTTTAAAAATTTAAAACATCTGAAATTTGTATCCCCATTTAAATAAAAAAGACCAACAACTCTTGTTTAAATATTTAACTAGACTGTAAACTAGTTAAACCAGTGTATACGCTGAAATTGGTATTACATTTTTTTAACTTATATTTTCCTACAAAAAAACGGTCGTTATAACATCTTTGTGTGCAATTAAACTTTTAATTTGCAGACAGGAAATCTTGTTTTCTACCTTTAAATTAAAAGGATACTTGATAAAAGATGAGATATTTGTTGATCAATATTTATATCTGGGTACAATTTTTGCTTAGTCTTCTACTAACCAGGTTGCAAATTACTATTTCTAACAAAGGCCTTATGTGCTTGATAGGTATGAAATTGGATATATCCTGATTATATAACATCCAAAAAATAAGATAACTGTAGTACGAGATACTTTGTCAGTGCAAACAAACCAATCGCATAAATTTATTTATTTACAGTACTTTTCAAAAAACTTATTACAAAATCATCACATTTATTCTTTTGTTAATAACTCTTTTTTATTACTAATTTAAATTTACTAGTTCAATTATATTCCATCTTCGATATATTTATTCTAATTAAACTAGACATACAGCATTACAGGGATCACATTATTCGATCTACAATTTAACAAGTGCAAAACATGATTTGAAAAACTTCTTTACAAGATAAACAGTCACATACAAAAGTGGTTAAGTACATTTGCCGGAGTTCAAACGCTTTATTTATATTCTTAAAGTCTGGAAAGGTTATACAGGTGTCTTTATTTTTATTTTTTTAATATTGATCTAAGTACTTACTAATGCTTTTATTTAACTTTGGTAATATCCTGTAGGCAGTTTGATAGATTAGTCAATATGTATTACGTTTAGGATCGGCAGGTTTAAATTTTTTTTCAGGTCGCTTTAGGACAAATGTCTTGACGTTTTCAGTTTTTTTCTCGAATGAAGTGGAGCGTTAAAGATGTACTGCGCATTTTCTGGTGAGTCAAGGCCTCGAGTTCGAAATAACCTGATATTAAAAACAAATATAACCATTTATGTATGGAATTTTGTTTATTGTCATAATAATATTTAAAGTTAAACACGGGTTTTGTTATTTTATTGCATAATAGTGACCAGCCTTGCTTCGCTCGGGTTCAATTCAAATGTCGGGTCATTGATGTTTAGAAAAGACCAATTTGACAAATTAAGAGTTTTTCACTTTGGGGTTGTTGGTTCAACGAAAAGTGCACTAAGCAAGAAAATTTTTCGTTTTTTTTTTACAACGTCTATTAATATTATGTTTTATCATAGGCAGGATTTAAAAACATAAATTGGTCAAAAAATCAAAATTAGTTCGGTATATTTGTTTTGTTTTTTTTATTTTAAACTGTTCTCATTTTATTCAACTTATTAATAACAATTGACCTTTTCATAAAGAAAATTTTTAAGTTACGTACGCTTTGATATGTAATATTTTTCTAATATTACTCTATTGAAGAATATAGCCTGTACCGTGGTGACACCTCATCACCTTACAAATATGTAACATTTGTTTATGAATTATGGGCTAATAACAACATCCTAAGAGCTTATAGGGCTTCTTTTTATTTATTATTTTTTTTTTTTTGGCATATTAATTTTTCTGAAATCATGCGCTTTCCATCGGTATATTATATGTCTACATTACTACTTATAATTCAGGAATAATATTCTGATAATAGTATAAAAAATTATTTTGGATGTATTTTAATTATAAGCATTCAAGAAAAAATGCCTTAAACGATAACAAAAACAATATCAAAATCTATCGCGTAATTTAGGATTTAACAGAAACAAAGATTCGCAGTATCATTTTATACACTGTGGATAAGAAGTTTATTATTATTCACATCAATAAATCATGAATACCCTCTATGAAAACTACCTATGTCATTCCGTTAAGCAAATCTAATAATCTGTTTTTTAAATTATTTTTGAAAAGTACATTGAAAAAAAATTCCTGATAAATCCACTTTGATAAAAAACTACCTGCAAGATACATATCAAGAAATCTCTTACAAAAATACGAGCAATTATCAAGGAGGGTCCAATTTCGTAGAAAATGCCTTCAGTTTTAAACTGTTTTACTTACAGCGATTAAAAAGTTTTTTATCTTTGAAATAAAACAGTTTATGTATTGTAATAAAAAAACAAAATGAGAGTATAGACTGTTTTATAAGACTATTTACTGTTTACATATTTCACTAATTTTACATAATTATTTCCATATTTGTATCAAAATCAATACATATATATTTAATTTTTTTTTTTTAATCACAGCATTTTCAATTAACATGAAATTCCTAGCCCTAGTTATGACTAATAAATTAGTTAAGGTTCTGTTTCTAGTTTGTACCTAAATATCTTTTTAAAACATTAATTAAAACATCCTTTGACTTCTTGACTCCTTTATATTAAAAAAAAAAATATTTTAAAAACATTCCACAAAACCTCGACCTTTCTGATCGAAATACGAAAATAGGAAAAGAAATAAACAGACTTTCGAAAAAATAACAAAAAGAAATAAAAAGCTGGCGTTTAAAAAAGCTCTGATGGGGGACTGACAGAAGGCTGATTGGAATTTCACCAGGTCGGAAAACTGGAAGAGATAAAAATTTTCTATTTCATCAACACGAAAGCGGTCCGAGGATGGAGATTGGTGAGATTAGTGCTGATTGTGATGCAACCCTTGCCATCCGTTGGAATAAAATAAATTTAAACTTTTCCATTACATTTTTCATCTGGCTTTATTGAAAATGAAAAGTTCTGCAGGCGAGACGGCTTTGTATGGACAAAGTTCAAGAGTAAAATATCAGAATCACAAAAAGAATTAAATGGAATATTTCAATTTATTAAAATTCCACGAAAGTTTCTTTGTTGGCTCAACTGTTTAAGAAGGAGAGGAACAGCAATACTAGTATCAGTTTTTTATATATTGCGTTGATTGCAACTCGGATATTTTTTTTTCAATCCCTTTGAAATGCAATCTAAAATTAAGCTAATACGGTCCATTGACGGTTTTCCTTCTATATAAAGAAGCACGTGATAAACCAATAAAATTACTTTATAGCTTATTTAAAAGAATTGTTGATTCTCAAAATTTAATCTAAATCGAGTTATGCCTCCTTTTATTTTTTTTACCTGATGTGCGAAAAATATAATTAATCTTAAGAACTATATGTATATTTGTTTAAAAGAAATTTTAAATCCCATGAAGACAATATCTATTATACTTGTATAATATATTTTGTACTATTGATACTTTTTCTTACATGAATTTTAGCTTATTATTTGATTGGAGAGTTGTATCAAGTGGTTATCAATAAAGCATGCAACTGATATTAAGAATAGGAATTTAAAAATTATCCTTTTGCACTCGGTTGTCATCTCTGAGGGGAATATGTAGAATGAACTTAGAGCACCATTTTTAAAAAAAAATTTTTTAAGGATTATAAACGTATATTTTTCTGTTAAAATAAATCAAATTCTGATAAAAATATCAAAATGCATGTTAAATAAATGCAAGGTTCATTTTCCCCAATCATTTGAGCAATATGTAGGATTAGGTGAACATTCGGATTGTATTTAACACTAGATGTTGCCCTCGACTTCGTCTGCGTCAATTTCAGGGTATCATGATTGTGATTAAGTAGTTTTAAAAAAAATATATTTTAAAGTACTTCTGCTTAAATGATATTTTTAGTTTTCTTGTGGCAGATGAACTTACTGATTTTCTCCGCAACCCGATCTTGACAATGCGACATATAGTTAGCCCTGTGAAAAGCAGTCATGACATAAATCGATTCCTACGTGTTTAAACGTTTATCCCTGTGATTTATTAATTGCTACAAAAAAAGATAAATTGCATTCTTTTAAAAAAAAAAGGTAAATCATTTGGATGTTATCAGCCTGATGTTATATAGCCTGAAGCCTTCCTCGATAAATGTACTGTTCAACCCAAAATTTTTCAATTCGAACCCGTAGTTTCTGAGACTAGCACGTTCAAATAAACAAACTCTTCAGCTTTATAATAGTATAGTTATCGAAACAAATTTTAATTGTTCTCATTTAATACTTAAAATTAGAAAAAAATAAAATTAAACATGTAAACATTAATCTATTATTCATATTAGGAATTGCTTCAGAATTCAACATGTATGGAATCATAAAAAATAAGTATATAAGGTGTAGATTCTTTAGGTGAAGGTCAATTTATATGAATAAAATTGGAGAATTTGTTTTCTTTATTTTTTTGTCATACATTTTAACATAGTTTTAATTTCATGACAAATTGTAAGACGATTATTTGTGAATTTGACAATATTTTGAACTTTCAGATCTAATTAGTTCCACTGCACCTAAAGATGGCATTGTAGCCGAAACGTAGGGCGATTTTTTTCAATAAAAGAATGGTGAACTTGAAATCAGCCTCCAATTTTATTCATACAAATAAGCTTTTTTGTGTGTGTGTTCTTCAATGACCACTAATACATATATACTAAATTTCATTGCAATACATCACTTGTTTCTAAATTTGTACACATATTATCACGAGTCCAATATGTACGTTTTCGCGAAAAAGTAGCGGCGAGTAGATAGCGTAGGAAACAGTGCCAAGTGCAAAAAATTAAAAAAACAGATATTCTTATTGAAACTAATCGTTAGGTCATCTTAATTACCACATTAAGATTACAGAAAAGCCCTATGAACAATTTTGAAACGAAGTATTACAATTTGAGAGTAATTTTTAAGCGAGGTATTCATTAGTATAAGTTATACATATTTTTACCTTGTAGGCTCATGTATATTTTAAGATTGTTCAGTTTTTTTTATGTGCATATTAAAATTATTATGTTTGTAAATATTATTGTATATGGCTACTTTCATTGTACCTTTTCATGGGTTATTTAAACATAAATAAATGGATAATTTTAAAGCTTTAATAATAAATATGGTGAACGAAGCCAAATGTAAACACATAACCTTTACTCTTAGACGAAAATCCTGTCCGCCAGTTTATTTTAACTCATTACCGATTCCTCTCTCAGATACAGTCCGGTATCTTGGCTTACTGTTAGACAAAAGATTGACTTGGAACCCACATACAAGACTTAAAAGACAAGAACTCAACCGACGATTCGGACAGTTATACCGACTACTCAACAGAAAATCTGAACTTACAGTTGACAACAAATTATTAATCTACAAGACAATACTGAAGCCCATCTGGACCTACGGACTTGAACTGTGGGGGACAGCTAAACGTTCTAACATCAAACGCATTCAATCCTTTCAATCCAAAGTCCTCCGTACAATAGTAAATGCTCCTTATTATGTCTCCAATTATACCTTGCACCACGACCTTAATGTTCCATTTATTTTAGACCTAATTCCATCCAAATTTTCCAAATTCCACCAGAACCTCATTCATCATCCTAATCCTTTAGCTCAATCCCTATCCAGCTCCACTCATCCATACAACCCACCTAGAAGGTTGAAACGGCAGTGGCCCCGCGACCTTTTGTAAATATATTGGAGTTCTAGCACTGGCTAGATTCTCCACTCAATGTGATGTATGTATGAGTGTGTGTATGTGTATATAAGTGAATTATTTACTTTTGTATTGATTCATTATTGTGTATATATTTTATTGTAATTTTATGTTGTGTGAATATTGTATGAATGTAGTATGTTTGATGTCATTCAGCACTACTATTAATGTCCAAATTGGAACAGATTGTAAAATTTTCTCAATAAAAAATTGTTTATTGTTCAAATAATAAATATGAATGTGTTTGTTTATAAATGTCCATGAAATATATATATATATATATATATATATATATATATATATATATATATATATATATATAATATATATATATATATATATATATATATATATTAATATTAATATTATATAAACTCAATTTATTTCATTTGGTTTTTTTTTTTTTTTTATTATGAACCTTTATAATTGTAGAAGAAAGTAAATAATAAATATTTCTCTTCCTCTAAATTTTAAAATTATACATTTTGACGTAAGCTAGATCTAAATATTAAACTAATGTAAAATATACCCATCTTTACTCCGTCCACAGCTTGTTTTTTTGACAAAAGCCAAAGTAGTGACTCTCGATCGGTAAATTAATGTTTCAGAAGATTACCCATATCGTTGCAAGGCAATCTAGGAAAGTTGGAATAATTTTTAAAAACTAGATTACTTACAAGAACTATTATTCTTGGCATTCCCCGTCATCCCCACTGGCCCGAAAAATCTCCATATAGAGAACAAAGGCGAGCTAGGGATAAACCAAAAAAACCGACCTGCCAAGTAACTATAATATTTCGTTTATACCAGATCAGAGGTTGATTAAGGTCATAAATAATTCCTTATGGTTGAACTATATAAAACTCATTGAATTGCCCCTTACTGAAATTCTTGACACCCCAGCAATTTGTTCAAGGGAAGAATTAGGTTTCCTCTAATTTTGAGGGTTGGGCAACTGTATAATATACAATCTTCAACAAACATACGACTAAACCACAGACCCGTCTTTATCTCTCGAATTTAAGAGGCGGCGTTGGGCCAGTCCTAAGTAAACCGCCCGACTTCAAACTTGTTTATTAGTCGGGAAGGAAAAAGAAAGAAAAGTGTTTTGTTAGTTTCTAGTTAATTGTAACAACTACAGATGAGATAACTTCGCATAGTTACGCATAGGCCTTGGTCTGATCAGGGTACACCTGTACACGAGGAAGATAAGGAGGTTACATAGAGTTTCTGGCAAAATATCGCTAAATAGAGGGGCTGTTGACACAACAAATCAACAAGGGAGCAGGTCTTAATTTATGCAAGGCCACGAAACTCGTAGGGCGGAGATTAGCAGAACAATGTCACCATAACCGTTCGATGGACGTCACAATTTACCAAAGTCTCCGCCTTAGTTTCAGCCTACATAATCATCCCCTTCTTTACGTTTATAGTCAAAGTCTCAAAGTCAAAAACTTTTATATGTAACAATAAATACGAATATTTTAAAACTATAGAAAATTGTAAGAATTTTAAATTTATTTTTTCAGAAATTATTGGTAGTTTTTATTTCTATGAAACGATACATCCAGATCGGCAGTCCCAGTTTTTATTTCAAGTATTTACAAATTAATATCGAAATATAATAGTAAAATAAAACAAATAAAAATGTATATCCATAGATTTACTTGTTAATAACAAGTATATGCAAGTTTTTTTAATAACAAGTTTTTTTTTCGAATTTTACTCGGAATTCGAGGTTGAATATCCTGAATTTGAGTGCTATTAGACATTTGTAGGTTTTTAAGTTACCAAGAAACTTAACTAGACGATAGTCCATTACTAGTTTGATTTTATTTTATTTTATTTTTTTTTATTATTTTATTTATTTTATTTTTTTTATTTTTTTATTTTTTACGTCACTTTATGATACTTTGGCTATCCGGACGACAGTGGGACTCCTAAACTTTGCCTATCCAGGTTTATTTAGGATAGGCATTTTGAACGAGTACCTGACACCGCACAGGCTCGGGGCAACATTTTTACGTCCCTTCCAAAGCACAGTAAAATTAATGATTTTTTATTCCCATTAAAAAAATCTAAGGGCTACCTGTAAGTTTGAAACCGTGACCTTGGGCATAAACGGCTTTTATTCTATCTACTACGCAAAGGTGACCCCAAAAATAGTTTTATCGATACAAAATACGTTATTGGTTCTACTTACAGTTCAATATATGTATAGATCTATTTTTCTTACCTTCTCATCATGTGTTACCGCATGAATATCCTTCAGACTTTATGAATTGTGAGTTGTGACACTATTAAACACTTTACTGAACATACAAAGAGATGAGTGCTGTTTTGTTCAATAGGCAGTTATCGACTAGTGACCGTTTCAGGCTGAAGATAGGGGACCATACTGTGCCTGCTAATCCTTCTCTAGTGCTGACAAGGTCTTGGTCAGGCTTGTTGTTCAACGACGTGACCAGGCAATATTTATAAACATTAGTTTTCTTCCTCTATGAGCTGTTTATTTTATATTTTCTCTAAGACTTTTTTTTCACAAACTTAGAAATGTTTGCTTTTTTTTCATTGTATATGTATATATATATATATATATATATATATTAATTTTCTTTTAATTATTAATTTATTTTCCCATTGGTCGCAGTATTTGAAGCCACAGACAGTGCAAAAACGCTAGAGAAAGAACACTGGTTCTGCTTGTAACTCGCCAAATAAAAAAATAAAGCGGCCAAGACCAAACAACTATAAAAAAACAATGCAATCACCACCTAAAGCTCGCAGTGCCACTACAGCCAACCTAAAAGAGTCAACTGCGCCATCTAATTCAACCGGAACGTCTTCCTCAACCGGACCGTCTTCTTCAACCATCCCTTCAAAATCTACCGCACCGTATTCTTCTATCTCTGGTACTTCAACTAGTTCAACTAATACTAGTAAGCATTACAAAACAGCTTCCGAAACTACAAGGATTTTCTAGTAGTCTAGAACCAACTTTAAACCCTGTTTCGATCCCTCGCACCGCGCTTTGTTGCTGGAGGGGATTATAATGCTGAACATCAACGGTGGGGTCGCTTCCAACTTCCGAGGTAGTATCCTTTCCAGTGTCTCGACTTCCAATAGCTATATTGTCCTCTCACCTATGAACTCCACATAATGGCCTTCTTGGCAAAAAAAAACCTGATACCTTGGATATATTTATCACCTCCCAAATTTCTTCCTCCCAAACCATAATCAGATCACTGAACAACATTTCATTAGATTATAGCCCGGTTTTGCTTTCCTTCCATTTTTGTTCCTAAACCCCTTCCTCCTTCATTTACCAAAGGACGAGTAAACTGGGACGAATTCCGACTGTACTTGGGAAGAAAATTGGACTTGAACATTTCACTCAAGACAAAAATGATATTGATACAGCTGTAACAAAACTGACTCCATAAGTTGCAGTATAATTGACAGCACAAAGACCACCAACAATTATGGCACTCAACATACTCGTCTGCCATAGTACATTCGAATCTTGACAAAGGAAAAACGCAGAGCGAGATCGAAGTGGCATAATACTCGATAACCAGCTGATAAAACTTATTCCAAACCATCTCAAGTCAGAAAAAAAAAGCATACAAAATTCAAAATATTCTCAGCTTTACTGAAAATCTTACTACAACAAAGAAATCATTATAAACAACCACAACGAAACTTCTTAAGTCCAAAGACTGTAATGATCCACTCCTGGCTGAAAACCAAACCTGCACAATAATTGACGAAGAGAAAGCCCAGATATTGGGAAAACATCTTTTCAATACTTTTACTCCACATCCAGATATCCTTAATCCTAATCACCTTGAAAGGATAGAAGAAGACCTAAGTATTGCCTTCCAAATGACCCTTCCACCTAAAGCATTCCATCCTTCAGAAATATCCAATATCATTCACAGATTACCTGTTCGAAAAGCTCATGTCCATGACTTTATCACCTCCCATATGTTAAAGCATCTCTCTCAAAAAGCCATCCTATTCCGTACCTAAATCTACAATGTCGTACTCCGTGCTACTTATTTTCCTGCCTCCTGAAAATTAACTATAGAAAAAATGATTTCTAAACTCAAAAAGTGATCTGAAAATAGCGTCCTATATTTCTTTTATACATTATGGGCAACATTATGGGAAAACTCCTTCTGAAACGTATATAACCAATCCTTGATTCCCTTTATATTATTCCTGATCATCAATTCATATTCTGTACATCTTACTCAACTAACCAGCAATGTCATCCTGTGGTGGACGTTGTCTCCTCTGCATTAGAGCACGAACTTTGACCGAGTCTGGCACCCGAGAGTGCTTTACGGATATTAAGTCTATACTCCGTCAATTCCTCCCTTCTACATATTTTGTTATTATCCAGTACTACCTCGCTGATAGATCCTTCATAATAAATCAAAATAGTTCCTATTCCTCTCTTTTTTTCTCAGTCTGCTGGTGTTCCTCAAGACAGCATCCTAGGACCCGTTCTTTCCTAACACTTTTCTTTCTATCTATGCTGATAATCAGTGTACTATCAGTGGATAATGACATAGTTACTGCCTCCCACGCTCTTCAATCCCACATCCGAGACCTTGACGTATAGTTCCAAAAATTAATCCAAACTAATCCCAAGAAAATACCTTTACCCTTCGTCGTAAACCAATGACTTTCTGACCTACAGTATCCTTTAATGACCCTCCACTAGTCTCTGTTGAACAGATTCGATACCCAGGACTCCACCTTGACAAACGTATAACTTTTAATCCCCATACAAGACTGAAACGACAAGAAACTGCCCGACGTTTCGATTACTTCAACACTTACTGGACAAAAGATACAACCTCCCACTTAATCACAAAAGACTTACATGACCATTATAAGGCCGATATGGACCTATGAAGTAGAGCTATGGGGCTTCACTAAACCACGAATTCTTCTCGCATACAATCCAAAATCCTTCGTAAAATCGTTAACGCTCCTTACTCACGAATAAAGTCATCCATAAAGACTTTAATGTTCCATTTGTAACTGAATTATCCCGAATCAGGTATCAATCATTCCATGAAAAACTCCAATACTACTGTAACCCACTAGAATCATTCTAACATCTTTTTCAATTCTTAATAATCCACCGAGGTATCTGAAAAGAAGGTGACCTCGAGAACTTCTAGTTTAGAATATTTTTAGAGTGCTGCAAAAGGGTAGCGTCTCTACATTTATTTCATGTCAGTTAACTATGTCCATCACATTTACTTGATGTTTATAATACAGTTGTAAATATCAATAAGTATGTATAGAAAAAAAACTTAAAGTTAGGAATTATTATACCTAGAAATGCCCAACATCGGTCAAATTAATTCTTATTAAATGCATTAAAATTTATTTATTACAATTATACTTATCTTCGTTGGACGAAAGGTACCGTATTATTTAAGATAGCGCCCTTTCTCTTAATATGTCGGTTTCGGCTTTCCTGTGCTCTTTTGAAAGATGCATGCTAAAATTAGTCTCTTATGACTTAATCCGTTACTTTCTTATTTTAAAACTTGAGGAAATTCCATTGTTTTAATTTTACTAACAATAAGCATTTAATTCTTCCAGTCAGTTTTTATTCTGCTAATAACTTTTAACAATATATAGTCGACGTTTTGGGTCTGTTTCCCCATTTTCAAGACTAAAATAAAATTACACAATAAATAAATAAGAACAACATACAATTTTTGTCTAAATTAATTTAAAGTAATATATCTCAATAGTAGAAGCTTAATTTAAATATGTTTACATTTTACCTATTACTTTGTATGTCATATTTATTTATAATACGTGTCATCAGAAAGATTCTATTGCCTCACTATTTCGATTTATTTTTAAATTTCATACTTTTTACATTATGTATTGTATTACATTAACTTGTATTAACTCTTATGAGTCACATGTTGATTGTTATTGATTGAAAATGAATATTTATTTAAAATATATAAGTGAATATCGAAATAATATCAGGTAAATATATTTATATGATACCAGTTAAAGGACTTTGTAAAAACTATTATTATACACTTTAACATAAATGAAGTTTATGGGTGTGAACATTTTATTAGTTTTTATCCTTGCTCCTCTGCTATCAAGTTTTCTTCAACGACTTTTTTTTTTCTCTTCTCAGAGCCAACTCCCTTATATTTTTGCCTCCAGTTAACAGGGCTCTTTCTCAAAGTGCCTACTTGAGTGGGAAATATTACGAGAAGAAGAAACTTTGTTACAAAAAAGAACAAGGAAATTTTTTTTTTATTGTAATAATTTTTACCGTATTTTTAATAAAGGGACGAAGTCCTTTTTATCTGTCGCAAGCAGCTTCGACTTTATTCTCTTGGCTGACTTCTGTGGTGTTGACTAAACGGGATACCTTGGAGTCTAAGTTTCTCCGATGTTCTTTTTTATTATTTTTAAAAATCTGGTGCACGCAACACACGACATTCACTTACCTCCGTTACCTATTTTAATTTAAAAATTTTTAAACAGACTTGGAAACGAAAATAAATTGAAGTAGATTAATTATGTCATGCAAATTAGCCCACTTACTTATTTTATTTGTTACAATTACTGTTGTAAATATCAATAAAATATATTTTTGTTTTAATTTTAATTTTGTAGGTATTGGAGAATTTCTCAATCTTAATATTAATAGAACGTTATTAATATAAACTATGAATGAAATCATAACTAAATAAATGAATATCATTCGGGAACTAATATATAGGTGCAAAATTGTTTTTCAATAAGTACCTAAAATATATATGTATAATATACTGTTGGAGTGCTATGCAATAGTTTTTAAACAAATTTTACCAAACTCATAAGGTCTTTGAGGGTCCCAAACATTGACAAAATCATAGAAAATAATTTATACTGTTATATTATCTGATTAAAATTAAATTAATAATAATAATAATAATGATAGGCTTACCAAACCCGAAGGTTCGATGCCGATACCACCAAACTTCGCCTGCACAGACTCGTCCAATGTTCACCGGTCAAGCCCAAGCCCCCGAGATCAGCCTTAATGCAATCCTCCCATCGACGCTTCGGCCTACCTTTCGGACGCCTACCAGTCGGTTCAGCGAATACCACATTTCTCGGAATGCGTTCCACACTAAGCCCAATAACTTTACGCGCCCATTTGAGTCTCCGCGATGCTATCAACTCAATTATATTCACAGGGTACAAACTCCGCAATTCCGCGTTGTGCAATCTTCTAAACTCCCGAGTGGCCTCATCTCTCTTCGGACCAAATATTTTACGCAGTACCTTATTCTCGAAAACCTTAAGCCGTTGTTCATCCTTCAAAGTAAGCGGCCACGTTTCGCATCCGTAAAGAACCGTTGGAAGAATAATAGTTTTATAAATTCTAACCTTTAAGTTTTTAGACAGAAGCCGCGAGCTAAGTAATTTAGCAACTGAATAATAACACGCATTTCCCACCTTTAACCGTGACTTTATTTCTTCCTGGATTTCATTTTTTCTTGTTATCATTGAACCTAAATACTTGAATTTTTCTACGTGTTCAAAAGTATGACCTGAAATATTAATATCATCAAGATCGCCACCATTTCTGCAACTGATCATATATTTCGTCTTATCGGTATTTCATTCGAGACCTATTTGTTTACCGGTTTTTATTAACACACTTGTATTTAGTTGTATAGTTTCCGTGTCTTCACCTGGTAGTACCAAATCATCGGCATACGCCAAAACCAGAATCTTGTCACCCATATTTAAGCCTTTCTCGGTACACATCACCTTTTCTATAACATATTCTAAGGCTATATTAAACAAAACAGGTGAAAGGGAGTCACTCGTTTCAAACCCGATCGCACCTCAAATCTCTCGGAGTAATTATGACCGATTCTAACTTTATGAAATGTTTTCGACAAACACATCTCTACTAACTTTTTACTTAACTTGGTTTACTAACTTTTTAGGTATCCCCTGTTCAATCATGATGTATATATATATATATAGCTTCTGACAGTATATGGAATCATAAGCCTTTTTAAAATCTATATAAAGTTGATGGACTACACCGTTGTATTCCAGTTTCTTCTCTAATATTTGACGTAAGGAATATATTTGATCAATAGTCGAGCGATTCCGCCTAAAACCACATTGGTAGTTTTAAATTATTTAATTATATAATTTTGATAATAAAAAAATAATTTTTAAAATATTTAATTTAAAAAAAATTAAATTAAATATATTAAAAATTAAGGCACTTTTTTTCATCGTTGTATTTTAATTAGTTTTCTTCGATCTTATGTTTAAATGTGTTCTGTCAATGGTTTTATGCCAACTGGACTGAAAGTGCCAAATTCTTTCGGTATTATTGTTATTTCCGGATTAGTCTAGATGCAGGGAATATACATTATTATGATGTTCTAACTTCTTTTTGTTTTCCTTTATATATATATATATATATATATATATATATATATATATATATATATATATATACCTTTAACTTTTATTCAACTTAAGATTGGGAACTGACTAACTAATTGCTCAGAATAATAGATTTATTTTGTCAGCAATCAGTTCAAAATGATATAATAAAGAATAATAATATTTATTTGTTTTCGGGGTCATGCTCATGCAGAAGAAGTTGGTCAATACAGTTCATATTACAAGAAAACCGAACACTCCAGGAACTTGAAGTAATATTTCAACAAAATATATCAAGTTTCTTTTCTTTTTTAATTTTTTTTTTAGAAGGCCTTTGACCGAGTCTGGCACCCGGGATTGCTTTACAAGCTCCGCCTATTTCTCCCTCCTACATATTTTCTTATTATACAGTCCTACCTTGCTGATAGATCTTTCCAAATAAATCACCACAACTCCTATTCCCTCCCTTTTTTCTCAATCTGCTGGTGTTCCCCAAGGCAGCATCCTAGGACCTGTCCTTTATACATTCTATACAGCTGATATCCCAACCCATCCTAATACTTTCCTTTCGACTTATGCTGATGACACGTGTGTGCTATCGGTAGATAATGATGATCCATTTACTGCCTCCCACACTCTTCAATCCCACATCCGAGACCTTGAAGTATGGTGTCAGAAATGGAGAATTAAAATTAATTCTAACCAATCCCACCAAATAACCTTTACCCTACGCCGTAAACCAATGACTTCCTGCCCCACAGTATCCTTTAATGACACTCCACTAGCCCCTGTTGAACAGATTCGATACCTCGGACTCCACCTTGACAAACGTCTGACTTGGAATCCCCATACAAGACTGAAAAGACAAGAAACTGCCCGACGTTTTCGACTACTCCAACACTTACTGGACAAACGCTCCAATCTTCCACTTAATTACAAAAGACTTATTTATATGACCATCATAAGACCGATATGGACTTACGGAGTAGAGCTATGGGGCTCTACCAAACCATCAAATTCTTCTCGTATCCAATCCTTACAATCCAAAATCCTTCGTAAAATCCTTAACGCTCCTTACTTTGTCACGAATAAGCTCATCCATAAAGACCTTAATATCCCATATGTTACTGAATTAGCCCGAACCAGATATCAATCATTTTATGAAAAGCTCCATTTCCACTCTAATCCACTAGTTTCTATCCTATCATCCTCTACTATTCCTGATAATCCTCCGAGGCGTCTGAAAAGAAGATGGCCCCGAGACCTTCTAGTTTAAAATTGTTTAGAGTGCTGCCGATGGGTGGCATCTCTTCATGTATTTCATGTCAGATTACTGTATCCATCACATTTACTTGTTGTATATAATTATACAGTTGTAAATATCAATAAATATGTTTAATAAAAAATAAATTTTTTTGGAAGTCTTTCTTAATATTAACACTTTAAATGAGCACACCTTAACTTCATTTTGTCAATCATTTATTTTATGTCACAACCATTCACATCTATTAACGTTTCGGGGCTGTTTCCCCATTCTCAGGACTTATTTTTTTAAAAACACTTTCTCACAAATAACCCACTACTTCACTCCATAGCTCACTGCTATTCGTCCACATGGGTGTTCATTGACAATGATGTCAATGTCAAGATTTTTATTCCTTTATTATGAATGATCTAATTTTTATACTCCCTGATAAAGTAATAAAAAATATCATTTTATTTCTGCAGACTAGTAAATTTTAGCAGAGTACATAACATTGAATTATTGTCCCCATTTACTTACATATGTAGTGATTTCTGAGGTATACATATATTAGTCAAATTTTCTTTTCCTTCACTATAAATTATTGTAGTTTTTGTGGAGGTACGGAGTGCCCCTGAGTCATGAAACGCATGCATTTAGAAGTCCCAAAACATCCTACATAGGACACCGTTTCAAAAGGATACATATAATTATATTGAGATCTCTTAAAAAAAAAAAAATAATAATAATAATACAAACTGTCAGGATATCTATCTTTATTCATATCTTCATACCTACATTTCTAGTCCTAGGTAGTGACGGATCACTTACAAACTTGTCTAATTACTGTTGCACACCGCTAGACCGGACTGCAACATGTGTCTGAATTTTGTTCCGCTAGTTTGTGGACAGCATCTGCATCACCGAACAGTTACGAAACTAGTCACGGGGGCATGTCTTGCTAATGATTTAAGTTAAACAGAAGTTAGCAACTAGCCTATAACGAGCCATATCTAGCAATAGTATAGTATATCTCTTCAAAAGACGGCAATACTGCTAGGTGATTTTTCAAAGTCAGTTTTATTTCTGCTTATGTAACGAAAATTTATCATAATTTAATTTATGGTTTCCGTATAATCCTACAAACAATTTTAACCGAATTACAGATTAATCCGAAACTTTTTGAAGAGTATTGTCATGAAAAAGCGAACCATTATTCGAAATTGTATTTTTGATACAGCATATCTGTGTGCATTTGTAAATTACTGATGTACGGCTCAGCTGTGATTAAGCATGCCCTTTTACCGATCGGGGCAATGTCGGAAGCTCAGGAAACTATGAAAAAGTGCTTCTAATTAATTATATATAGATATAACAGAAAAGATAATTTGGACGAAGTTTAGATGAACCATAGTCCGATAGTCAAATAAAGAGGAAAATCAAGTTTTGTGATTTTTGCCGTTACCCATGGTTTTCAATGAACAGAAAACACGTATATAGTATAGTTAGTGAGCAGTTAAATGAAAGTTAAAATGGAATAAAATGTTGCACTCGAACTCCATATTATTTTATTTTATTTTTTTATTATTCCTGTATTTTTTGCAATTTATCAATAAAGTCGTTATGATTCCATACATAAAATATGGATATTGAAACAAGGACGTAGAGTACAATAGGTTGCTGATTACATTACTGAGATAGAGGAGAGGGGTCACTGTTTGGGGAACCCAATGAGCATAGTGCAACAGTCCATCGGATGGCTTAGCCTGATTAGAGAAATAATTAGTGTAGTGAGCTGTGTGCTTGGGTAGCCGGCGGCTCTCCAATCCTATACTCGCTAGGTCGGAATCCACGTTTAATACTGCGCTATAGTGTAAGGTCTTCCTAGTGTTCCAATATGGAAAATAACTTCATTGTCCTCCATGAATCGCTCTTGCCTAGGTTATGGTTAGAATCAATATTGCTAATAGAAGACAAATACACTAACAAAGGGAGGGCACCCGGCGTCATAGGGTCAACGATATTAACGGATTTTTTTTTTTTTTTTTGTAGCTCTATGTCCCAAAATATAATGCATTCGGTGTCTGAATAATCAATAAATAAATAATAATTTATTTATTTATCCTGGGACAAGACCATTTAGAATAATATTACAGAAAAAATAAATTCATCAGAATCTTAGAGTATAAACACACAAAAAAACAGAAACATTAAAGATATAATAGTAATAATTTAAGACATCTTCTAAAAATAATTGAAACAAACTTGGCAAGAATAAAAAACCAAAAATCTTGTCTTATAAACAGTGCTAATTAAAATACATTTACAAAGCCAGAGAAATGAAATACTTAAATGTTCAAATAAAATATAATAAATAATCGTTCCTATCTGCTTTATTTACTGATTTTTATTGAAATATGCAAATCATTTTTTTTTTTTTTTTTTCTTATCCTCCAACTTTATTTACAAAATAAATACAAAAACATTCTATGTATATACAGCAGCAATGGTATATACAGTCCATGGCTCAGGCCTCGTATTGCCCGTTGGCATTCTAAGGTTCCTTTCGCACTAGGCGCGGTATGCGCTTGAGGAGTGGGGTGGCTTTGTGCCTTTGTTGAAGTACAATGGGGAGGAACCATTTTGCTGGTGGTTAAATGTATGCGGGTCAGACTGCAGAGTCCAGACCCCTTCCCAGGGCGACCACGTCGACCAGGGGGAGAGAGCCTTGCCACCTTCCAGGCGCAGGTGGTGGAACTACGTCCCTGAAGAGAGGGTTCGCACAAGCCTTTAACCCGTCAAAGAACTTGACGTGCCTCCTGCTGATGAACTCTGGCACCGAGGGAAGATGGAATTCCTCGTGGATGGTGGCATTTCTCGCCCGCTGGAGTGTGGTTCCTCTGACTATCCTCCTTAGGACGGAGTTCTGATAACTCTGCAGCCTTTTGAGCGTGGACTGATAGAGGTGGCGGAGCAGGGGCGCACCATGGAGTAGAGTCGGTCTGATAACGGCCTTGTAGATTTGCAACTTGAGTCGCAGTGAGAGCTGCGGCGAGATGAGTAGGTGGTAGAGTCTATGGGACTTCCTGCGGGCCAGCTTGATTCTTTCCCGTACATGGCTGGAGAATGTCAGGTGTCGATCCAAGGTCACGCCTAGGTAAAGAATTGAGTTGGAGAGAGGAAGTTTTACGCTGTCTATCTCAAACTCGTTGGGTAACTTCTTCTTCCCCTTCTGGAAGGACAAGATGATGGCGTCCGTTTTGGCTGGGTTGACTCTGATTCCGATCTTCTTCAATTCCCCAACTATGACGTTGGCTGCTTTCTGAGCCTGGTCACGTGCCTTGGTGGCGCTCATGCTGGTGGAGTAAATGGCGATGTCGTCCGCATAGGCTGCTACTGTTGCTCCCGGATGCTTTACTGAGACCACCGGTGCCGTGAAAACGACAAATAGTAGTGGCCCTAGTACAGACCCTTGAGGTACTCCGCAGATGGTATCGTGTGGATTCGACAGGCTCCCGCCGACCCTTACAACGAAAGATCTTCGACTAAGATAGCTTCGGATCAATCGGCATAGGGAGGCAGGGAACTTGAACTCCTCCAGACGGCGGAGTAAAAGAGTGTGAGACACACAGTCAAAGGCCTGTGTGCAGTCCAAGGAGATTAGTGCTGTGGCATCGTTGTTCTTCCTCATCCGCTCAATGGTGTGGGCCTGCAACTTCGCCAGATGGTGTTCACAGGCTACCCCTCGTTGGAATCCTGTCTGTTCAGGTGGGATGATGTTCTCCTCCGTACAGTGCTTCATCAGATGGTGGTGAACCAGCCTTTCTAAGAGCCTTTCGTAGTGCCACTACTCAAACCGGGGAAGAGTGGAGATTCAATGGAACACTATCGCCCGATCAGTCTTCTCTCGCACATGAGTAAGATCTTAGAAAGGCTATGCAAATCAATTAGGATTAATTGAGTTTTGAATTGTCAGAAAGTGTTTAATTCAACGGGATCCAAGTATATTTGAAATACGAATAAAAGAAGGAATAGAATTTTACACAGATAAGGATCGGATAAGGAAAGACCTGTCGATAAGGTTTGATAAGGCGTTATGTATAGGTATATGGGCCTCGAACGAGTTGACGAGAGTTGACAGAGGATTAAAGTACGATGGACGGCGGGATTGGAGAACTTGAAAGAGGGAGGATTCCAGGAAGTAGTTAGAACGGTAGGAAAGGTAAAGCTACTTTAACTCATCGTAGAATCGGGTTACAGAGGTGTACTTGGATATCCCAAAGACTAAACGTATCAAGCAGTTAAACAATCGTTTTAGTTTTGCGTCAAGATCCCCAGAGACACCCCCATTCACTGCACAGCCATAGTCAACGTGGGAGAATATTAGGAAACAAACCAAGAGCCTACAGGTTTCAATTACAAGAATATTAAGATGATAATTTAGGAGTTTTAAGATGGAAATTGTGTGTTGAGAAATTTCAGCAACATGGTTTTTCTAATAAAGAGATAGAGCGATGGTTATTCTAAAGTTTTTGACGGTTAGGTGTTACTTTATTGGATTATTATTTAGAAGTGTTGGGACTGGGGTAAGGATTTTAAGGAGTGGATAGGAACTTGATAAACGGAGAACAGAAGTCTGTATCAGTTAACTGTATCAACTTGACCACGCAGCTCATTAAAAGAACATCTAGAAATGTTCATATTGGAATAGTTGTTCATGAGGAAAACAATATAAGTGCACTGAGCAACCAAAAATGTTCTATAGGACCAACATATAAAACAATAACCATAAAAAGTAACAAATTTTCATGATTTGCATAAACTAGAAAAGAGTTACAGCTCTTTTATAATAACATTCATATTTAAAGGTTATTTTATTTTGTTATACTTCCTCTAATCCATCCTAAAATAAAAGTTTTGGGGATTACAAAACAAAACACCTACCAAAGCTCTCTTTTAAGTTCATTAATAATAAAGTCCATGAATTAAAAACGAATTCATAAATAATGTTTTTTACTTTAAAAATACAGTAGGTTCAATGCAGTAATAAATAATTAATTACACTTAGCACTGTTCTTATACTGGGATATAAAACATTGGCATTTACAATAAATACAAAATCAGCGCAACAAACAAATTTCAGTTTCCCCTTGGTGTAATAAATTTAAAAACTTTTAAATTAAGTTAGGGTTGAGAAAAGTATAAACAATTACATTTTACATTTCAACAAAATATGAAATTTCAGTTGTATACAATTAATAGTTTTCGAGCTAGATTCGCCTCATAAAACACACATTCATAGACCCTTTTGCGGGACTTAAAAATTTGTATTCTGGGGGCCGTAAATCTCGAATCAGAAATTTTCAAGATCGCAAAACTTTCTCTTACTATACACTTCATAGGCGAGTGAAAATGTATACTATTTGTCTGTTTAATTTAATTTAACGGCATCAGGATCCTAATGTTCTATATGTTGCTGATTCAGCATAAATCTAGGTACCATTTCGTCTATGAAAAAAAAATTCCTTCGATTCCTGATGACCCTGCAATGTGTCTAGAAAGGAATACTTCTTATTTAGGATGTTTGTTGGGGTGCTGCGTTTGATTATGTTTCCCCATATTATCCTAATATAGATGCAAATCTAAATAGGTAATATATTTTTTTAATTATTAAATAATTATAAAATCATATTCATTAAAATGCTTATAAATAAGAAATATGTATTTATTCTGGCCTAATGAGGCACAACATAAAGGATTTGTGAACTGAGAGCGAGTCGCTTGTTAACATGTTTTAGTCGACCTATGTCACCCGAACCTTGTTAAAATGTCAGCTCCTCTCACTGCACACTCAACAAGCAAGGTATTCATCCACAGTTGTTGTATATTGTTTCCTTCTGTTTTATCTATGGCCCGTTCGTTAGGGATTCATGGAAATTTGAAAAGGCAAACATCAGTGTAACGAATAACAAAAAAAAAAAAAGTGAATGCATTGATTAAAGTGTTATATTTTTGTGATAATAATATGATGTAAAAAAAAATGAGCGTTCTATCAAATTCAAGATTTAAAAGGACTAAATGTTTCAATTCTAGTTAATACTTAATAATCGTTCTGTTTATATCACATTTTAATGTAAAATATCTAGGATATTATTATTTCTTCTACCATGAGTAA
Organism: Piezodorus guildinii; assembly: GCA_023052935.1. Taxonomy (NCBI): domain Eukaryota; kingdom Metazoa; phylum Arthropoda; class Insecta; order Hemiptera; family Pentatomidae; genus Piezodorus; species Piezodorus guildinii. Next base: position 112,900,762 of record CM041293.1, on the reverse strand, counting down.
AGGAATACATAAAATTTCAATATGAAATTATTTAAGGCTATAATAAATGATCAATTCTTCATAAGGCAACAGTACAACAGAAAAAAAAAATGAGATCAAAACCGTATAATAAGGCTGATTGAGGACTATAAAGTCTTGAAGTTGAAAAAAATGACTATATCATAAATTATTAGCTCGGTTGAAAAAATAACAAACGTTTGTAATTCTAGCATTAGTATATAAAATTGTAGCTATAAATTGCAACTATCTATGACTATACATGTTTATTTTATAACATATGCCAAGAAACAAAACATACTTTGTACCTAAAAATGACATAATTGCTAGTACTTTATTTAATATAAGAATATATCGGATGTTTCAGTTATTTGTATAAAACAATACAAATTCAATTCTAAGGATCCTCGGTCTTGTTTTAGGTCTGCTTTCATCTTTAAAAAATAACATAACCGATAAAAACTGTTATTATATTAATATTACAATTTTAGTTTCTATACTATATTTATATAATAATATACATTTTATTAAACTGTCATGAATTTCAGTTTTCACGGCATTTATTATGTTATAAAATAAAAATTTATAGTCATAGATTAATGAAAATTTAATAACGTCAAATTTCCACTACCAGTGCTAATAGGATTACAAAGAGATTTCTTTATTTTTTCAAACGAGCTAATGATTCCTGCTATGGACATATGTTAAATTTCATATATTTTAAAAATTCTAACTGAAACAACACTCAAATTTTGCTATTTTCTCAATTGCAAGACATTAAAGTCCTAAGGTCACTAGGTTTTAATCACATTTTTTTTTTTATACTGTTTTCTTTTGAGAAATTAATCTTTTGTTATCAACTTAAATAAATTCATATGGAAATTTCATATATTCTTTTATTCATAGCAGAATAAATAACATTCTAGATATTTTACATTAGGGGTACTCACTACGTTTGCTATAGCATGCTATTTGTGCTATTGTGCTAAACCCATTAATTTTATACAGGATATAATTGTAGAAACTCGACGGGTTTAGCAAAATAACACAAATAGCATGCTATAGCAAACATAGTGAGTACCCCTATTATAAACAAAATTGAAATCTAATGTATTTTTTTTTTTTTAATCTCATCATCAAACAATTTTTATTGAGTAATATCACAATCTGTCGTTAGGACATTTAGAATTGTAATAAAGTACAACGTTTATACTATATTTTTTCAAAACAATAAATTAATGATTATATATATATATATATATATATATATATATACAATAAAGGATCAATAAAAATATGCACAAACTGTAGAAGTTAGTCATACTTATCTACAATCCTCAAAGATACCCCACTTGAGTGGAGAATCTGGCCAATGCTAAACCTCCAATATACATGTTGGAATTTGAAGAATTTTGATGAAATTAGGTCTAAAATAAATGGAATATTTAGGTCTTGGTGTAAGGTTTGGTTGGTGATATAATAAGAAGCATTAACTATTGTTCGTAGGGCTTTGGATTGAATGCGTTTGATGTTATAACGGTTAGCTGACCCCCATATTTCAAATCTGAAGGTTCATATAGGTTTCAATACTTTCTTTTAAATTGGCAATTTGTTTTCAATATAAACCAAAGATTGTCCGTTTAAGAGTCTGTAAAATTGGCCAAATCGTCGGTTAAGTTCTTGTCGTTCAAGTCTAGTATGCCTGTTCCAGGTTAGTCTTTTTTCTATATTTAAGTCAAGATACCCGACTGTGTCTAAGAAAGAGAGCGGAGCGGAGTTAAAGAGAACTGGAGGGCAGGATTGTCGAAGCGTGAAGGTAACATGTTACATTTGGATTCATTAGCTTTAATTCGCGAATTGTTAAACCTGTCTTCAATTAAGGAAACAGGACTGACGAAATCCGAATGCCTGTGAAGAATGGCTAGATCGCTGTTAAACTGTTTTTCTGGTTGTTGCGAGGGAACAATTTGAAAAGAAATTATCCATGCTTTGCGTTTTTTATTATTTCAAAGGTGTTATTCATCACGAATTCGTCCCTAATGATTCTGTTTCGATTCTCTTTCGCGAATAACTGGTAAGATTTTATGCGAAGTTGTAAGAACTTTGTCCTTTGATCAACCTAAAAAGAGGTTTATTCCAACAAGATAATGCACGTCCTCACACTTCCTGTCAAACCAAAGAAAAGTTTTAAGAATTTTGTTGGTTCGAACTCTTGCCGCATCAAACATATAGTCCAGATCTAGCGCCAACGGAATACTACTTGTTTTGATCCTTGGCCCATTTGCTTCAAAGTAAAAAATTGATAATTTTGCGAAAGTTTAATTCGCGGTCAGAGAGTTCTCTGACAGCCTCCCAATGAATGGTAACAACGTGTGATCCAACAATAGGCTTGCAGAAGGCTAATGACGGTACATAACAATGGACTGTACTCTGGGGATTAAATGTTTTGTTTTTTTATTAATAAAATAAAATAAAAATATATGGTTGAAAAACGGTCATTTTTTTATCCACCCTATTTAACTAATGAAGAAAATAATTTCCATTAGAAAGTAAGCATTGGATTTAAAAGAAATTTAGATTAACAAAATCTATGATTTTTATGTGTTAGCATTCCGAAGAAACACCTGCCCACCTTCCGCAACGTTAAATCCACAGACCAATAAGTCCTTCGTCGCATATTAGAAGGCTGAATCTTGTTGTTTCCTTAATCACGGCCCTGAACAATTTCATCACCTGCCTCTTAAGAGTTGTTTACTGATTCCGGTATTCAATGCTACATAAACAAGCATATTCTTCGATTTTGGCATTATTACTAATCATTACCTAGTAGGCAATTATCTTATATGTTTAGCAATCGATTAATCAAAGAACTCAAGAAAGACGAAATAGCTATAATGTTAAATTGTATTCATGTTAAATCGGTAATCGCGATTGTTAGTTCAAAATACTATGAATCCACTTTTTTTTAGTTAGTTTTTCTAAATTCTAGAATGGAGAGACATTATTTTATTTATATATAGTTTTATTCAATATTTGGGTTCTACCTATCTTAAAATTTGAGCATATGAAAAATTCGATTTTATTTTCATGGTCGATAAAAGAAAATTTTTATAGATATGACCTAAAATTAAACGTCTTAATTCTTCAATAGTAAGGCAGTATACTACTACATTCCTTTTGATTATTCCTGAAAAAAATCAATATTATGCAAGACCTCTCTTAATTAATTTATTATAAAGTGCTATTTATTACACAATGTTTTGCAGTATATTTGTTTTTCTAATCTCCTTTTCTGTACAAAAAGAAAGGACATTAAAAAAATAATTCACAATAGTTTGTAATGTTCCAATCATTTTATCAGGGTTTTACAATCCATGTAGTTATTTAGGCAATCAGCTTATATTTATATAATTTATAATTCGATATCCAAACAAAGAAGAAAAGAGCAGGTATATTTTGTACGCAATTTTCGTGTTTTTGAATATAAAAACAGTAATGCGGGTGTATAATATACCTTTGGAAAGCTAATGATTTTAGAAAAAATATTATCTTACACCATCAAATATAAAAGTTAATGGAGAGTGGTAAAAACAGATAAAATTAATTGTTTTAGCTAATAATACTATATTATAGCTTATTTGATAAAAACGTGATACTATTGAAACTCAATGTAACTAGTTCTATAACAATTTATTGTCATCTCTAACTGAATTTAAAAATTCTTAAATTCATTTTAAGAGAGGTAAGTAAAAGTCGTGTGTTGGATCACCAGATTATTATTTATTTTTATTTTTTTTTTTATCGATTACAGAGGTTTATTATTGAATATAATAAACTAAAAACACAACGAAAACAATATTTTTATTCACGGTTACTTAAAACCAATTGATGTTTGACATTTATTATTCTTATTTTTTTATCGTTTCCTCATTTCACTCTAATATCTCGAATATGAACATTTTTTTTTAAATTGAAAAATATGGTTTCTTGCGATAGAGAAACCCATTTAAAACGAAGATAAATACTTTGAATCCAGTTTTCCATTCCCTTAAGGTTTATTTAGAATGGAAAAAAGAAACTGACATTTCATGCGAATCTTTTCAATCCGCAATCGTTGATCCTGTTCATTTAGTCGACATTGCCATCCTTCAAATTAAACGGATCTCGGTTGGAGTGCAGTCATTAGGTTGAGTGGCACTCGTGTTCTGCTCTAGTGGCAGTCGGTCCAGGGTAGCCGTATGCCTTTCATGTCCTCACTCTTAGCAGATGTCAGCTCGTACAAAGTAATCAGGGCTTGTTTTCTTTTCAAACCCTGAATCCCTACGTTTCCAAAACGGTCGTGATTTCAGCGAAATCCCTAATTCAAACTAAGCCCTGTTGCGATTTACTCAAACCAGCTTTTACTTACACGCTACAATACATTTTAAATTTACTATCTAATATGTAATGCGATTGTAAAAATAACTCTATTTCGATTTTTTACCAGAAATTTGAAAACCTACCTTACTCGAGCGTTCTTTCTTGCATACACTAAGCACAAGATCTTAACCAATTGATTAATATATACTCTATTATAGAAATATTTGTATTCTGAAATACTAATTCTTCTGATACGATACTAACAGTAAGCAGCTATTTTGTTTTTATACCGTATACCGCACTTTTTCATTAATAATCAATCTCATATTATAGTTGAAGTCTAGTTTTTCCTCCTATACAGCATGTACAGATTTTGCGGATGTTAGAAGGCAAAATAACACGGGTGCTTGCAATAATTTACGCGATTCCATTGAATGTAAAAACGCTGAAAATTATAATCAAGCCCTCAAATTTCGAGTTAGGATAATTTTTTTTCCTCATTCGATATCATTGAAAATAATAAACCAAAAAAAAAAAAATCTGGTGCGCGCAACACACGACTTACACTTCCCTCCGTTATTTTTATCAATTTAACTTTTTTTAAACAAATTTTGAAACAAAAATGAATTGTTAAAAAATTATTTACATTAGATTTTAAAAGAAACATGTGTTTTATTAAATAATCTATTATACTATTATCTAAGACAATCAGTTTGTTTTATCGGTTTTTCATCACTCTCCATTATATTTTACAATAGTATTTATAAGATAATAAATAAAATAAATACTGTCCTTAATTTTTAAAACCAAAAATTGCATTATAAAAATATTGTTTGCAGTATTTTTCTTTAGTTGGATATCGAATTCGGTCAATTTATATATTTACCAGTTTTTTAGTAATACTAATCAGATGATATGGTCAATTTCATAAAAACTACTAAATTAAAGGTACTTTAGAGGAAGAAAATTTAAAATATTAGCATTTAAGCCCTGTCAGACTATTTAAATCCGAATGAAATCTACATGATGTTAAAGCCCATTAAATTTTACATCGATATAGGGAGTTTAATCAAAATCTTTAATCGTTAGAGACGTTTTTGAGAAAATCGTAAATAGGTGAAAAATGCATGGTATAAAGTGGTCCTTCTGGTTAGCTGGTTTTGATGAAAAAGTATTTGTAACATCTCGGGCGTGTAGTTGTCTTAAATATGAAATTTCTGTTTCATAGGACTTTTTGTTTTCGCACTGGACTTACCACACACACTAACACATAGAGGCCTTTTTGCGGGATTTGGTCGTTTGGACTCAGAGATCCTAAAACGTGTATTTCCGTAGAAAATGTTCACGTTCGCAATACTTTTCCTTACTATATATTCCATATATAGGTAAATGAAAGTAATAGAATTAAGATAAAATTTTTACACAATAGATTTTTATTTCAAAATAACTATAGTGGGGTGTAACAGTTCATAAAGCTGTTTACAGGCAATTACCTAATATGAAAAGGAGAATAGCCTATCGTCTGATTTTTCTTTTGCTAGGTTCTAAGTATGTTTCAAGATAGGTAAGCCCTTAAAATTGGAGGAGGGCGAGAGTATTTTTTTTGTTGGTCGTTTACAAAGGTGCATTATAAAACAATAGCATTTATGCTCGACTTACTGTTACTCTTCCTTTTCTTCTATTTTTTATTGAAATAATTCAAATACAAATTTCCGATTACAGAAAACTTAAGAAACTTAAGATACAGACGGTGGAGTAGAATTGATAGAAGTGTTAAGCGAATATTGCTGATTCCTAATGGTTATGAAGTAAATAATTACTAGAATACTTTTTTCATCCACCCATATGATGTGTTGATAATTGCTCGTTGTAACTTTGTAATATATCTCCCGTGACGAATATAACCGGAGGTTTTGCAGCTCGAAATAAAGCGATTGCGGTCTGACAAGCCATTTTTCATTATTGGACGGGAAACCACAAAAGAGGCGACCGACAGGACGACCAGACGTCCTCTGGGCCCGGGTGGTTCTGAGCGGGCGGCCGCGGGGGTGGGGCGTCCTGTTATTAAATTGAACCACAACACGGAATTCCTTGTTTACGGCATTATTACACTACTCCATCAAGTGTAGCAATATTGCGAGGGTAGCATCAAATAGGCAAGAAATCTACATAGTTGCTCCATCACTTCCCAACAGAATCATTCAATTTGAGATGGGATGGAGTCTTCTAACCCGTTTTAGATAATACCTTTCCTTATTTATGCATGTGTTGAGTAAAATTTTCAAAATTACAAGAAATCAAAGCTGTCAACAATTCGATTATCTTTAATTGTATTATTTGTATGCCGTTAATAGGAATATCTGAAACAAAGGCGTACGCCGAATTAGCGGAACGCTAAGGTTTAAAAACGTTGAGGGCGAGAGTAGGGAGGAAGAAGGAAGAAAACAGAGAATATAAGAGATTCTTTTCAACACTATACATCTTCTCTCTCTCTTCTCTCTCTCTCTCTCTCTCTCCTCTCTCTCTCTCTCTCTCTCTCACACACAAGTGCTTCTAAGTGAATAGAGATAGATTTGCCAGAAAATGCTCAAGAAAAGATAATTTAATTTGGAGGATGTCTTAAAATAGTTGCCGACCTCTTCAGATTCATAGTTGAATTTAATACTTTTTTTTTTATTTATTTATTGAGCAATATTACAATCTGTCCAATTCAGGACATTTTTTATAGTGATAACGTACAACATTAATACTACATTCACACGATATATACAAAACAATAAATGTATATAATAATAATAATAAAATATACATATATACAAAATAAAATCAATAAAAATATATACAATAGTCACTCATACCTATATACAATTCACAAGCATACAGCACGTGAGTGGAGAATCTAGCCAATGCTGAACTCCAATATACATGTTACAAGAGGTCACGAGGCTACTGCCGTTTCAACCTTCTAGGTGGGTTGTATGGATGAGTGGAGCTGGATAGGGATTGAGCTAGAGCATTAGGATGATGAATGAGATTCTGGTGGAATTTGGAAAATTTGGATGGAATCAGGTCTCAAATAAAAGGAACATTAAGGTCGTGGTGCATGGTATAGTTGGAAACATAATAAGTAGCATTTACTATTGTACGGAGGACTTTTGATTGAAAGGATTGAATGCGTTTGATGTTAGTACGTTTAGCTGTCCCCCACAGTTCAAGTCCTAGGTCCAGATGGGCTTCATTATTGTCCTGTAGATTAATAATTTGTTGTCAACTGTAAGTTCAGATTTTCTGTTGAGTAGTCGGTATAACTGTCGGAATCGTCGGTTAAGTTCTTGTCTTTTAAGTCTTGTATGTAGGTTCCAAGTCAATCTTTTGTCTAACAGTAAGCCAAGATACCGGACTGTATCTGAAGGAGGAATTGGAATGGAATTGAAGTAAACTGGCGGACAGGAGTTTCGTCGAAGAGTGAAGGTTACGTGTTTGCATTTGGCTTCGTTCACCTTTATGCGCCAAGCATTACACCAGTCTTCGATAAGAGAAAGGTGTCTTTGCAGGTTTAAGGAAGCTGTTTCAGGATTGGAACTGGATGATAGGATGGCGGTGTCGTCTGCAGAAGTTGCCAGAAAGGTATCAGGATGTGTAGGAATATCAGCAGTGTAAAGGATGAATTTAATACTAGAAGCAAAAAAAGTTTGAGCCGAATACTTTTTTCCAGAAACGATAAGTTGGTTTGGGACTTTTTTTATCTCCAAAAGAAAAAAGTTCATCTGTTTCTGGGGACGATTTAGAATAATCGATTTTTTTTCAACATAAATATAAACATGTTTTTAAAAAGTTTATAATTTATTTTTATTTCATGGTATCCTAAAACGCTAATTTATTATATCATAAATTTTAACACGTCGATGTCTTTAGAAAATTCGAAAAAGCAACAAGTTACCTCTGTAAGCAATTCATCCATGTTTCGGATCTAGTTGTTTAGGGCTTTGACGGTGATCATTGGACCAACCTGTGTAGACAACATTTGGTGGTACCGGCATTGAACCTAAGGGTTTGACAAGCCTTAATATTCTTCTTTTTTTTCAGAAACAATTCTTTATTGAGTAATATTACAATCAGTCCAATTTAGGACAAATATTATTCTATCTTATCTTAAGATAATATAAATGTGACAATAAAATAAAATTCCTGATACCTGCGAAACGAGACATACTTGGCTTCTTACAAAACTAAATGCATCTTAACCTTTAAATGGTGAGGTGGGGTCTATAGGACCCCAGGGCCTCTTTAAACTTGTAAATCCCATTCTCTAGATCCGATCGGCTTGTGAAAGCCTGACATTTCCTGTCTCTACATGATTGTAATATAGCATCCTTTTTTAGTCAGTTTTTATCCGGCATTGCTTTAGGACAGTGTAATTAGGGTCCAACAGACCCCTCATCACCATTAATGTTCGGATTTATTGAGAGTGTGTTTTTCAATTTGTTGAAAGAAATGTCTCGTGATTGTGTTATTTTACTCACCTTTTTAATTTTATCAAGAAGCTGGGATCATCCTGGTTAAAAAATCACATTACCAGATGATAAGGAATTCGAGGGATTTCAGGACTTACCCGGGAGCGGCGGTCAAAGGTCAATCATTATTAGAGAAACAAAAAAGAATCTAGCACATATAGTAAGGGAACCCCTCCGTAGAAAAGGAGATGTAATTTTTGTCCAAGAAACAATAATAGGAAGTCATCTATACATACATACATACCTACATAGTTGGCGCAACAACCCGTTAACGGGTCAAGGGCTTCTATAAAAGTCTCCGCAAGTTGGCCCTGTCTGTTGCTGCGGCTCTCCAGTTCCTGACTCCTAGGAGAGAATTTGCATCCGCTGCGACGGAGACAGCCCACATCACATTCGGCCTGCCCACTCTTCGCTTGCCAAGAAGTTTCTCGACCAAGGTCTTCTTGGGGATCTCATCTTCACCACGTGACCTGCCCATCGGAGTCTCCCTATCTTGATCCATTTAATTATATCTGGGTTGTCATACAACCTTGAGAGTTCCTGATTCTTCCTCCTTCTCCAAGTATCTCCCTCTCGGATCGGGCCAAAAATTCTTCTTAATATTTTCCTCTCAAACACGTGAAGTATTATCTCACTGGCTTTATGTCGTTTTCTGGCAGCTATGTCTGCGTATCCCAATATCTGGACCGTGCTGTTAAATAAGGTGGCCCGTGTTTGGATTCTTGATCGACGTACTGCTCTCCCGACCACCAGATTAAAGAGAAGACATGCAAGGGCGTCACCCTGTCTACGCCGCACTTCGTGTCGATAGGTTTGGAGAAGTCAGATCCAATACGAAATACACTGTTCGAGCCCAACATGGTCATCCTCCTGGTAGAGTTCGGGTCGGGTTACACTGTCATACGCAGACTTGAAATCCAGAAAAAGGTTGTGCGTAACCATCCTTTATTCCTTTGCTTTTTCCAGAATCATTCTCAGGGAGAAGATCTGGTCCGTGGTCGATCTACCTCTTCTGAATTCAGCCTGGTAGTTGCCTATCTCCCTTTCAGCATGGGGGCTAAGTTTCTCGAAAAGAATGTTTGATAACACCTTGTAGGCACTCGAAAGGAGAACTATACCTCTGAAGTTATCGCACTCCATTTGGTCACCCTTAGTTATGAAGGGAGCAAATGATACCTTGTCTCCAAACTTGAGGCATCCTTTCTTCTTCCCATATTGTAAGGATGAGGTTGTGGAGTGCCTTCTTAAGTCCCTCGCCCTCGTATCGAATCATCTCCGCATGTAAGCCATCAAGTCCCGGGGCATTGTTGTTCTTTAGCTTTGTAACGGCCGCCTCTACTTCATCCTCGGCAGGTAGTTCTGAATCGTTTGGGAGGTCTTCCACCCTTGAAATTATGGTGGATTCCTCTTCTGCATCGCCTTGGCGAAGGGCTTTTCCAAAGTACTACCTCCATCTCTCTAGGATTTCTTCCTTTCCAGTCAAGAGATTTCCCTCTACATCCTTGCAGGAGGTTACCCTCGGTTTAAAAACCGACCTACCTACATTTACCTTTTGGAAGAAGAGCCTGCTTTCGTGAAGAGTTCTTGGGTCTCAACCTCCTCCATCCTTTTGTTCTCCCATGCTCTTTTCTTGACGCGTTGGATCTTCTTTTCTTCCCTCCTTCTGTCTCTGTATATCTCTTGTGATCGCCGTGTGTGACGCTGAATCATCTTCTTGAATGCCTCATTCCTCCCTTTTGTGATGTCTAGGAATTCATCTACCGTTCCTTGCTTGTGGCCCGAGTGTCTCTCTCGCAGTTGCTTTGAGAGCTTCGGCTGTTTCTGCCCAATGGTCCTCTACTGTGTCTACTCTTTCTGAGCTCTTCCATCAGTTTGCATTCTAAGCGCTGCCGATATGTTGTACATTGTTCGATATTTTTTAGTAACAATAATAGGAAGTTATCAATAGTTAGTATTAAATGTGAACAAAATATTTGTGAGCAATGTTCAGTTTCCTATTGAGCTATTTAAAAATGAGCCTAATTTTAGCTGTGCATACTTTCTTTACAATATAAAAGTTTCATTTTCCGTTCTTTAAATATAATATTTATTTATCTCAATTATAGGTTAATGTTTTGTTTTGTTTTGTTTTTATATTTATTATTATTTAATTCTATATATATCATTTATTTGTATTTATCTCAGTTATAGGTTGTTGTTTGTTTTCTCATTTTGTATATATATTATATTTTATTTATTCGACTTTATCATTGTATACTGTATATATTGTGTGAATGGGTTCATATATCACTATTACTAATGTTCATATAGAAACAAATTGTAATATATCTCAATAAAAAAAAAATAAAAAATAAAACTTCAAGATAAGGACTTTTTTATACATAATTTTACAAATGTTTTCATTGCATAGAATATGATGTTGAAAAAAAAAGAGACCCCACCTCACCAATTTCTACTATAAATTTCACCTCACCAGTTAATGGTTAAATCATTGATAATTTATAGTTAAGCTATAATTAATAATAAGTTAGATGTTTAAAAAAAAATTAACGTTTGAGAATAGTAAACTGGAAGTTACCTGAATTATATTTTACTTTAATTTCCCCTCCAAAGAACACTGATATTATTTACTACTTTTAAAATTATTATAATAGTTTTGTACTTTTTGACACTAGCTCCCCATTAATAATATTTTAAAGGGGAGAACCATGATCTGCGAACATCTGCCCCTCCCGACTCTCACGCAATAAGATTATCAGCACGCACTTATCTCAGTGGCTGTCTGACTCACGCATCATAAAACTGATGAGCAGACTTTTTAGTTAAGGTTTTTTAGATTTAAAAAAGGAAGAAATGGGTGATGGCGACGGTAAATATAATAATAAAGAAAATAATTTGTTTTTATTAAGATTTTATTTCTAAATTGTATTTTCATATAGTACATTAAAATTTGTTTGTATACTAATATCGTTCTTATTATTTAAATTTATTTTTTTTAAAGAAAATATGGAGACACATAATTTCTATAAAAGTCTGGAAAAGGAAAAATCGTCCTGGCCAGACTAAGAAGCGGACACACAGCAATGACCCACACCTACCTTCTGAAGGGTCTCTAACATCCTGCACTGCGAGGCCTACAACGGTGCAAGAAGAGAATTCGAAATTGGCAACAAACTTGAAATAGTTTTGAGTGATTGTGAAATGAGTGTGCAAAAGCTACTAAAGTTTTTAAAGAAGTGTAAACTCTACAATTTGATATAGTTCATTATATATTTGGACCAAATGTTTATAATCCAACTTTGTGATACAATCTTAACAATTATGAGCTAAAAAACCAAAACAAGTATGTATCATGCTAATGACCCTGTAAGGGTAGATGCATTTGTATAAATAAATTTCTATAATCTATTAAGATAATAAAAAATAAGGTTTTGAAAAATTATTTTAAGTTCCCCAGGATACTGAACATTTACAAAATACGAAATTTTATTGTGTAACATTCTTTTTTTTTCCAATATACCCAAAAGAAAAATATTGTTTTGAAATCGTTTATTTAGCCATTTTATTTGTTGTATTCATTTTATATACAGTTAGATATCAATAAAATATTTTTTTTTAATTAATAAAAAATAACTCTTCCACTGAATAGGTTCTTTACACCATTCCATCTCTGACCGATCCTAATTTTATTTCTACGATACTTTGACTGATAACAACGGATATTAGGTCTGTGCAACAAAGTTTCTGAATGCCATTGGTTTTATGAGCATGCAAAAACTTCTGAAAGTTCGAAAATTGTGTTGCACCGATTGTATGATCCTAGTTTTCTAACATTTTAGTGATGTTGGAAAGAAATTAATGTTTCTTCAGATATAGATTTTTTTTTTTTTTTTGTGAAAGATTCTAAGCTTGTTTTAGATTAAATTTTAAGAATTTAAAAAATCGTTGTTATTTCATAAATTACAAATTTTACATTTTTAGAATACATTTTACATAAAAATCATTTTCATAGTGGCCTAGATGAGTCTGTTACTTCAGCTCACAGGAAGAAACTTGAACGGGAAAAATATTTTTGACATTGATTTGTCTTTTGGAGATCTATAACTTTCATTGCCTAACGTTTTTTCCACCCTCAGTTTGACACGCTCTTTTGGTGTTGCTCGGATCGAAAATTTGAAATTTACAACTTTAGAAATTTGATGGAGAACAATTGTTGTTACATAACATTTGTCGACTCACCGTTCAGGAGTTTTATTGGTTCGAATGAAAATAGTCACATTTTGGTTAACTTTATTAGATGTTGGAGGATGCTGAGAGACAAAGAAAGGAACAGTGTTGGTGTTGACCGATTGAAAATTTGTAATCATTTCCGTACATGAAATTATTCTCTAGGATCTTCCGTTTGTGAGCTATACCGGCTTCAACGAAAAAAGTCACGTTTTGACAACAAGTGTGCATTTATTAACACACTCAAGCTCTGTTGGTTCTGCTTGGATCGAAAATTCAACAACAGTTACAGGTAGGTATTTAATAGAAAAAAATCTTTGTCATATACTATTTGTCGCTAGGACCTACCGTTTGGAAGATATATTTTCTTTCTAACTTTACCTTTATGCTTCATCAAACCGCCCGTTCATCCGTAAATTCATTTTCATATTCCATGAGTAAAGCAGTACTTTATACATAGAAATATCCATTTTCTATTGTTTTTATGATTTATTGTTTTACCATTCAAGGAGTAATTCAAAAGTCACTTTGATTTTTTTTTTTTTTTTTTTACTTATAATATTTTAACTTTAAACATTCCTTCAACTTTATTCCTTTTGAAGGCTTTCTTTTGTTTTTCTTTCTATCCCACTCTTTACTGTCATGTACTTCAGTTTAAAGTCTCAATTAATTTAGTAATTAAGAGAGTGAATGTTATTACTTTTACTTACATATATATGAAATATATATTAAGGGAAAGTATTGCGATCGTAAAATTTTCTAATTTAGGTTTCCACCAGATACACACGTTTTAGGGCCTCCTGAGTCCAAACAGCCAAGTCCCGAAAAATGGTATGTGTGTCTGTGTGTCCGTGTGTGTGTGGTAAGTCTAGCGCAAAAGTGAAAACTCGTACGGAACTGAAATTTCATATTTAACTATACGCCCGAGATGTTACAGTAACTTTTTTAATCAAAATCGGCTAACCAGAAGAGCCACTTTATTCCATGCATTTTGTACCTTTGTACATTCCAAAAGATTAACCAAATCATCTTAATGGAATTGATGAAGGACGGCTAAATATACAGGTTAGAGAAATTTTATGACCAACTAAAGGATAAAACAGCAAAACTATTTTTTAAATGTAATTTTTGGTTTTTTAATAATAAGAACAGTAATATAGACGTATAACACATAACACGTATAACATACCGTTGGAAAGAGAAAGGTTTTAGAAAAAGCATTATGTTATACACAAAGTTGTAAAAGGTAAAATAAAGTAACAAATAGGAAATAAACCTATTACTGATTAACAATTTAATAGTTTTATTATTTAATATTTTCCAATGGTCCGAAGAGAGATGAGGCCACTGAAGAGTTTAGAAGGTTGCACAACGCGGAGTCGCGGAACTTGTATCCTGTGAATATAATTGAGTTGACAGCATCACGGAGACTCAAATGGGCGAGTAAAGTTGTTGGGCTCTGTGAGGAACGGATTCAGAGAAAGTTGGTATTCGCTGATCCGAAAGGTAGGCCGAAGCGTCGATGGGAGGATTGCGTTAAGGCTGATCTCGGGAGCTTGGGCTTAAACGGTGAACATTGGACGAGTCTGTGTAGGCGGAATTTGGTGGTATCGGCATCGAACCTTCGGGTTCGGTAAGCCTATTATGATTATTATTATTAAATATACATCATATGTTTCTTACGAAAATAATATACGTTTTATTAATATCAAATCAAAATATTTTTCAAATTTAAGTGTAGTTAATTGTTTTTTAATTGCTTTTAACAGTCGAGGTAAGTGAAAGTCGTGTGTTGCCCGCATCAGATTTGTTTTAAGTGTATCGTACGTAATTGTTGGTTTATTTTGGTTTAAGCAAGTGCTGAGGGTAGAAAAGCAACGCAAACTGTCAAAAAAAAAAAAAATAAAATAAAAAAAAAATAAAAAATATATATATATATATATATATTATATATATATATATATATATATCGTTAAAAAATATAATTAATTTCCTTGAGCTATCGTGGTTAATCTTTTTTTTAAGTATCTTGGAGTTTCTTTGCACATCATGATTTCATCCACGACTACCAGATGACTTCTATTGTTCTAATCCTAATAAACAGAGAACCCCTCAAGGCATTGATTGGTCTCATAACGAAAGGCTTATACCGCAGATGGCAAACGGCGAGAGCTTTTAATTCCGACGATGAGCGAGAGAGTGCCCGAAGCGGCGGCCGGGACACGCTCCCACCATCTGCCGCCAGATTAACTCCTCAGTCCCTGCTGATAGCTCATTTTATTTTATTGGCCTCAGGAGATATCATCCCAATGGAACCTTTTTAAGAGATAGGCTCCCCTATCTGTTATTTGCGTCTGTGCCATATTTATGGTCATTATAAGAATGACTGTGTAGTCTCATGGTTTTGTGCTGGGATTTGAAAAAAAAAAAAAATATTGCATCATAAAATTTACAATAGGTATAAGTTGCTTGATTTTGTTGAGCCAGTCAACTGAAACTAAAACAAAGGTCAATAACTAGTAACTGAAGGAATCGTAAAATGTTGATGGCACTATTTTATTAAAATTTCATATTACAAAATTATTTAGTGATAATAATAAGAATTGTATTACCTTTTATTCGAGGATAAGTCTCTTCAGAATGATAATACATGAAATTATAATATTTAATAAACTTTCAACATTAGACCCTGAAATATTAATAAAGAATCACATTATGTAATGCAGAATACCATTAATAAATACTTCGATGGACTAGAAGTAAATATTCTATCTATCGGGGCTATGGTCCTTGTAGGACCTTGGCCTCCTCAGCGATCCTCCTCCACTCTGACCTGTCTTCGGCTGCCCTTTTCCATCCGCTGACACCCAACGACTTGTCGTTGGAAGTAAATATTACATTAGTTTATTTTTTACTACCATTCAGTTTTTTATCTTTTTTTTATAAATAATATGTAATGATATTATAGGTTTTTTTAAAACGAAATATTCGTTATTTTTATTCTTTTTTTTTTTTTTATTCCTCCCCCTCTCTCGCTATTTACATGAACTCTCACAACACCTCTTTTCTATATGTGTAGCACGGTCTTGAGTCCGTATATTGTTTTTTATTTCCTATCAAGGTGCTGTCGTTATAATTCTTAAAATTTTTGAATAAAATATTTGTAGTTTTTTAATATAAATCTTTTTTGCTGAACCATAAAATATAATAATGGAAGGTTTACAAAAAAAAAAAAGTTACTGGATAATAGGTGTATTTTAGACATAGCATTTCTTTCAACCACGTACTTAATTATCATATGTATATGAATATAAACAATGATTGAAAAACTTAACTCAGTTGAATCCTCCCTCCCCTAATGACATTTAGCCTACTTGGTTACACCCCTCTTACGAACTCCAGCTTACTCCCTTAGTGTTGAGGTTTACGACTCGGACGCTATAAAATGCTATTCAGTCATGTTTACTTTGGATCTTTCGCTGTATGGAAGTGATATAGAAACATATTAGCTTGGACTTTGACAATAATTCAAGTTTCGTCGGAACTAACTTAAATCGATAGGGTTTGTTTTGATTAGAGTTGTTATCCTGATTGGGCCTTTGCTAACCGTTTAGCCCGGGCAATTAATCAAAAGGCAGCTCCTAGCGGCTCTATCTTAATTACTCCTTGGAGCTCCGAGACTCTTGCTCCCGCTCTGATTTATTGGAGATCCTCGCCAGGATAAAATCGGGAGTCTATAATCAGCCGGGTCCAAAACCTTCCGGGGCCATCTCCTTTCGCCTCTTCTCCTTCCTAACAGCTCTGTCGTCGGTTACTTGTCCGTTCTACCCTTTCTCAAAAATTGATGTGCAGTGAAGGAACATCTTTGGCTCTTTAAGAATATAGCTTTGATTCTTCTTCTGCTGCATCTATTTCCTATAGAACCAGTGATTCATCTGACAGAAAATACAGCGATAGTCCTTTCTTCTATATTAGCACTGCTTGAAGGGATCCAGTGTGGCGAAAGGCTGTATGAGAAAGAAGGGACAAACATATTGAGGTGCTTAAGTGATGTTTTAAATTGTTAATTATTTTTTCAAAAGACTTTTATATTTATTCTTCTTACTTTTAAACAATTTAAATTTCCCTTTGACGGAGCAGAGATTTGGGGCTCTAGTAAACCATCAAATTCTTCCCGTTTCCAATCCTCGCAATCCAAAATTCTTCGAAAAATTCTCAATGCTCCTTATTTTGTCACGGATTAACTCATCCATAAAAACCTAAATGTCCCTAATGTTGGTGAATTGGCCCGAACCAGGTACCACTCCGTTCACAACATACACCATTCCTACTCTAATCCACTAGTTCCAAACCTTGCTGCCTGTACAATCCCTGATAGTCCTCCGAGGCGTCTGAAAAGAAGATGGCCTCGTGACCTTCTAGTTAAGTATAGTTTTTGGAGACCTACTAATGGGTAGTATCATCAATCATGACATTATAATCTTGTATCACATTCACTAGATGTATTTTATTGTACAGAGGTAAATATCATTATATAAATTAAAAAAAAAAAATCTATTTCGGTTATTATTTTCAAAATAAACTTCTGTTATCAAACAAACAAAAAAAAAAAAAAAAAATTACAACTCAAAATTTGAGTGCTTACGTTTCATGATATGTACAACCGGAATAGAGAATAAAAAAAATCTCATTTCCTTGAATTTTTAATACCGAAAAAGAAATTCCTTACAAAACAAAAACAAGTGTCATTGAATTTAATTAGCAAATAGCCGAGTTATAGCGTTTTGAAATTAACAGTGGTGATTGGCCATTTTCCTTTGATTTATTTATCGCTGTTCGTAATAGTGAATTGCCTGTAGAGGGCTATAAAAATTGTTATACCTAATGCAGTTATTTGGAAATAATAAACTATTATGTTTATTTTTTCCAATAACATTTTGATTTTCAATGGAAATAAACAAAAAAACAACTAAAATAATAACAGGTAAGCCACTTCCAAGCTTCAGCCTGTAAACTTGATGCAGGAAGACCTGCGATGTGAGTTAAGACGTTGTTTGCACAATAAATAGTTCTCTTTCCCTGACATATGAACGAAATATATATATTATAATTAACATTATTAAAGGTTTCATAGATAAATTTCATCTTATGTGTTAAATATTAAAATTTATTGTGTTATGAACCTTTTTTTTCTGTCTAGTGATTAAAAACCAGATCTTCTTTGGTCTTCTTTTTATCGAAAGCCTAATCTTTTAATTTTACAGCCCGTTTAGAAATAAACTTATTTCTTTTTACCCTTCATGAAAGCCTGGAATGTCGATCGAAATATTTTTATTTTTAATTATTGACTCTATTTTATTTTAATACCTTTCCAATGTAAAGCTTTCCTTTTCTTCCTCCATATTTACTAATCTTTTCCTTGTGTTTTTTGCGATAATTTCCTTTTTATTCGACATCCTTTCTCTTTTCTTTAGCATCTTTTATGGACCATATTATGTAATCCTCAGAGAAATATTTCTTAGACATATTAAAATATTCTTAACAATGAAAGGTGGTTTTGCTTCCTGTATTTTTTGTCTTCGGGTCCCTAAGATAATTAATGGATATGTACCTTGGGACCGCTAGTTCTAGGACAACTCTAATTTGGGTCTTGTTTTATAAGACTCAGGTATAGCGGCTGTCGTGCCACTTGTCGTAAAACAAAAAAAAAAGTCCTAAAGTAAAACGTAAAAAATAACCAAGTCGATTCCCTCACGATTTCTCTCACGAAACGTCTTTTCTGGACGCTTGTATCATGTCTTCGTATCCTTGTCAGCAAGAGTTTACTATTGTAGCAACTGTGCTTCAAACTGTTTTGAAGAAATCTGAAAATGAGAATCAATCCTTCATTTTGTTAAATATCGATTGTATATGTAAAGATAGTTGTGGCACTGACTTCCACCTAGGTGTACAGCTGCCCAACAACAAACAGTACAGTCCAGTTGGTAGCGTCCCCTGCGCCATGTTGTTTATATATATAGCAGTAATAAACAAGCTGTCTAGTACAAGGTTCTTTTATTCCACTGCCTAATACTCTATAACTTTAATAGGTTATGGGCCCAGAGTATTGTTGTGCAGAGCATAGTATTTGTGTATAGTGTCAACGCGTAGTCGCGAAGTGATATTATTTTATTAGTGAATTTTGTTTACCGGTACTATGGCGTCAGTTACTACTTCAGGAGTTCCAGTACTCATCGGAACAAGTTTTAACAGCTGGTTTTTCAGAATGTCATCTATTTTGGAAAGAGAACAGGTAAAAGATGTGTTGGAAGCAGATCCTCCTACCTCTAGTGCTGAGAAAAGGGAATTTCTCATTAAGGACTCGAAGGCAAAGTCCATCATTATCCAAGGCATTTCAGATAAACATCTGGAAATAATCATGGATTGCCAAACTTCCAAGGAAATGATAAATGCTTTAAAGAAGGTTTTTGTCAGATCTACCTCTTTTTCAAAATTGACTTGGTACAGGAAGTTGATGGGCCTGAAATATTCTCTTCATGGAAATATGGAAGAACATTTTTTGGCATTTGATACCATTATCCGAAACCTTCAAGAACAAGGCACAGTTCTAGGGGAGTCAGACAAGGTATGTCACCTGTTGATGTCTTTACCAGATGAGTTCAACACAGTTGTGACAGCTCTAGAAACTAATTTAGAAGTCCAAATGGATTTTGTGCGAGCCAGACTTCTAGATACAGATACCAAGTTAAAGTCAAAGTCATCAGCTTGTGCATCATCATCAGAAGTATCATTTAAAGCACAGAGTGGTTGCTTTATATGTGGGGATAAAAGACATTTCAAGGCACAGTGTCCCAAAAATAAGCAGAACCGTGGAAGTAAATCTTTTAATAGAAGCTTTCGTGGAAAAAGAAGAGGAACAATCCAGGGAAATACGGCAGATGTAGAAGAAGAAGTTGTAATGGTGGCCCTAAATTGTGGTAATATTAAACTATCATCTAACAATGTGTTTTTAGTCGATTCAGGTGTGAGTAACCATCTTTTTAAGGCAGAATTGGAACCCCTTTTGTCAAATGTTTCGAATCTTGATCATGATGTTGCCATACATATAGCTAATGGTGATAAAATGTTTACTAGAAAAGAAGGTACCCTAAGAGTAACCTCTCAAGATAAGGTTGTAAACATTAAAGGTTTAATAGTTCCAGGATTAAAACATAATTTATTATCAGTGAGTGCAGTTACCTCAAAAGGCTTAAAAGTGATTACAGATTCTAAGGAGATGAAAATCTGCGGAAGAAATTTTAAGCTGAGGTGTCCACGAGTGAATGGATTGTACATATTTACGTTTGATAAACCCAGTGATAATCAAGTCAAGTGCAACATTTCAAGTGCTACGGATGGAGATCTATGGCATAAGCGGCTAGGACATTTGAATCGGCATGGACTCAAAAGTTTAGGATTACCCTATAGTGACAAGAAGTGTTCGGCATGCATTGAAGGTAAAGCTACTAGACAACCCTTTTCAAATAATAGGAAACGCACATCAAAGGTGGGTGAATTAATTCACTCTGATATATGTGGTCCTTTCAATCCTGAATCAGTTGAAGGACATAGGTATATGCAGGTGATTTTAGATGACTTCACTCATTTTGTGTATGTTAAACTTCTCCATATGAAGAGCGAAGCTGAAACAAACCTGATGGATTATATAGCGGAACTAGAAAGGCAGCAGGGTGTCCCGGTGAAAAGGCTACGTTTAGATAATGGAGGAGAATTTACATCTAAATTTTTTCGAAAATATTGTTCAGATAAAGGTATAAAATTAGAATATTCATTGCCATATAGCCCTCAAATGAACGGAAAGAGTGAAAGAATGAATAGGACGCTATTAGATATGATGCGTACTAAGGTATCAGATTCTGGCATCCCCAAGTTCTTGTGGGGGGAAGCAGCTCGATGTTGTGCGTATGAACTGAATAGGTCACCTACTTCAGCCTTAAGTAAAGGTGAAACTCCCTCATTAATATGGAATGGCATAAATGATCTGTCTAAACTTCGAATATTTGGTTGCCGAGCATGGCCTACCATTCTTCCTAAAGGTTCCAAATTGGATCCCAGAAGCAAGGAGGGGGTGATGGTTGGTTATTGTGGTGGTGGGTATAGGATTTGGTTGCCAGACGAGCAGAAAGTTATTAGATCTAGAGATGTGATATTCGAGGAGAGCCAAATGCCCTATAAAGAAGTTAAAAATGTACCTATTGTCTATCATAATAGTGGTGGAAGCTATGAAGAGGGAAGGAAAAATGGTGAAGAGAATAACACTAATATTTCAGAGCAGCCAGAAGAAACTTCTAGACCTCAGAATGATTGTAATCCAGAGCAGTCAGAAAACCCTTCAAGACTTCAGAATGAAGAATCCAATCCAGAGCATTCAAGAAAGCAAGCATGTGTGGCTCTTTCAACGATGGAAGCGGAGTACATTGCAGCAGGAATGGCATCACAGGAAATTGTGAGTTTAAGTGGTATAATTAGTGAGTTTAGTGGTGAAACATTAAGTGGAAAACTGTTGGTGGATAACACTAGTGCTATAGCTTTTATAAAGAATTGTGAAAACTCTAAACGAGCAAAACACATTGATATAAAATTCCATTTTGTTAAAGATCTTATTTCCAAAGAAATAATATCTGTGGAACACATCAATTCTGACCGCAATGTGGCAGATTTGTTCACAAAACCACTTGCCTTTGATAAGTTTCAAATGTTTCGGAAGGCTTTAATTAATTAATATATTAATGTCATTTATATATATTGTGCTAAAATTGTATAGAATTTTGTAATAGTATAATATTTTTACTTGTTTTGTTGTGTAGAATTTTATAATAGAATAATATTTTTACTTGTTTTGTGGTGTAGAATTTTGTAGTAGAATAATATTTTTACTTGTTTTGTATGTGAGATACAATTGAATATTTACTTGTGTATGTATATATTTGAAAACATTCAATTGAGGGGGTGTGTTAAATATCGATTGTATATGTAAAGATAGTTGTGGCACTGACTTCCACCTAGGTGTACAGCTGCCCAACAACAAACAGTACAGTCCAGTTGGTAGCGTCCCCTGCGCCATGTTGTTTATATATATAGCAGTAATAAACAAGCTGTCTAGTACAAGGTTCTTTTATTCCACTGCCTAATACTCTATAACTTTAATACATTTGTCAAACATTTCTATACGATTCTGAAATATGTGATGATCAAAAAAGATACATAATAACATAAATAATGTTGTATTTAAAACAAAATAATGATGGAGTTTTGTTGACCGTTGAGAAATTAGATGAGGAAGATGGTTGGGGGTGCGGTCATAAATTAAAAACACACATTTAAAATAAGTGTTATTTTAATTATGTGCCATAATTAATATAACATAATTAAAATAACATAATTAAAATAACACTTATTTTAAATGTGTGTTTTTAATTTATGACCGCACCCCCAACCATCTTCCTCATCTAAAACAAAATAACTGTGAATAAGCTGTTCTTTTGTTTGATTCATATACATTTATTATGTTAATAAAATGTTTTATTAAATAGGTTAATCTGTGAAGAAAAATCTAACATTTGAGAAAATAAAAATTAGTCAAATAACAACGTTTAAAAAAAGTTTTATGTTTCATTAAAAATTTAAACTTTGGCCATCTAACAAATTAAGGACACAACAATCATTTGAATTGCCTAGTAGGAAAACTATGGTTATTACCAATGCAAATTATTACACAATGGTTTATTATTTCCAAATTACAATACATGGGTATAACTGTTTATATAGCTGTTGATAGACAATTAAGTAATATGAAAAGCAATAATTAAAAGGCTAATATCATATCACTACTGCTGGATTCAAAACGCTTTATCTCAGCTGGTTATTAAGCAATTCCAATAATTATTTTTTCTTTTTGACGGAAATTTGATACTCTCTCAAATGGCATTTTGGCAAAAATTTGGTATTTATTTATTTATTGATTAGAAGAGATGGATTTTTTTTTATTCGTTATTCGGATTCAACGAATCTTGAAACGTAAGCCCTCAAATTTTGAGATAGGTATTTTTTTGGTCGATTACAAAGGTTCAATATTTAAAATAATGTAACAAAAGAATTTATACGGGACTGCGTTACTGTTTCCTTTCGAATTTCATTAAAATAATTCAAATAAAATTCCCTCATTACAGAACACCTTCAATTGTATATTTATTATCAATAATAACCGAGTCATCATGGAATCACATCTCTTATAAGTTGTGGCTTGAATATATGAGATGATTTAAAATTTTTTTTTTCTTTCTTCATCGCGTTGCCTTGATCTCTAAAATCTCTTTGATTTTTCTCTAAAATCTCCTATAATAACCGAGTTTTGGTAGAGTTACATATGGATTCTTCCTTTTTTTTTAACTCACTTTGCTAAATATAAGACTCTATATATATTTTCCAACATCTTCAAAAATAACTAAGTTATTGGCGTATTTATGGGTGAAATCTCAATTTTTTCTTTTCCTTCTCTTTTTTATAATTATTCGCGGTTTTTTTCTCAGAAAACACTCATACATCTTTTCTCTATATTCAAAAATAACTGAGTTATCGAATTAAATCACTTTAAGTGACCGCCTAAATTTCAAAAGTAACCAGCTGATATCAACGTCTAGGTGTTAGGATCATCGTTGCATGGACTAGTATTTTTGCAGCGAATTTAAAAAAAATTGGTTCAGTAGTTTCGGAGAAATGCCACAGAAGCCGGAAAAACGGATTTTTTTTCATCCGTTCTTCGGATTCTACGCATCTTGAAACGATAACCCCCTAATTTTGAGAGGGTGGAGGAGGTTATTTTATTTTTTTTATTTTTTGTTAACAAAGGTACATTATTGAAAATAATAAACCAAAAATAAGTTTTACGCATTCTATGGAGACATTAACATCTGTTAATTTACTGAAATTGAAAATATTATGATTTTTTTTTATTCCTTAATACCCTTGTTAAGTATTAAGAAAATTCTATAGCAATGATTCGTATAGAAGATTGCATATTTTAACAATGTTTATTTTATTTAACGAACCTCTTCGACCGGGAATAAAAATCAGTCTTGCTGCGGTATTTGACGAATGTGTACGATGTTAAAGTGCAATTTGATCAATGTCAATAGTTCATTATTCAAATATATAGTTTTTAAGATATATTTTTTGGCATTTCCAGAAGAAGTTTATTTATTTTCGTATTTTACAACGTTTCGGCCTCAAGGGTCATTGTTAAGTATCGGCACAAATATATAATTGTAGGATATCACTGTACATTTTACAACTCATATTACTTTCAAATTAATTATTTGACTTATTAATTATCTATCAATACGTTCATGGCTAGTAGTGTCCCAATCCATATATTTATATATAAATGTTTTTTATTATTTTATTTTTTTAAATCTATTTGATGAATATGGTAGAGTATGGACAGTAGATCATATTTTAAAAAGGTCGTTCGTAATCATTTACATACTAGCTACAGGAAGAAAAAAAGGCAGTTGCTTTTGGAAAGGCGAATCATATATTATTAAATAATATATTACACGAATGCAGAAAGTACATAAAAATATACGAGTAATGCAGATATTATTTCTAGACAGGAAAGTATAGTTTACCTAGACGTTATAGAGGAAGCTGTAGAGATTCAAGAAAATAAAATCCGTCTTCTCCCAAACTCAACAGGGGTATCTTATAACAGCTTCAGTACTATGTAATAAACGTCAGAACTTTCCTGTCAAATGAAAATATTTTAAAAGAACGTTTCATTATAACAGGATAAGTTATAATGACTCCGAGTCTTATCGTAAGCTTCCTTTTCTCTTTCCTAGAAAACCATTTACCCTCTCTGGTCTGTTCTTTCAACACAAAAAACCACTTTTCCAACGAATTTAAAAACTCGACTCCTCCACGGTCTAAGGGACTTAAGGCTTTTAGCGGGGGTTCATGAGGTTTTTATGGAATATATAAACCTTTCGAAGGCCAATCAGGGCCTAGGAAGGGCTAAAAGAAAAGGGGAATAGGGTTGGTTAGGAAAATGTTGGGTAGAGAGAACAAAACAAAAAAACAGCTTCCATCCTAAAAAAAAAACGTTATTTGAGACTATTTACTAGACCTACCAAACACTACACCAATTCTCCTTCATCCTTGAGCCATAGAGTGACCTGTCACATTGCTGATAAAGAAAATAGTTTTTTCCTCTATTGCATTAGGTCAGACTAGACCGTTTACTTTCTTCACCTCATCCAGATCTGTGACTCTTTTGACTTAGTTACAACTCAAAGACTTTCAAGCCAGAGTTTGTTTTGAGCTAATTGGCCCGCTGTTGGTCAGCCAGTCGAGCTATAACATAATTAATGTTCACAAGCAAGGTACGATAGACGTTTATTGAAACCAATTAATTTTAATTAAAATATATAGCTAATTTCCATATTTTTTTTTCAAATTTTAATATTTATTCATATGAAACAAAATGATACGCAAAAATGGCTTGATGAAAGCGACTCCAGTTTTTTTAATAAATAAACTAGTAAAATAATCTACTTTAATTTTAACTTTGAATAGTTAACAAATCGTGTGATAAATCGCAGTATTTGGAGATTATTAAATGCTTAAGAGTAGTAAACGAATCTATTATTACAGCCTGAAAGGTTGGACGAGTTCGACCGATTTAGAGTTTATTGTATAGGATAATATGTTCATCTTAACCAAAAGTAATCTTAGAGAAATTTTTTTTTTTTTTTTATTATTATTTATTTATTGAGATATATTACAATTTGTTTCCAACGTTCTAATATTTGCAATTTATAACGCTAATTCGTTATTATATTTAATCATCAGTTTATTATATTAATCAAAAAATTGGTTCAGTTTATTCGTTTGATATTCTAAAGTGGAAGAAAGAATGAAGTTCGTCTATGGCCTAGAAATTAAACTTAAAAGAGATTTGGGTTGTTTAAGATGTCATTTTCAAAGTTTTGTTATAACTACAAGTCAATATAATTTGTTTACAGATGACGTTACGTTGCCGAATAAGAACATATTTTGTTGATTTTTTAATATAGAGAGATGATGTTAATAGGTTTATTAAATTGGAATAAATTTCTATTTTACGTGTACAACTTATTTTGTTGCATATTACCCCTTCTGAAATCTTGCACTTTACGGTATATTCTATAATACAACTCATGTTTTCAGGAAAAAGTTTTTGATGACCTGATTACAGGGAAAATATTTTCCCTTCTAAAGAAAAACTTAAGTGCAACGTATTGTTTTTATAAATCTCCAGGCAAGAATTCTCTAACTGAAAGAGAATCCCGTAATAAAATCCATGGTGCAGAAGAAGTTAACAAAAACCGCGAATCGCAAAAAAAAAAAAAACATAAATAAATAAATAAAAAAAAAGAATACGTCATGAGAAATAACATTGTCTTAAGCGGAGCGAGGAAGTCAAAGAAATGTTTTGTTTTTTTTGCTTAGATAAAATACTTAAATATCAATACTTCTAACCTACGACCCTTAAAATACGTAAGAAAAGAGAGGGTAAAAATATTACAACCTATGAAAGATTTTGAGCTAAGTACTGTCTCTGATCTCCGTCTCTGGTCATCAGAGTTTATTTTATATACGAAAGTGATGTTGCCAAGATTATGCTCTAATATTAGTTTTTGTAGAATTATTTACGCTGATTAAATCCAAGGAGGGTCTCCAGATTCCAGAGTCGATCTAAAGCCAATGTAACTAAATATAATCATATGCAGCTGAAATTGAATCAGGATCATGGAATAGTCACAGTGCATCTCACACTAATCTTATGTCATACACCTAACCAAGCTATTGTAATTCTGATTTTTACTTCACTATAAAATATCATAAAGAAGTATTAAAAGCTGTACAATAAAAAAAAACACTTGTGTCTGGTTCATACAACAATTTAACAATGATTAAATTAAATAAATTAGGTGAGGTAATTTATACAAAAATAGTCCGTAATTTATTATTTTCTTTATTGGGATATTTTTGTAGCTTTCGGCTTCACGAGCGTCATATTCATCAGTAAAAAAAAAATAATAACAATTCAACTGATGAAAAAAAAGTACGAATAAACTTATAGATGTATATACATACGTATACACACACTGACACCTGGCTTGACCTACATGTCATTGATTCTCAATTGATCTTATCCAAATTTCATACAATTTCTAAACTTCGGCGTTCCTTCCCAAAGCAGCAACTTTCCGAAACGTAAATCATCTCATCCGAGAAAATATTTTACCCGATATTGAATCCTTGGATTGGAATAAAATCTATGTCTGTTCGTCAATTGATTCAATGGTTGATATTATTACCTCCAATCTCCTCAGTATCCTCGACAAACATGCCCCACTCAAAACCTGTACCTTCCGTCGCCGTCCTGCTCCTTGGATGAGTCCAGAAATAAAAGACTTACAAAATAGGCGTGAGGCAGCCCAGACGCTTTAGACGTACTAGACTGACAGACGACTATCAAGCGTTCACGGCACTCCGCAATCTGACTCAAGCAACTATCAGACAAGCAAAATCTAACTACTTTTGTACAACCCTCTCCTCTGCACCGGATTCCAAATCAAAATGGACACTCCTTTGCCAACTGCCTTTCGGCAAATCCTCTTCCTCGCCAGTTTTTCAAGTCTCACCCGATGAATTAAATTCTTACTTTTCTTTTGCCTCCTCTTCTAATTCTTCACCACCTTCTTCCAAATTTTCTTCAATTCCATCATTTAATCCCGACAATTTTTATTTTTCTGATATTTCACCAACCGATCTTATTTCCTCAATTATGAAATCTCATACCAACTCCACAGGAATAGATGGAATACCTGTTAAATTACTAAAATTATGCCTTCCAGACATCCTACCAGTTCTTCTCTTCATTTATAATTTTTCACTCCAAAATTACACATTTCCTACCAATTGGAAAAAAATAGTCCACCCTATCAATAAAATCCCTAACCCCACATCCTCTAAAGACTATCACCCAATTTCCATCCTCTCTAACCTCTTCAAACCACTAGAAAAAATTGTTCAGTTCCCATTGTCTAACTTTCTCGAAACATCGAAAGTTCTCGATCCTCTCCAATCTATTTTTCGACCTGGCTTTTTCACACAATCCGCTCTCCTCAAAACCACTAGCGACATACATACCGCCATGGACGAAAATAAACTGATAGCACTAATACCCCTAGACTTTTAAGAAGCTTTCGACTCCCTTGATCACCCTTTCCTTTTTTCCAAATTACAGTCTTTATCTTTTTCCAACAGCACTATTCGCTGGTTTCGATCATTTCTGTCAAATAGGACTCAAGCTGTCACTATTCCTAACAATCTTCTGTCTTCCTTTCTTGCCCTTTCGGCAGGTGTGGCCCAGGGCTCAAGCACATCTCCTCTTCTTATTAATATCTATATCAATGATCTTCCCAATTCCATCCATCACTGCTCCCACCACCTATACGCTGACGACTTTCAGATCTACCTATCATTCTCTCCTTCCGAGTCATTAGTAGCATTTGCCAAAATTCAGGAAGACCTGGATAGAATCTGTACCTGGGCAACCCTCAATAAACTAAGGTTGAATGCTATGAAAACTCAGGCCATTGTTATATGTTCCAGTTCCCTCCTTAGATCCAACAATACATTTCCGAATTTAATCCGAAATCATCATCCAATCACCTACAACTCCTCAGTCAGAAACCTGGGTATTACCATTGACCAAACCCTTTCGTGGAAACCCCATATTGCCCAAATTTCACGCAGCACAATAAATACCCTCTATACTTTCATCGTTCCCCTCATCTTCTTCCACTATCCATCCGTATCCTCCTTATTTCCTCACTTGTTTTCCCCCACTTTGACTATTGCTACTTAGTTATATGGTAGCCTCCCGACAGTGCTTGAGGACAGGCTAAAGCGAGTTATGAACATATTTTTAAGATTTGTCCTCAACACTCCGAAGCGGTCTCATGTGACCCATTTATACGGCAAGTTAAAGCGGCTCCTCCCTCCAATTCGTAGACAATATTTCCTAGGATCATTCGTTTACCAAACCATTAACACCCAGCTCCATCCTTATATCCACAGTATTCTACAATTTAAATCGTCAATCCACTCTCTCGGAACAAGGTCTCGCCATTCTGACCTTTACATTTCTACCCATAGAACAACAATTTTTGATCATTCCTTTCTTGTCCCCTCTGCAAATTTCTGGAATTCCCTAACTACTCATATCCACCATGCTTCTTCTCTATCATCATTCAAGTCCCAACTGTTCCAATACCTCCTGATTCCCAAACAGACGCTCAACAGCAATGACGATTTATATCAAACATCAGATTGTGAATGGAAAAAGGAAATATTATTTATTGCTCATACCTAACTTAATTTATTAATCTTTTTAAATTTAGTTTTATTCAGCAAATGTATGCATCTGAAGAAGTTTATTTATTTTACTCTTTTGTTTTATTGTATTAATATATTTCTTTTTTTATTACTTCTTACACCATTGTAAACAACAATTAATCATGATCATATGGTCTTTTGGCGAGATACACTGTATACCTTATTTGTACATATTTGTTGTTCTAATGGGACTATGTCCCAGAATAAAGATTATTTTTTATTCTATTCTATTATTTATGTATATATATTATAGTGCCAATAAGTTAATGAAATGATTGGCTAAGCTTTAGCTTTAGCTTGTTTGTCAGATTTTAGTTCTAAAATAAAAATAATGATAAACTAATACAAATTGTTTTAAAATATCATTAAAATAATATTTTTATATTGAATGACTCAAATAATTTAAAGGTAATAATTCTTAATAATTTGAATGACCTTTTTTAAATAAATAAATCCAAACATACAAAAATGGTAGTATACAAAACAACCTTCTTACCTATATTGACGTATGCCAGCGAATCCTGTGCCCTCACTACTAAACATAAAAGCAAACTTCAGGCTACAGAGATGCGCTACTTGAGGAAAGTTGAGGGAAAGACGAGGAGAGATAAAATAAGAAATACCATAATAAGATCCAGCCTTGATGTCAGATCGGCCGAGGATATTGTTGAAGAAATTCAGCTAAGATGGTACGGCCATGTTTCAAGAATGTCGGAGGATCGCGTGGCAAAAGCAAAGTATGAGCTGAAAGTAGAGGGAAGGAGACCAAGTGGAAGACTTGGGAGGATGGGATCAGGAAGGCTTGCAGAAAAAGAGATATAGATTGGAGATCAGCAAGAGAAATGGCGCAGAATAGGGATGCCTGGATCAGCCTCTACAAGTGACCCCCTCACACTGCTGTGCGGTAGAGAGGAAAGATGAAGAAGAAGAAGAATATATATATATAAAATGGTTAAAAAATTTTTACAGATGAATATGACCGTGTAGCCCAAAGGATTAAAGGAAACTAACTACTGTAAACTACCTTACTTAAAATATAAGTAGAAGTCTATTTATTTTGAAATAAATTAGCATTTTTCATCCAACATTGTCATCGTCCAAGTATTTCATTCAGAAATAGGGAGGATAATGAAATAACATTAGATTAAAATGGGGATGAATGTATTCTTCAATAATCTTGATTGTATGTAGACAGTAAAAATTCTTAAAGCTCTACACGATAATATACGCCTCGATTTGTCAGATATCTATAGAATCAATTTAACGCTAACGAATCCGCGAGGAAAACGCTTAGCGAAGGTAGTCTAAATCCAACTGATTTCAGATAAAATAAAATGAGTGGGTAGCAGAACCGATGAATGAGATATAGTAGCAGGTAAGAGAGGCTGCTTGTCACGACCGCAGTCACCTTTCATCACGCTGCACAGCCTGGTTAGGTCCTCCTGCCTCAACCAGCGGGTCGGTGAAGGTCAGTTCTGCCCCTGGTTCTTATTTCTTTGGCATTTTGGATTGCTCATTTTTCCAAGCTATCTTAAGGATTAATAAATGTATTAATTATTGGCTTATTATCACAGAACGGATTTCCATGATAGTGCCCATTTTCATGCTTGTGTCAGCTTCAATCCCGATAATCTGTTTAATTCGTCAAATAGAAAACAATATATTACACATAAATACTGCACGTTTTAGGTTTTGGCAAAATTAAATTGCAAGTTTTTCAGTTTTTTGGTCGAATTTCATAATTGTAATTTTATTTCCATTAAATTAATGTATTCACTTATTTGCTCGTCTTAATTTCTTTAAACTATTTAAAGTCATATCTTCTAGGAATAGTATGATTTAGGGACCTTGTATTACGAAGACCTGTTTTTGCAATATTCAAAGGACTGGCTGGAAAATGTAGAAACTAATACAGATTACACATCTCTATCATTAAGTTGAGTAATAAAAATTTTATGGCAGAGACTCAACTGATTCCGGAGTAATGAAATTCTCTTTGCTTGTGAAAAAAATTTTTACTTTAAATATTATTGAGTCCGGTAATTTTGCACATTTACAACGAAACGAAAAACAGAATGATGATAAAAGTATTGTCTGCGTTTTCTGTCCTCAAAAAAACTTAACTAAGTAGCGAGAAAAATTGTTCGAAAATTCATTAACAATCACCTTAACCGAAACTAACTGGGCGTTATAAAAAATGATGTTAAAAAGGTTTGTTTTTCTAGTATAGTCCTTTCTTTGCATTAATTGTTGTAGAGATTTCGATCTTATGAGCATTGACTTTTTTGTTTTAAGATTAAATTCCAATGAAATTGGACATTACCTAATTTAGCAATATTTATAGCAGAATATCTTTACTACGAAAATTCTACTATAATAACTTTACTACGAAAATTCTCAGAAGCTTTTAAATATTTGCTACAGAGATGTATTGAATCACAGGTTAACCAACAAAAAATACGTATTCGTATGATTTTATACATATATGCCCATTATTCCTAATCACATTTTATAATAGAAACAAAATCAATGAAGACATCACTATTCGGAATTCAGGCAAGCAAATGAGTCCTCATGATGAATTTATAAGTTTCTATTTTCCTAGAGCTAACCACGGCTGGAACACATCCTCAAAAGGACAGATGAAGGATGCTGTGAGAAAGATGAAGCTGACCGCTGGAGCTGGAGAGAGCATAAAAAGGTCCTAATTGGAGCACAGGTTTTTTCTATTCCAGGGACCGGTTCTTCTGGGTCAGCCAGGGTCTCTGGACTCCCCATACATCTTTTAACTCCTTCTTCTCCGATCAACAGAAGAAACAGCTAATCATCAGGAGTAAAAGTTATGACTTTGTTGGTGTCAACTAATATTGGTGCACGGATGTCATGTTCACAAATACAGGATTTATAGAATTAATTTGTAAATTAATAGGATGACAACCCATGTTATTGGGATGAGAAAAAAATATATATTCTTTTAATATAAAACTATATTCTTAACCAAAAGCCGAAAACTTAAAAGTAGCATAGCGAGCACAATTGTCTATTATTCAACCTTTACAATACCATTGGGTAAAGAAAGGTAGGTATGCATGTATTTATGGTTGTATAATTGTATTTTTTACTTTCTATTTTTTTTATTTTTTGTTGCTTACAATTCCGCGATTCTCGGTGATACGTTAGGGCAAGTTTATATAGCACGCGATTTGGGGACTGGATCCCACTACTTCTTCAGCCCCGAAAACACTTGCAGTATAAGCGCGCCCTTATAGGGTAGAGTCATCACTCTCTAGGCCTACGTTTCTAGGTGGCCACCAGTTGGCAGGCGGTTCTCACATACCCATGGGGGGTTCGTAAGAGAATACCCACTTAATTATATGCATGAAAACGTCCTCCCCTGACTGGGATCCATACTAATGACCTTTGGCGTGGTAGACTAGTGGACTAGCACACAACCACATGCTATCCCTATTATTTTATTGCCTTATATATTAAATTGCAGGTTGTGAAAAAAAAAAAAAATTTCTAAAGGTAATCTTAGTGCAAAACTAACTGCAGTCTATCACACCTTCATCAAAGTTAATGTTAATTTAGGAGCACAGTAAATGACATATTTTATTCAGGCAACGTTTCGATAATTTATTGTTCTCATATTCGTGTTCTTAGAGTGGAAAAAAAAAGAATATTTAAATTAGTTGTTGATTAGTTCTCGACTCTTGATAAAAAAGAAAATTAAAATAATGTAAATTATAATCCAGATATCTATTTATCTGTTGTATATATATTAATTGTACACTGCACTCTTGAATGTATTCAAAAAAATTTTCTGTATAACCAACAATAACATAATCTAATAATTATTGCATACTAATTTTAGTATTCTTCTTTTTGTTTTTTTCACTGTTAGGGCATGAATATGATAACAATACATTCCCGAAACATAGCCTAAATAAAATTGTTTATTCATTGACTGGACTGGCAGACGCTTAGAAATATAACATAATTTTATATTTACTCACTGGCTCGAAACCTACCAATTGCCACAAACCCATATAATCCGTCCAGAAGACAGTTATTTGTATTGTTTTATAATCTATCTTTTGCAGTTTCGCATTACATCATTTGTTAGCATATTTGCTCATTGCATAAACAGATAGCAAATACCATTGTAACTTCAATACATAAATATTTACAAATGACACAATTTTCGGTAATAACTTGTCATTCTTCACTTTACTGATACAAATTAGTGCAGATAGGAAGAAATAACAAATATAATTTCAACCTTATCTGACCAGAGGAGTTCGCTATTCATTATTCCGTGGGGTCACTTGTGATTTAGTGGCTAGCATAAGACTCCTATGCCCAACATTGCGAGTTCAAACCTAGGATTTTTAGGCCTCAGCTATGCCGTTCTCCCGACGGGACGTAAAAAGATAGTCCTGGGCCTGGGTAATGTTAGGTACTCGTTAATGATCCTTATCTTTAATTAATCTGTATAGGCAAAATTTAGGACTCCCACTGTAGTACCGCCCAATTAGGTACAGCAGAATAAAGCGACGTTAAGAAAATAAACAAAAAAAAATCATTCCGTTTGTCTGTCACAAAGTAAATTTACCTTCCGTATTCGAACTGGCACTGATCTCGATTCAAGGTTGTCAACGATGTGCTATTACGCAACCAGCAACTATGACATTGCTCAATGACCACTTCGAAAATATACATCAATGATGTAAAGCCGACAATGCACCTTAATTGGTAAAGAAATACGATAATATGAGTAATGCTATGTTGTTGACCGGCTGTATTTCTTACCTTCAAAAACTAGATTAATTGATATCTTAAATCAATGTATAAACTTTAATCACTGAAAACATTAGATTTCATTTCTAAATGTATCGTGTTTACCGATCCGAGTAGGAGGCATGCAGGGTAAGATTAAATTTGATAATCTTTAATAAATGAAATTATTATTTTAATTAACTGAAACATATACAATCAATTTACAGAATGCCTGAGAATACTGAGAGACACCTTGCCATACAATATTACGAACAGAGAAACACCTTTAAAACACTTACTCGGCTGGCGAAGGTGGAATCAGTCTTAGGCGCCCCTTTTAGGCTTCATCCTCAACCTGCTCTCTGACCCCTGACGGATCTCTCTTCTTCTTGTGGATGAAACTCGACTTACCTCTTCTAGAGGATACAACTCAACGGTCTCTTCGAATCTTCTTTCTCATCCTCGTCACCTCGGGCGGGGCTGATATGGGAAGTGCCCCGGTTGGCGGTCTAGCCTTTGTAGACCTTTATCATAAGTATACCTATCTCAAGGACAGGCCTAATACTCTTGTTGGCTGCCGCTGGGGGTCTAGGAAGTTTCCCGGGGTATCGCGGTGGACCTATTGGAGAATCCAGAACGCTGTCTGAACTTTTGCCGACAAAGGTTTATTAATATTTAATTAATTGATTTATTAAGTGTTAAATAATGAATTTAGAGTCCTCATCATCCACAATACATAACAGTGAATACTATAACATTGTTCCGATTGCCTTATCATAGGTTATTCATAAGGTCTTTTATTAATATACAAACATTAACGCTAGCTCAAAGATTTATAAATAAGATCGGGAAAACGATAATATGATGAAAAAAAAAAAAAAAGGATGCCTCAACGAAATGGAATTAGTAATACTTTTCTTATTTACATAAATCAATATTTCAACGGACTTAGGTTATAAATGGAAAAAAAAAAAAAATGAACTTCTTTCAAGTTTCCCAAAAAGCTCATTCTTTTTTGCAATGAAGAAGAAATGTAGGGACTGCTTAATAACCCTCCTTAGGGACCGGGTTACGCTAAATTTTTTAAAAGTCCTTTCCTTCCTTTTAGCTTTTAAAAAACAAGCATGATCTTTCAATGGAAATCGATTCTATCTGATTATAGGCCTTATATAGCAATTGTAGATTTATATCTATACGTACGTCATTAATACTATTCAACTAATGCTAAATTATGTAGAAGAAAGCAATTGTAAACATTTATGTTCTTTATTAATTTGCATTTGTTTTTTAGGCAAGTATCTTAAGCCTAAGATCAAAAAAAAAATTTAGACATCTAATTTTAAAAGATTTTTGAATAACAAAACTGAAACTTCAGATAATCAACGAGTTTGCAGTTTTTATTAGCTGATCTTTTAATTTTTTTTAACTTTATATTTTTACTTTCACTTACTATTACAGTAAGGAAAAGTATTGCGATCGTGAAAATGTTCGAATTCCAGTTTTCAACGGAAATACACATTTTAGGGTCCCCTGAGTCGAAATAACCAAGTCCCGCAAAAAGGTCTGTGTGTGTGTGTGTGTGTGGGGTGTGTGTGTGTGTGTGTGTGTGTGTGTGTGTGTGGTAACTCCCGGGCGGAAACAGTAAGTCCTATGAAACTGAAATTTCATATTTAAGACAAATACACGTCCGAGACGTTACAAAACATTTTTCATTAAAATGAGCTAACCAGAAGAGAACCTCGCGCGGATCTCATTACCGCGTATGGGGAGCGTCCCACGGGTGGCGGATGTGGGGATGGTCGGTGGAATTTCCTTGGAAGCTCCTCCCGGCTAAGTCCGATGGACTCGCTGACCAACAATGAGAGCGGCCCCCCAGGCTTGCTGGAGGGTGTGACGTAGGTTCGAACGCCCTACTCACATATTTTAGTTCACAAAATATCACCAAAAGTCATGGATTCCTCTGAGGTAAAACGCTCATTATCCGGAGGTAAACTAGTCCCCCGTTCGGGTCTCCGGGTGGGGACTGCTTCAGGGGAATCATGGCGTAAGATGAAAATTAGAGATCTTACAATAGGGTGAGGACACTGGGGAGTTTAGAAGGTTGCACAACGCGGAACTGCGGAACTTGCATCCTGTGAATATAATTGAGCTGATTGCATCGCGGAGACTCAAATGGACGAGTAAAGTTGTTGGGCTCGATGACGAGCGGATTCCGAGAAAGTTAGTTTTTGCTGATCCGACTGGTAGGCGTCCGAAAGGTAGGCCGAAGCGGAGATGGGAGGATTGCGTTAAGGCTGATCTCGGGAGCTTGGGCTTGAATGGTGAACATTGGACGAGTCTGTGTAGGCGGAATTTGGTGGTATCGGCATCGAACCTTCGGGGTCGCTAAGCCTATTATTATTATTATTAATCAGAAGAGCCACTTTATACCATGCATTTTGCACCTTTTTTCGATTTTCTCAAAAACGGTTCCGACGATTTTGATTAAACTCGCTATATCGATGTAAAATGTGATAGGCTTTAATATCATGTAGTTTTCATTCTAATTAAAATGGTGTGACAGGGCTTAAATGCCGATATTTCAAATTGTCTTTACCTAAAGTACCTTTAATATTGTAGATTCTATAAAAATAACCAAATTATCTTGTTAGCATTGATAAATAACAGCTAAATATGTAAGTTGTGCGAATTTAAAAATCAACTAAAGGAGAAAACTGAAAAAAATGTAATGCAATTTTTTGTTTTTTAACATAAGAGCAGTAATATACATGTATATACATGTACCGTTGGATAGATAAAGATTTTAGAAAAAATATTATCTAATACACAAGAGCTTGAAAGTAGTAACTAAGTAGTAGAACTTGTAAAGAGTGCTGATAAGCCGATAAAACTAACTGATTATTTTAGAGACAAATATAATAGATTTTTTAATAAAACACATGTTCTACAGAAATTCCATTTAATTAATTCCTTAATAGTTTTAATAATAGTTTTTTCTCTTACTGTATTTGAAAATTTTTTAATCGATTTATATGTGTGTTGCCCGCACCAGATTTTTTTATGTACTAACGCATTTATTTTTTTAAAGAAATATCTATAAGCATATTTTATATATTTTTTGGAAATGACTGGTTTATATAGTTGTAAATATTAAACCAATGTATTAAAACATATTTTAAACCAATAGGCCTATAAATACCTATATATCTATGATAATAATTGATAATAGATATATTGGTAATAATAATATTGATCTCTTTTTTTTTATCCCGACTTATCTTATGCACTGCAGCCTTATTTGGCTTATTGTGGGCCGTCCATTCCGTTAATACAGGCCCAGTGCTTTGGTGAATCTGACCAAGCTATATGGGTTAATCAGTTCACACAACTTTGGATCTAAAATACGGTCGCTGCCAAAATGCTAAAATCGTATCCTAGCAATCTCTGGACAACTGCTTACCACATGATATTCAGTTTCATCTTCCTTCTTGCAGAATCCGCAAGTTGGTGAGGCCACCAACCCCATATTTTGGAGATGCCTGTTAAGCTGACAGTGTCCTGTATAAAGTCCTGTCACCCTCCCAGTATTACCTAGACCTATTGCCAGCAGCCGCCTTGATCAAACCTTTAGCATAGTTGAGGCTTATTCCACAGGCAGGTTCAGGTGTTAGGGGTAACTTAGCAGAACCCCTCCTTGCGAGGCTATCAGCAGTCGGTCTCATGGCCTACGATGCCTGAGTGACCAAGCACCCAATAAACTCTGGCTTTAATCAGCAGTGAAAGCTTATTGAGATTTCTTTTGCATTCCTCTAATAATTTGGACCGAGTTATGGAACTACCCAGAGCTCCGACTGCTGCTTGACTATCGGTATGGATAGTTATAAGCCTGTCTCTCATTCCTTCAGAAATTAGGGTTTGAGCACATATATTTATTGTCATTACTTCAGCCTGAAAGACTGAAGTATGTTTACCTGGAGAGATGGATATCCCGTCCCTGGATTTTTCCATTCTCCATATTCCAGCCCCTGTGCCCTGATCCATATTGATCTCTTAATATAAATATATATGTATAGAGTGGGTACCCTTGAATTGGGGAAAATTTATATATTATACATAAATAATTGAAATATAATAAAATATAATGTAATTTGATATATTTCAATTTAATTAAAGAAGCAGATATTTTTCGCAAGAATCTATTGCTAAGTTTTATTTATACCATGTTAAAGAATAACGCAAAATACATCAAATAATATAACCCATGGTATCAATTTATTTTATTTTATTTATTTACTTTATAGTACAATCAATCCAAAACAAAGGTGATGTTTGCCTACGTACAACATTGCTATTTTGAAGATATTACGAATAACTAACTAAGTTTATGGAGTTTACTAACGCCGTAATGTATGGAGAAGGATTATTAAGAAGAATTAGTTTATTTCATTGTTTCGTGGGTAATCCGTCATGTGTTGTGTATGCAATATATTTTAAAACAATTACGCATTTCTTCTGCATTTTAACCTTCAAACAACTTGAATTAAATAAATTTATAAATATCTTTATCTTATTAGCAACGAATATATTAATTTTAATAATATTTTGTTGTCTCCTCTGCAAAGATATATGCCTGTAACACAATATAGGATTTATAATGGAGTTTAATCCAGGGTTCACGTAGATTCCATGCCGATAATACCAATAATCCCCACCTATATACCCCACTTCACTGAACCCCATCAATAACTACATCTACAAGATCGGGAATTAGTAATGTCTTAAGCATCTCCTAAGGCATTGGTTCAGCACATAGAGAAGAAAATTTTTAGTACCTTATTAGTCACTCTGTCCTATTTTCATTGTTGCTAAGGATAATGCAGAATTAATTAAACCAACAATGTATGACACTGATATCTGCTGAAGTTTGTGAAAATATTTTCGAAGTGACAATGTCAAACTAAAAATTTGTTTGATTTTCAGTGTATGGCATAATAAAAATAACAGCTTCTCTTAAAAGCTCCCAATTGTATTTAAAATAGAAATCTTAAATCGCTCTTAGAAATTCTTAAGAAATCGCTGTTAGCTTGCAGACTTAACTGAGGTTTTCGTGATTTTTTAAAAACATTTTATTGATATTGACAACTGTACTTATAATAAACAGAATAAGTAAATGGGCTAATTAAATAATTATGAGCATGAAAATTTCTTATAATGAAACTACCCGAAGGTAGCACATTAATGTCAAATTAATTTAGTAGGTCTCGAGACCATCGGCTTTTCAATCGCCTCGGAGAGTTGTCACGAATAGATGAGAATGATAAGTTGCGTACAAGATGATTCGTGTGGGTCGGGAGTTTGGGATTATTTATGATAAATGTGTTGTCTAAATTATTATAAAAGTTAGTTAAGCAAGAGCTAGCCCATTATTTGTTTACAAACAACTTAATCAGTCCTAAACAGTATGGCTTTAGCCGAGGCAGGGGAACAGAGGATACTGTATTGGACTTAACTTCTTATATTTGCAGAGCTCTGGATTGTGGGGACCATGTTTCGGGAGTCTTTTTGGATTTAGTGAAAGCTTTTGGCTGCATAGACAGAACTATATTGCCAGAAAAAATTAGGAAATTAGGCATTAGTGAAAAGTTACTGGAATGGTTTAATAGCTACTTACAGAACATAATGCAGTATGTCTCAGTTGAAGGCAAAAACAGTGTGGAATTGCCCATTGATTATGGCGTTATTCAGGGAAGTACATTGGGACGATTGTTGTTTTTATTGTACATTCATGATGTTAGTTTTTTGGAGCCAACCTTTGGTTGAATAATTCTCTTCGCTGATGATACAGCTATATTGTATAGAGGAACATCTTGGACTGAAGTATATGAGTTGGCGAATTCTCATTTGCAATCGATTGCTAACGGGTTCTATGGTAATTTACTTACAATAAATCAAAAAAACAAACTAAATTATTCCCCATTTCTATATATCACGATGATCCGAAGTGTGAGCTGAAAATCCACATGCGACGTGCTTGCAGCTCTCCTTGTAATTGCCCTGTTGTTCAGAAAGTTCATCAAGTTCAATATCTTGGAATTGTTCTTGATTACCGATTAAGATGGAATGCGCATATCTCTAATGTCACTGCTCAGCTAAGGAAATATTCTTATGCATTCCATAAGTTAAGTGGTATTTTATCAATCAATAAATTAAGATTAATTTACTTTGCGTATATTCAGTCCCTGATTCAATATTGTATATTGATTTGGGGGAATTCTTTTCCTGCACATCTTTTTTAGCTTGAGATTGTGCAGAGAAAGATTATTAAGGTAATTTTGGGTATCAATAAAGGACCCCCATCAATTAGTATATTCTCAGACCTTAAGGTAATGTCTGCAAAAAAATTATACATGGTCTCAATTATGAAGAAGCTGTATTTTAGAAGGGATGAGCTAGTCGGGAAGATTGACCACCGTTTTTCTACACGACTGAAAAATTACTTTAGCTTAGTTGTGCCAAGACCAAAACATACCTGGACGACACACCAGACTTGATATTCCATTGCTACTGTGTACAACAATATTCTTCCAAATTTTCAATTTTCTCACACAAATCCTCCAAAGTATTCAAATTATTACTACAATGCTAAAATGTGGGCGAAATCCCTCAGTGAAGAAAAAATTGTTGAATTATTGAATCCAAATTACTCCTCGCTATAGACATGTCGTCAATGCCAGCCTGCGTCACTCATTCTGATATTTATCCTGTATACAAGTATATGTATTCTTTATTGACTCTTGATTTCGTCAATTTCTTACTGTGTACTATGTTATGTATCTTTATATTGCTTATCATGTAACTCAATCTTGTATTTACTTGCCTTAATTTTATATCTTGTATATATATTTGTATTCCTTATTGCTTTTGTATTACTATTACGGTTTATTTCTGTGCACTGTTTAACTGTTTCTTATAATTGTTTTTTGTATTAATTAGGTATTATGTAATTCAATTTTATATTTGCATGCCTTAATTTTATATGTTGTATAGATGTATATGTATTCCTTATAGCTTTTAAGCTTAGTCAATTACTGCTTCATACTGTGTACTGTGTTACTTTCACTTACTATATATAGTAAGGGGAAGTATTGCGATCGTGAAAATTTTCGAATTCCAGTTTTCAACGGAAATGCACGTTTTAGAGTCCACTGAGTCCAAATAACCAAGTCCAGCAAAAAGGTCTGTGTGTGGTAACTCCCGGGCGGAAACGGTAAGTCCTATGAAACTGAAATTTCATATTTAAGACAATTATACGCCCAAGACGTGACAAAACCTTTTTCATCAAAATGAGCTTACCAGAAGAGGCACTTTATACTATGCATTTTGCACCTTTTTTCGATTTTCTCGAAAACAGTTCCGACGATTTTGATTAAACTCACTATATCGATGTAAAATTTAATGAGCTTCAATATCAAGTAGGTTTTATTCTGATTAAAATAGTATGACAGGGCTTAAATGCCGATATTTTAAATTTTCATTCCCTAAAGTACCTTTAATTTTGTAGATTCAATAAAAATAACTATATTATTTTGTTAACGCTGATGAAAAACAGGTTAATATTTAAATTAAATATATTCGGTACCCAACTAAAGGAGAAAACAGAAAAAATATTTTGTTATGCAATTTTTCGGTTTTGAACATAAGAACAGTAATGTACATGTATGATATATATATATATATATATATATATATATATACTGTTAGAAAGCTAAAGATTTTAGAAAAAATATCATCTCATACATAAGCTTTTAAAAGTTAATAGAGAATGATGAAACGAACATAAAACTAACTGACTATTTTAGATAATAATATAATCGATTTTTTAATAAAACACATGTTTCTATAATGTATTTTTATCTCTAACTGTATTTGAAAATTCTTTCATTGATTTTAAACATGTAGGTAAGTGAAAGGAGTGTGTTGCCCGCACCAGATTTTCTTTATAAATGTATTTTATATTCCTTATGTATTATATTGTTTTTGGTGTGTTGTGTGTTACTGTTTCTTTATAATTGTATTTTATATTTCTTATGTATTATATAGTTTTTTTTGCTGTATAGTGTGTTACTCATTCTTTATAAAATTGTGTTATATTATTTAAGTATTGTATTGCATTATATTGTGTACTGTTATTGTTTGTTATTGTACTTTTATTGAATTGCCGCAGGTGAACTCCTTTCACACACACGGGCTCGCCTTAGTGGGATAGTGACTTCTACTTGCACTGTAATATGTCTGTGTTTTGATTCGAATAAAGAAGTTTAAAAAGAAAAAAAAGAAGCATCTTGGTTCTGGGATAGTTCTGCGACAAATAGGATATTTAGGTAATTATGGATAATTTTATTCGTAACGAAATAAGGAGCATTTAGGATTTTGCGAAAGATTTTGGATTGTAAGAATTGTATATGAGAGGAAATTAGATGGTTTAGTAGAGCCCAAAAGCTTGTTTCCATGTGCCCGGATGGGTCTCAAGATGGTAGCATAAATGAGCTATTTGTAATAAATTGAAAGTTTTGTATTAATCGGTACGTAAATAAATAAGAACGTTTGTCGAGTAAGTGTTGTATTAATCGGTATCTACAGGCAGTTTCTTCTCGTTTTAGTCTCGTATGAGGATTCCATGTAAGACGTTTGTCAAGATGGAGTCCTAGGTATCGGATTTGCTCAACAGGTATGACTTGGGTATAATTATAGGATACAGTGGGGCAGGAAGTCATCGGTTTCCTTTACAAAGCGTAAAGGTGATTCGGTTGGATTTTTTAGGATTTATTTTAATCCTCCAGTTCTGACACCATTCCTCAATGGCTGTGATGTGGAACTGAAGGGTTTGGGATGCAGCGGAAATCATTATGGACGGATAGCACACAAGTGTCATATGCGTAAGTTGTGAGGACTGTGCAAGGATGGAGTGGGATATCAGCTGTACATATTCGTGATTTAAGTTGAATACATTTAGTGACATACTCCATCTTCCGTAAAGCTAACATTTTTATTTAAAAAACTATTTATACCTATTGGAAATCCTCATCATTTTTAACAAACTATGAATTATATTAATGATCAGAAATTGGCAATAATAGTCCTAATGACCAACAAAATATTAAGGAATTTATCTGTTTCTTAAGTAAAGCTGAGATACAAGAATTATGGCGAGATATTCAAGAAGTTGT
This sequence comes from Piezodorus guildinii, assembly GCA_023052935.1. NCBI lineage: Eukaryota > Metazoa > Arthropoda > Insecta > Hemiptera > Pentatomidae > Piezodorus > Piezodorus guildinii. The sequence continues at coordinate 112,857,153 of CM041293.1, read as the reverse complement.
AATCTTGAAGTCTATAGCCACAATAAACAGTTTACAGTTTTGAATGCTTCATACTCTGGAATTTATGAAATTTATCGACATAAAAATTAAAAAGGATTCACTTGTTTGTTTGAATAATACATTTTATAGCTAATTGGGATTTAATGTTCTTATGTATTCTAATTAGGAATAGAACTGTTTATCTTACAGCTCAAGGACTATTGCAGAACGATTTAAATTATTTTAATTGCCTTTTCACAAATCAATTATTTTTCTTTTTAGGGGTGTTACTTATCATTATAAACATACATTTGTAAGTTGACACCCAGCACCTAAAAGCATTCCATGAGAAACTTCAGATGGCATGTGGGTTCAAAGAAGAATTTTGGAAATGCTATTTTCAAAAATTAAAAAAGCCACGGAATGTGTTGTTGGAGTGGTGGGCCGATGGTGCGCCACATTCCTAAAATTTGCCGAATTTAACGTATGGTAGCTTAAACCCACATTTTTAAGCAATAGATTATAAATTCATATCATATTTTTATGTGATACCTATGCAATTTTTGATAGCAATATATTCATATTGTTTTTTAATACTAATTTACGTTTTTAATGTAAAGACATTTTTTTGTGCCTAATCGTACACAAAATACATCTCATATCAACTGTGCTGTACTTATATATTGTTCTTAATTGAGGAGCTCTTTTGCGGAATGTTGATATGATATTTTCTGAATTTTGCCAATCTACGTATGCTATTGTAGAGGCTTATTTTCCAGTTTCCAATTGGTGTTTTTCAAGTTTCGACCCTGCTTTTTTAACTTTTTTTCCCCTCTAAAGCTTTCTTTCACAGACTTCCGTAAAACCACTTCATTACTTCTTTTCCATTCTGGATCTCTTGATCTATTTTCTTAGCCTTTTTTTCCGTCTTCTAATTAACTGGTGGCTAAATCTGTTTCTGTTCCATTTTAAAACTACTACTACCATTTTCCATTTTAAAACTACTACTAAGCCATCAAATTCTTCCCGTGTATAATCCCTACAATACAAAATCCTTCAAAAAATCCTCAATGCTCCTTACTTTGTCACGAATAAACTCATCCATAAAGACCTTAATATCCCATATGTTGCTGATTTAGCCTGAAGATGCGATCATAGTGCCGCTACTTAAGCCTGGGAAGAATGGAGACTCACCAGAGCATTATCGGCCTATCAGTCTCCTTTCGCATATGAGCAAGGTGTTCGAGAGGCTGATCCATCACCATCTGCTAGAGCACTGCAGTGAGGAGTCCATCATTCCACCAGAACAGACCGGGTTCTCACGAGGCGTAGCCTGCGATCATCATTTAGTGAAACTTCAAAGGCACACCATAGAGCGTATGACGAAGAACAATGAAGCCACGGCGTTCATCTCGCTGGACTGCACACAGGCGTTTGATTGTGTATCCCACGAGTTACTGCTTCGCCAGTTGGAAGACTATCGTTTTCCAGCTTCATTATGCCGATTGATCAGAAGCTACTTAAGCGGGAGATCCTTCGTCGTAAGGGTAGGCGATAAATTGTCAACTTCAAAGGACACCATTTGTGGGGTTCCTCAAGGTTCTGTATTGGGACCACTATTGTTTGTGATCTTTACAGCAAAAGTGATCTCAATGAAGCACCCGATGGCACTAGTAGCAGCCTACGCCGATGACATTGGCATCTATGCTTCTAGTATGAGACCGAAAAGGGCTCTCACCCTGGCACAAGGAGCATCGACCACTATTGTAGATGAGCTGAAGGAGATTGGCATTAGGGTGAACCCGAAGAAGACAGATGCTATTGTCATGTCGTTCCAGAAGGGGAAAAGCGCTTTGCCCACTGATTTTAAAGTGAACGGAGAAACACTGCCAGTCTCTAATTCAATCCTCTACCTGGGCGTCACTCTAGATAGGCACCTCACCTTATCTAGTCACGTCCGGGAACGACTCAAACTGGCCAGGAGAAAGAGCTATAGACTTAATCATCTACTCACGTCACCTCAGCTCTCACTGAGGCTGAAACTACAGATCTACAAGGCTATAATACGTCCGACTATGCTCTATGGTGCGCCCTTGATGCGGCATCTGTTTAAGTCCACTCTCAAACAATTACAGACGTTCCAGAACTCCATCCTTCGGCGGATTGTCAGAGGTACCAACTTACAAAGGGCCAGAAATCATATCCTTCATCAGGAATTAGTATTGCCAACAGTGCCTGAATATATCAGCCGGAGGCACATTAAATTTTTTGATGGGCTGAAGGCCTGTGCTAATCCATTATTTTCTGATATCACCCCACCACCCAAGCCTGGGAGGTGGCAAGGATCACTACCTCTCGTTGACGTTGTCGCCGAGGGAAGGAGTTCGGACTATGTCTGAACTCAATTTATTGCCAAAACCCTGAAGAATGGTCCCTCCCATTTTGCAATGGATAAATAAAGGCTTAGAAGAAGCCCTTGAAAGATTACTAGTGCATCCAGCGCATATAGCAATCCTCTTTAGAATACCTCCGGGTAACAGAAGGACAAATCTGACAGCTATACATATTATATTTGTATTTGTATTTTGTTCGAAAATAAAACCAGAGGGTAAGAAAAAAAAAAAAAAAAAAAAAAAAAAAAAAAAAAAAAAAAAAAAAAAAAAAAAATGAACCAGGTATCAATCCTTCTATGACTAACTTCACCCCACAAGTTTCAATCCTTTTTCCCCCTTCTATTTCTGGCAATCCTCAAAACCTTCTAGTTTAGATTACCGAGTGGAATGCTGCCTATGGGCATTTTCTCTTCATGTCTTTTTTATGTATTTTCTCTGTTGGCTAATTTACTCGATATATTAACTAATACAGTTGTAAACTTCAATAAATAATAATAAACAAATTAAATAATAAAACAATATCAAATTGGTATGTACAATAACCACTTACAGTTATGACCTATACGTCACTTTACATCACCTTCAACGATATAACATTTTTTCTCAAATCTTTATCTTATGCATCAAGATGACTATTATAAGTCCGAGAAAAAACAAATTTGTTTAAAAAAAAATATTTGTAATCTTTTCTCTTTCATTTGGTTATGAAATCGGTCAACTTGTACTATAGCAGTTTTTTATCTACGCTGATATATTGATATAGCTACTTGTTTTGTAATATAAAAAATTAAAGGCACTTTAGAGTATGAACATTTTAAAAAAATTATGCCCTGTCAGACTATTTTGATAAAAATAAAACCTATACGGTAATTAAACCCATTAAATGAACAGCCGTTTTCGAGAAAATCGTAAAAAGGTAAAATGAGTATAAAATGGCTTCTGGTTCGCCGATTTTCAGTTTTATAGAAATTTTTTTTTTACATTTCCGAGCTAGACTTACAACATACCCACATATAATTCTGAGATTATGTCTTTTGGATTAGAGAGACCCTAAAACGTGTATTTCTGGTGAAATCTGGAATTAAAAAAAATTACGATCGCAATACTTTCCCTTTTATATTTTATAAAAAGTTATGTGGAAGTGAAAAAAAGTAATCTTTATTTTTTTTTGTGCATAACGTTTACAAGGGAAATAGTGAGAAATACCAATTAAAAATAAAACTGAGAAGTACTGGAATATTTATATTTAATGTAATAAGTAAAAATACATTAGTATCGTGAGCTAGAGACACTTAAAAAAATCGATACTTCCCTTGTATAAATTTTATTTAAAAATATCGTACCTCCACTTTTACAGCCAATTTTCTATCTTCCCAATTATTAGTAGCTTGGGGTTCGGTGACGAGGAGCCACTAAGACAGGTGTTCTCTACGATATTAGGCCCTTTAAAGTTGGACAGTTCTCGCGGATGACAGGGGCTGGTTGGATTTCTGCTGGGGTATCGTTATTCGTTGACGTGTCGCAGAAATTAACTCTAACAAGGGCCCGGGTCACCAGAAGGGAGGATGATTTGCCTGCCCGATGAGGCCACAACTCTCCCCAGGGACCCTGTGATTCAGCTAGAAAGGGCCTGTGTCATCGGCTTTGTCTTCTGCCTTCTCTCAGATCGATAAGGGTCCTTTAGGTGGCTTCTGGTCTAGACGGAATAGTACAGGATATCACGTCGCAGGCCGAATAGTAGGCGGTCTCTCAATGTTCAGCTATCATATATATTATTATATTGTTTAAAGTTCGGGTTCATTAATGACTACCGATATTCAATATTAGGTCGTTTTCTGTTATATATCATATTATATTTTTTATTTATATATACTAATATTTATTCATATATATAAAAAATTTACGATACATATATTATATATATATAAATTAATAACTATAATATATATTTATATATATAATAATATAATATCTATAAATATATATATATTATTATTTTTATATATAAATATATATAAATATATATTGAAGCTGTGTGTGTTCATCATTATCTACTAAAAAACGGAACAATTAATGAAAACAAGATATTATTTAATAAGTACTGTTTATATTACTTCACTAATCTAAATTAAATCACTTACACTTCAAAAAATTTTAAATTTCATTTCTCAACGGAAATTGGTCGGTGTTATGTGTCAAGTCTAGTTCAAAACTATAAGATGTAGAACTAAGAAATTTAATAATTTAAAAGCGTATATGATTGAGGATGCGACTTTTTCAATAAAGTCGGCGAACCATTAGATCCACTATATCCGGGTAATTTTGCACATTTCTATTTTTTCTCAAAAAAACGGCTTCCAAGATTTTGATTAAAACGCCTTGTCGTTGTAAGCTTTGATGGACTTTATATGATATAGGTTTCATTCTGATTGTGCAATGGGAAATATTTGAAAGCAGAATAATCAACTGAAAGAGAAAACAGCAAACTTTTTTTATGTGTTTGACATAGGAACAGTAATATACGTTAGATGTATTGTATATTTTAGATTTTTTAATTTTCTTAGTGTTAATCTTGGTTTCCCAATCTCATAGATTAAACCACCTTTATCTAGTTATATGATTTACAGGAGTTATTAAACCAGCCAACCTATATGAAGTGGAAATTATTTCGAATATATCACATCTGCAAAGATGCTCTAACAGTTTCAGAATGATATGGTGAGCGTTTTGTAAGGCATACTTCTCTGCAGAGAACAAAAACGGACTTACTGCTCACCACTCTGCAACTCCCGACTGTGACAAACTTTATCTCACGAAGACATGTCAAATTCATTGATAGCCTCCAACATTGTTTAAATCCATTAATTAATACACTAATTTCAACAGGAAGACCACACGGCTAGGAAAATTTTGTGAAAATCCTCGGCCTAAAATAAAAAAGATTTATTACACATACTCAAACAACGATGAGCCCGTATCCCTTCTTTTTCTTCCAGTAGGCGCGACAGGCCGTGTAGACCCTAGGCCTCGTGGTGAATCTCCTGGGAGATCAGACTCACGTTTCTTAATGCATGTTAAGTATAGGGTCATCACTCCCTACGCCTAATTTTGTGAGTGGCACCATTTGCTGACGGGTCTCACATACCCAGGGAAGAGGCTGTAGTGAATCTCCAATTAATAATATGGTCTTAAAAGCCACGCCGGGACTGGGATTTGAACTCACAACCTATAGCATGAGAGACTAGTGCGCTAGCCACTCAGCCACGGGCTCCCCGCCTCACCCCTCACTCGAGACGATAAAACCGTACTTTACGATAATTCCCCCCATTCTTGTTCTTCAGATGCCTCTTACAATGCAACAATAGAGATCATCAGAAGATAAATTGCAACTTTTCAATTGGATAACCACAATGTTATATGGGGATTAGAAAATTAAATAACTTTTTTCATAGTGAAATTAACATAAGCTGTTATTTAAACTGTCAGTACTTTTAAGTTTTGCTCAGCCGTTCCAAGATTTTCAGTATCGTATAAGTATTCCAGAAGACCTGGTATTGAGAATTTGTTATGGACATAGTAAGTTTTGATAGTAATAATCGAAATTTCTGATGTCAATTAGTGTCAGTCTTATCTATCTTATTATCACGACAGTAGAATGTAATTTACTAGAATATTTGGTAATACTGAAAATACTGCCCGATGATATATATTGTCTCTAATAAACAATCTTGTATTTTACAATATAAATAAATTGTTAATATTATTAATAAAATAGATCTGAATATATTTACATATTTATGAGAAAAAAATCCTGTTTTTCCCTCAGTAAAATTAGCATTACCTGTTTCAGAAAGTGTATAGTACCATCAAATTTGCTCAGGTATTTGCTATCGTATAATAGTTTCCAAGTTGTACAAAATATCAGCTATTGGTGTTTGTTCTGAATATATAAGTATGAGTTTTATAAATAATATAAATTCAAAAATTTGGTTAATTAGAGTCAGTATCATCATAACTGAATATGATGACAGTAAGAAGTGTAATATTTACTATAGTATTTGGAATAACTGGAAATACTGCCCGATGATATATATTGCCGCAATAAATATTCTTGTATTTTACAATATGAATAAATTGTTAATATTATAAATAAAAGATGAGTTTATATATATATATATATATTATATATATATATATATATATATATATTATATTATATATTATATTATATAATAAAGATATAGTATACAATAAAGATATATTATTTAATTATATAGACGAATGGATACAAAAAAGAGATGTTAACTTCATCTGGAAGGAAGGCGTTACGCAACGGAATTGTGAAGAGTAGGGCTACTTTCGAGAAGGCTATGGGGTCATCGAGAATTGGTATTACCGCCCGCTCAGTTACTGCTATTATGTCTTCCTCCCTACTGTCACTCTTATCCTTTTCTTTTATATATTTTTTCTGGCTTTGATTTATATAATTTAATTTTGTTTTACGACATACGGTAAAAGTAATAGAATATATGACATCTTCACCGGTTCAACTATTGGGTTCAATATAATTGGTTATTTAATATCCCAACCATAACTAACTTGAAACATTTTAGTTTAAAAGATAGAACAAGATAAAGGATGCAGGATTGTGTTATATCAGGCTGATCTTATATATTATTGTCATGCCGGTATAACACCATTCAGTAGCAATGTTTTTTTGTTTTTTTAATATTTATTTGTAGTTATTATACATAAGTATGAACGTGACATGTTTTGTTTTTTTATTTGTTAACTTCATTTATTTGTATTTATTTTGTCTACAAATTTTGTCATTGCATACGTTTATTTCTTTTGATTTTATTTTATGTAATTTGACTTTCCTTTTGTTTACATAGTATGAATGAGATCCTGTAGCACTATTATTATTGTCTATTATGACAAATTGTAATATATACGAATAAAAAAAATCTGTATCTGTATTTGTAGTTATTTATTAATGTTTTATAAAATGAAGAGAAATTAAATTTGTATTTACATATAAATAAAGACTATTATTATTATTTCAGAATTTCGCACTTCCTCGGCTTTCGCAGGGAATTTTCACCTATCCGGACTCAATGGGTTAGGCTCTAATAATGTTATATTTAAAAATTTTCGAACAGTGGCTACTGTCCCTAGGACGACTGCTCGCTGAACCTCTGCTAGAATTCTTACAGGTAGCTCTAGCTGTTGGATTGACACTAGCGTACTCTCTGGAATCAGGCCATTGCAAGATAGTATAATAGGGTAAATCCCACAGCTCTCCAATCCGTAGAGTTGCTTTAGCTCCTCAGCCAGCTCCTGGTATTTCCTTTTCTTTTCAGAAACCGTTTTTTGAAGACTGTCATCCGATGGGACGCCTATTTCAACAATCTATGCCAATTTTCTATTTTTATCAATAACTAAAATGTCTGGCCGATTATTTAAAACTGAGTGGTCCGTAATGATAGGATGATCCCAGTAAATGTTAGTTTTGTGACCGGTAGTTATTTATAATGGGTTAGATTTGTAATAGAGAGATTCGCTACTTAGGAGATTCATCTTTAATGCAATGGCTTGATGAAAAATTTTCGCTGCGTTGTTGTGTCTTTAGAGATACTCCTTACCAGCCAGAATTGGACAACCCGAAGTCACATGTTGTATGCTCTCAACAGTTTTTTTTTGCATAAACAGCATAGGTCACTTATGTCCTCTCCGCAAATATGTCTTCTGTATGCTTTCGTGGCTATTGCTTGATCCTGGATAGCAAACAGAAACCCTTCTGTTTCAGGAAAAAGATGACCATTTCTTAACCATGTTAGCGATGTCTGCACATCTATTTTGTTTTGTTCAATGAATGATAAAATCGCCCATGCAATGGCTTATTTTTCCAAGTCTCTGTTAGAGAAGCATAATCAGTCTCATTATTCGGGGTCTTATTATTATTATATTATTAATGTTTTAAAAAGCATGATCACAGAAAATGTATGGAATTAAGTTCATCAGTCCTAGTCAACAAAAATATGTAGGTTAATAAACCTTATATGTTACAGAATTACATTATGCTACTTTGTACTAATGTGTAATATGTATAATATATATTTACTACTAATATACTAATATGCATATTAATTACATTGAGGATGTATAGTCGACTGTAGACACTATTATACTTGGAATAATCAGGAGTCAGTCTTTTTCTGAATATTTTAATTTAGCCGATGTTTCGGCTCAAGCTTGTGAGCCATCATTACGCATTACTACAAACATCAGAACAAAAGTGATACATATTAAAGTGATAATGAAAATTTTTGAATGTAGTGACAATGATAACATTTAAAATAAAACAGAAAATATATCAACATACTTAAATATTATAGATACAAATAATAATAATATGATAAACAATATGATGATGATAAGCATAAAACTTTAGCCTTTAATATAGAATTAAAAAATTATATATAGACGTATCATTACTGAGTCATGTCCAAGCGTAAACAACAAGCTTGAGCCGAAACGTCGGCAAAATTAAAAAATTTAGAAAAAGACTGACTCCTGATTATTCCACCTATTATAGTGTATATTAGTATGTAGTTTTTCTCAATGCATTAAAGCCCTGAAAAAATTATTTGAAACATAAGTTTAAGAGATAGGGCCTATTTCTATTTGTTTACTTTTGCTGAAAAACAAACAGTTCAAAGACAACAAAACAGATTTCCATTTGATAAATACTGTCTTCTCTTAGTTAAATGAATATATATATATATATATATATATACATTTTTTTTTTAATTTAGTCAGATAATCCTGTCAACATAGAAGTCCTGTTATACAATAAACACAAGCCAAACGAATTGACTCCATGCGATATACCCAAAATACCTCATATCCGAACCATATACATATTTTTACAAAAAACAAAAAAAAACGTGTATATTGCACTTTGTAATGTACATTAACTTCATTCATGTTTTGCATTTATTTTCAAAACCTTGTGTGTTTTGGATTAATGCTTCATGACTTTAATTTAAATCACCTATTTTTAGAGCCAGAAAAAAAAAAAATTCTATTTCATTATCATTCATTCGATATTATATTATCTGGCTCGTTGAGATATTTGCTCACCGAAAATGCAAATTCGATATCTACAAATTACTACTTACTAAAGTTTACTTTTAACTATCAAAGCCTAATTTTTTTTCTTTTGGTTCCCTTTTACTTTTGGTTTTCCTAGATGAGCGTACCAATATAAAAAGAATATCCAGGTCCATTAATGACAGATAGGATTAGTATATTCCCTGAAAGTTCCTTAATATAGAACATTCAACCGCATTTATATTAAAAATGAAAAAGAACAAGAAATTGTTGAAAAGCAGTTTCAACTAAATCTCTACCAACACCATCAAGAGCATTTGCCATGGTTCATAGGAAACTTGATCAAGACAAAGATAAACAGACTTCTCTCAGACAAACGAAAGTTTAACTGAATAATGAACTTAAACGACAAATTTTAACATTAAATACTACAAAATGCGATACTTACTTAAACGGGCTATCGATTGGAGGCAGATGCTTATTTTGATTACGTTTTAAAATTGTATTAAATACAATCATTACGAATGAAATCCAGTTATTGATTTTATCACCTGATTTATCAACCTTATTTAGTACTATAATTCATAAAAATTACTTTTCATAAATTCGATAGTATTACATTTATTTAAGTTGATTTATTATACATTGACAAAAATGTATCACAAAATAAATTAAATGTCGGAATAAACCAAATTCATTAAAGCAAATTAATATGAAGCAGATATTGTTATTTACCAAAAAAAGATTCAATATAATCCCAAACACTTTGACAAAATTAAATTAATTATAATTTACATATAACATACATTAATTTTTACAGTTAAATTGTTCACCAAATACAATTTAAAAAATAAATATTTTCCAGGACAGTTGATGGCGAAAAGTGTGGGAGTGACGAATAATTATTGGGACCGGTTTTTCAAAAATGCTGCCCAGAATGTGCGTCAGTTTCGTTACCAGTCCCCTCTGTTTATCAGTTAATTTTTCAGTCTCATGTATGCAGAAAGAATCTGTCTCCAATTAATTTTTTTTACATGGGTCCAGTGGCTCAGTTAAGTTGTTAGCAGTGGCAATAAATTTCTATATTTAGAAGGGTAATAATTTTGAAATATATATTTCTGCAATGAAGGTGATAATGTTTATAGGAATCGCATATTCTTAAAAGTGAGGTATGTTTCGAATGAAATATGTATCAGAAATTGCTCTTAGCTGAATCGTTTGTTCGGAATCAACGTACATGTGTTATCATAAATGACTATGAAATTGATTTAATTTTTAAAATGTATTTTAATATATGAGAAGAATCAATTTTATTTTTTAATTAGAAACCTTTTTTATTTTTTTCAAAGATTTTTTTTCTTTAAAAAATAATAGTCGATTAAAGCAGTTAAAACTAACTCCTACTTACTTTATTAGTACTTTAATAATGAAAATTGTAGATTAATACATTTGAGTGACTTAATTTCAGAATAGTAATGATATTAAAGTATAGTCAAATTTGTCAAAGAAATGATATTGTATTAATAAATAATAAGACTGCAAGAATTATCAAAATTTACGATAAATATGATAATTAATAAATGGATGCTTGTATATATTTTTATTGTTTAACATAATCTAACTCAGTTAAGAACAATAAGTAATATTTATAATTAAATTTATATAATATTTATCGGTAGAAAATGAGTAAAATAAATATTAAAAAAGATTATAAAGTAAAATAAAAAGTCTATTGCATGCATCACTCAACATTTAGCTATCTTTATATTCTAAATAACTGGGGACTAAAATGCAATACTGAAAAAACAGAAGCTATAATTATAAGGAATAGCTATAATAATTATAATAATAATAACGAAGACCAAAGCTACCTTCCACCATCCTATTGCATCATACCGGAATTCTTATATCGAACCATGTCAAATACCCAGGAATCACTTTAGATCGCTAACTACTTGTTAACCTACATATCAGCAATAAATTAATTAGTGCCCGTAAATTATTATATAAGATGTACCCATATTTTAATAAAAAGTCGAAAATTTCATAAAAAAACAAATTAATATTGTACAAATCGGTTATAAGACCTATAATTTCATATGCGTGCCCAGCTTGTAGTTTTTCTAGCAGAACACATATCAATAAATTAAAGATCCTCTAGAACAGATGCATCAGCAGATCCTCCTAAGTATTGTAAACAGCTACCCTATACACACCAGGATTAGAAAAATGTATAAAGAATTGGACATAATGACAATCCATGATTACATCCACGAACAAACCTTTAAATTCTTCAACTCATGCCATCTAAGTAATAACATCTCATTTAAGAAATAGGCAACTAGACTAAAACCTCAAACCTAAATACAGGCATAAAAGATATTTATTACTCTAAAAAATATCAAACTAAAAATATTGTCATTATATTTTCTTTACCATAGTATTTATTTATGCATCTATTTCTCTGTTATGTACTTATTTTCCAGATTAGGAATTATTCTACTATTATTAATTTATTTTAATTGTATTTTATTTATTTATTTTTTCTGTTTTTTTTTTTTTTACTACCAAAATAGTCATTGTAAGAATATTAAGTACGGTAACAACAATTTATGTACAGTGTAAGAGGAATGTCCCATCATTGTTGAACTATTGTACTGTTTTAATTAATAAAGAAAACTTATATATATATATATATATATATATATATATATATATATATATATATACATTAAAAAAAAAATTCTAAATAAAATTTATAGTTTGCTTTCGAGGATATTCTCTATTTATAAACCCAGAAATAGTTAGTTTCTATGAAATAATAGAAATTTTTTTTTATTTTTTATATTATCCAACATGAGTTTGATGAATTCAGTTAATTATTGCAACATTTCAAATCAATTATTTATAATAAGAATTTTATTTCAGTTTCGTAATTTTTTTTTTTCTGGTACGATTTGACAGTCATGATTATTTTTTTAAATATTCGAAGTTGTCCTAATATATTTTTTATTAGTTACTTATTTTTTCTTTGAATTATTACTTATATTAGTTTTCTTTGCGTGTATAAAGTAGTTCGTTTAATCTGAAGATGATCCTTCTGAACAACTATTAAAAGCAGCAGTGGCCTGTTAGAAACATTCCTGGAAGAAAATTGATAGAAACTCTTAAGGAGTTTTATCTAGAAAGCTCTTTTGCTCGTGTAAACTTGCAGAACCTTGAGTTCAAGAGATAAAAAGCATCCTCCGAATTATAAAATAACTATAAAAATTTTTTTTTTAAATACATAAATTTTCATATTTACATTATAAAAGATAAGAGCAATTCATTGTAAAAAAATGAAAAAAAGAAAACACCCCAATTTCAAAAGGTCTATGTTTTTTATTTTTATAATTATTAAGTCACAAATTAAGATTTTATGCTTATTATAATATACATTAATTTCTTACACGTATTTTTTTTATTTATTTTTTTGGTAGTACAAATTTGGGGCTGTCAAATTTCAGGGAATTAAACATAAATCCACTACATATAACTATTTAACTGATTACAATACTATTTAAATTAAAAATTGGATAAAAAAAAATCATTAATTTCTTAAAGGTACTGCTAGTATATATATAATTCAAATATTTGCATTAGTCCATAAGGCTTTCGGGTTTCGAGTCGACTTATTTACATTTAATAACATTTGCAGGGATAAGATTCAATTCATTTAATTCATGACCTAACCAATCAGATAACGATACTTGGATGTAAAACGTCGCAAATAACATTTGTTTAGGCTTTGAGAAGAATTAAAAGAAAATCCAGACCTTACTTTACCCTTAATGGGTAGTGGCCCATCGTTTTTTAAGTAAACTCTAATTCAAAAGTATTGCAACACTTAGAAATATTTTAATTTTACGAAACTTTTTTTTTTCTGAAGTCAATCATAAACATTTTTAAACTGTAAAAAAACAAGTTTTATGAAAGTAAATTACAATATTTATTCCAATATAAAAAACAAAATTAGAAAACTTTACTTCTTAAAGTTTTCTTTTTTTACAATTTAACTTTTAAAATGCAATTTAAATTTTGTATTCACATTAATTAAAATGTATTGTCCCCTCTGGGTTGAATGACTGCTTCCACACGTCTTGGCATACTTGTCCAAGATTGGTGTTCTCTTGCAAATCTTAATATTTTTTCCACGATGTTCTGCGGTGAGAAGAGGACCTTGACCCTTATGTGTTTAACTCTCTCAGTCTTCTAATGACCGTTGACCCCGAGATTGATAACCCTCGAACACCGGAATCAAGTTTTTAATGGAAGGCAGTAGAACTACGCTTCCGAAATAGTAAATCTCAAGCGACTCGCAGTGTAACCCAATGATTTGCATTTTCATAGAGAGTGATGATTCTGACCGAATCATCGTGACTTAAACAATAAAATTAGAAAAAAATAATTGTTTTAACTAGACTTGAGAGAAAAGAGATAACAGACTTGAGGCAAACGAAAGATAAACATGGAACGAAAGGAAAATTTTAAATGAATGAACAATATTCTATCGTTTGTTGGTAAACAGTGAATAAAAATGATATGTTAATTACTAATATCTCTTATTAATAAATAATATACTATAAATATAAAGAAAGTCTGGATTAAGTCAAAACCAAGACAACCTCGTGAATTATGGGCGTTGCAATACTTTTGAAGGGGAATGCACTTTCTATATTAAAATATTGATATTTGATCCAAATGTTATTATGAAATTATTTACATTATTGTTTAACTCGGTAGCTATCTACGAAAACAGACAGAGCGTTATAAAAAACCTTCGATTTTTAATTAATTTTCTAATTCTTTTAATTAAAATGCAGGTGCATTGACGACATTTAAACATATTGACATACTCTTAATTAAAATGTTATAAAAAATGTACTTGGTCTATAAAAGGAATCGTCATAAATTATTTTACGATATTCCCAGAATTATAATAAATGGTATTTACATTTGTTAAATTTATATATTCAAATCTAATATTGATAAATAAAGGAAGGGACATCTTTGTAAGTTTGCAAATAAAGAGTATTATTATCATAATTATTATTACGAAGAAAGGGATTTCAACTCTAATTTAGGCCAGGATATAGAAAAAGGTTCTATGTTTTAATTTTGGGGCTAACTTAAGTGCTAAATATTAGAAGTTATGTAGTTGTAAAAGGGAGAAATTTAATTCAATCAAAAAACTATCTCTGTATTGATTTTGACGCATTAGTCGAAAACGGAACACGATATAGAATTTAACTACCTTAATCGAAAATTGCCCTTGGGTCTGCGATGTTCATGTAGATAACATTGATATTTAGATACAAGATTTATTAATAGAGGGAGCCTCATTCATCTTGAGTTATCTCGTGGTGCATCTAAGGTGTGGGTTATTAAAACTCCGTTACCAAAACTCTCCTAGTCGACTTTTAAAACTTTATCACCTGTTCACCACCTTTTAAAATGAACACAGGATATACCTCGTGTAGAGTGGCCATACAACCGCACTAATCTGAATCTACACTTTGGGTATTCATCTGATGTAAATCATACAATTCCGCTTATAATCCAAATATTGAAACGGATATGCATTGCTGATAAGCTAAAATAATAGTTAAAAAAAAAAAAAAAACGATTTTTATTTTTCATCTAAAATATCATCAAAAGTTAACTAAAGATTTTGATATCTAGAGTTTTAAATGCCTGAATCGAAAATATGGTATATAAAAAACTGTGTGTAACGTAAAAATTGTCTATCTATGTATCTATATAGATATCTTTATACATTTTTCCACACACCAATTTTTTTTTAAACCTATTGTTAATTCATATTTTGCTATGGTATTTTTACTATTTTATTTGGTCAAATGATTTCTTGGCCCAAATAACTTCTGCTAAGGGGCATTTTCAATTTGTTTTCGGAAAATCCCATTGTGAAGGAGGTCCATCACACAATCAAACGGAGGAGAAATTTTCTAGAAAAATAAATTTCTTTTGAGCTCTCAGCCATCATAAGATACGAGCAAGTTAAAAAAGTAGCAGCAGAGACTCATTTGTAATTAGAAATAACTCCCTCTTATGTCCCATCATCAGAGTTATTTTATTTATTTTTTAAAGGTCTCGAAGCCATCTACATTTCAGACGCCTCGGAGGATTTTCAGGAATAATAGAGGAAGCTAGGATTGAAACTAGTGGGTTAAAGTGGCAGTGGAGTTTGTCATGGAAGAATAGATACCTCGTACGGGCCAAATCAGCAACATATGGGACATTAAGATCTTTATGGATGAGTTTGTTGGCGACAAAGTAAAAAGAATTAAGGAATTAAGGTCCTTAATAGCGAATCTGTTCAACCGGGAAAACGGAATATTATTAAAGGACACAGTAGGGCATACGACGAAAGGTAAAGGTAATTTGGTGGGATTTGTTGGAATTGATTTTGATTCTCTAATTTGACACCATACCTCAAGGTCTCTGATTATTAACTGCTAACACACAAGTGTCATCAGCATAGGTAGAAATACATATTTTTATTTTCCTTTGCATTATGTTTTTCGTAACGATTGGAGGGCGATTTTTAACTATTAGCAGATTTTTGCACTTAAAATCAAAACGACAACTAACAAAGCATATAAGGCGTAAGGAGTTCATCAAGTACTAATTAAACCATTGAGTAGAAAACAATATTAATTATTTAGCACACTCTGTTCTAATTTAAGATGTTCTTTCGCATATTCTGGAACTACTACGACATATTATTTCGATGATATACAATTGATGTTAGCTAATACATAAATATTTGATACGGAGTTAATAAGAAAAGCAATGTTTGCTTGATCGTGATTGATACCCATAATGCCTTTGTTTTCTCAAACACTGAAAACATTC
This sequence comes from Piezodorus guildinii, assembly GCA_023052935.1. Lineage (NCBI taxonomy): Eukaryota > Metazoa > Arthropoda > Insecta > Hemiptera > Pentatomidae > Piezodorus > Piezodorus guildinii. The sequence continues at coordinate 112,840,750 of CM041293.1, read as the reverse complement.
TTCCCATCTTGAATGAATGAGCTAAGCAACAAGTTAAGCGCCTTTGGATGGAAGCTGTTTGATATGTCGAAGGGCAGGGGTTATCATCCGCTATCAATATGCAACGCAGTGTGCAAGCTATTGTGGGGGCGTGTCTCTCATACTCCCAGGTAACCTAGCTCTGCAGTCTAGTATGTAAATGATTTAATAATACATATAGGCATCTTATTTACATAAAATAATGAACTATTAGACATTGTTTCTACAGGCTTTTTGAAATGCGCACTTGAAAACAAAAAGTAGTAATAGTCTATTATATTATTTTTTTCTGGTAATTTAATTTTAAAACCAGAGAAAGAAATGACCCAGAAGCTATTATACTCGAACTTTTCTCTGCAGAAGATTGAATTAGTGATATCAAGAGAGTAATTTTAAAGAAAATTGTTGGAGAGGCAACGGCACAAGTTGAGTAGTCTATAAAGCTATAAAGATAGCGGTTAAACCCTACAACTCGTCTAGTCGCTGAATTCGCAGAGGAAAGTGGTCCTTACCCGGCTTTGGAGCGGGCACTGAATGACTCATCACCACTTGATCGGTAGAGACATACAAACTTGATCTCAACATTTCGATATCTTATCAATAGTATAAACATTTCAGGGATTTTCATTTTATGGTACTAAATTCGACGATGAAAAACGATTTCAATCGAAATATGGTAATTGTCTTCAACACTGGTATTTTTTAGGATATTTCCCATATTTATATTTCACATTTTAATATATATTTTTTTCACAATCATTAAAGTAATTATTAATTTGATTTGTCTTTCGGGCAGACAAAAGTAATCAGTTCATTCTTATGGGACTTAGTCCCAGAATAAAGTTAATATATATTGTTATTATTATGGTAAGTCTACATTTATTAAAGCAAATTTAATTATCTAAAAAAAAAAAATCTGGTGTGCACAACACACGTCTTTCACTTACCTCGGTTGTTAAAATCAATTTAAGAATTTTCAAATACTTTTAAAGTCAAAAATAAATTGATAAGGAATTAATAAATTGAATTTCAATAGAAACATGTGTTTTATTAAATAATCTATTATATTTTTATCTACAACAATCAGTTAATTTTTATCGGCTTTTGATCACTCTCCATTAATCCATTAATTCCGTATATTAGACAGTATTTTTTATAAAATATTTAGCTATCCCGTTTAGAAGTATAATATACCGTTACTTCTATATTACCATTCTTGTGTTCAAAACGCAAAAATTGCATTAAAAAAATATGTTTGCATTTTCTTCTCAACTTTTCTCCTTTAGTTGCTTATAAAATTCACTCAACTTGCATATTCACTCTTTATTTATCAATGCTAATCAGATGATGTTCTATTTTTTTTTTAATCTACAATATTAAAGATAATTTAAATGAAGACAATTTAAAATATCGGCATTTAAGCCCTGTCAGACTATTTCAATCGGAATGAAACATACATCATATTAGAGCCTATCAAATTTTGCATCGATATGTAGAGTTTAATCTAAATCTTTAGAGCCGATCGTGAAAATTTTCGAATTCCAGTTTTCAACGGAAATACACGTTTTAGGGTCCCCTTAGTCCAATTACCAAGTCCCGCAAAAAGGTCTGCTTGTTTATCCGTGTGTGGTAACTCCCGGGCGGAAACGAAAAGTCCTATGAAACTGAAATTTCATATTTAAGACAAATATACGCCAGAGGCGTTACAAAACCTTTTTCATCAAAATGAGCTTACCAGAAGAGCCACTTTTAAACTTGCTATATCAATGTAAAATTTATTACGCTTTAACACCATGTAGGTTTTATTCTGATTAAAATAGTCTGACAGGGCTTAAATGCCGATATATTAGTAGATTCTATAAAAATAACCATATTATCTTGTTAGAATTGATAAATAATCGCTAAATATGTAAGTTGTGTGATTTTGAAAAACAACTAAAGGAGAAAACTGAAAAAATTATTTTAATGCAATTTTTGTTTTTTGAAGGTAAGAACTGTAATATACATGTATGATATACCGCTAAAGCTTTTAGAAAAAAATATCATCTTATACACAAGCTTTTAAAAATTAATAGAGAGTGATAAAAAGCTGACAAAACTTTTACAAAATTTTAGATAATAATGTAATATATTTAAAAAACTACAAATTTTTCTATAGAAATTAAATTAAATTAATTCCTTAATGGTTTCACTCATGTTTATCTCTTACTGTACTTGAAAATTCTTTAATCGATTTTAAAAGTGGAGGTAAGTTAAAGTCGATAAGTGAAAGTCGTGTGTTGCCCGCAACAGATTTTTATATTGACTAACTCATACGAACGCTCTATTCCCATTTTGTAAGCAAACTTCATGGCCACCACAAGATATTTATAAACTTCATATCATTACAAGAAATGTCTGTCAAAATAAAGCTGAAAAGAAGCTGGATGAGAGACCTCCTCTGCTAAGTTAAAGCCTAGGAAGGGGTGCTGCTGGGCACCTTCCTTCCTCATACCATCAACTTCGCAGCTGAACATTTATATAGCACATTCGATGACTGTCAGATAACTTGTTACAGGTGCGAATACGAAAATAAAAAAACATACAAAATTTTGTGTAATTATTTTAATTGCTTAATTTAGTCTTATATATTTAATTTTATTGAAAAATTGATCTGTGATCATAACTACTATATAATGCAGAAGTATTATTAAAATACAAAGGACCAAATAGTTTTGAAACTAAAAACATCAAAGCAAAAAAACAGACATTATGAAATAATAAACACTATGAGTTGAAAAAGTAGCAGTAGCAAACTTGCAAGGGAACAACTGAACCATGAAGAATTTTTTTTTTTTTTTTTTTTTTTTTTTATTTTATTCGTATATATTACAATTTGTCATAATAGACAATAATAATAATGCTACAGGATCTCATTCATACAATATTTACAATATAAACAAAAGGAAAGTCAAATTACATAAAATAAAATAAAAATAAATAAACGTATACAATAACAATATTTATAGACAAAATAAATACAAATAAATGAAGTTAACAAATAAATAAACAAAACATGTCTCATTCATACCTATGTACAATATTTACAATCAGCTCGGGAACCCCGGACGGGGCTTGTCCCCCCACTTGTGGAAGGACAAGCAGAGCCCAAAGGATCCCAGCGCCTCCCTCTCAGCCGCATCACTGGTGAGAGCCAGCGGAAGCTAAGTGAGGGCGCCACAGCCACAATCACACCGCACATGAGAGGAGAATCTGACCAGTGTCAGAACTCCAGAATAGATATTTACAATATGTCTCGGGGCCACTGCCGTTTCAACCTTCTAGGAGGGTTGTATGGATGAATGGAGCTGGATAGGGATTGTGCTAGAGGATTAGGATGATGAATGAGGTTCTGGTGGAATTTAGAAAATTTAGATGGAATCAGGTCTGTAATAAATGGAACATTAAGGTCGTGGTGCAAGGTATAGTTGGATACATAATAAGGAGCATTTACTATTATTCGCAGGACTTTGGATTGAAAGGATTGAATGCGTTTGATGTTAGAACGTTTAGCTGTCCCCCACAGTTCAAGTCCGTAGGTCCAGATTGGCTTCAGTATTGTCTTGTAAAGTAATAATTTGTTGTCAACTGTAAGCTTAGATTTTCTGTTTAGTAGTCTGTATAACTGTCCGAATCGTCTGTTGAGTTCTTTTCGTTTAAGTCTTGTATGTGGGTTCCACGTCAATCTTTTGTCTAGTAGTAAGCCAAGATACCGGACTGTGTCTGAGGAAGGAAGCGGTATGGAATTGAAATGAACCATTGGACAGGATTTGCGTCGAAGGGTGAAGGTGACGTGGGTGCATTTGCTTTCATTAACCTTAATACGCCAAGCTTTACACCAGTCCTCGATAAGACAAAGGTGTCTTTGCAGGATTAAGGATGCTGTTTCAGGATCGGAATTGGATGATAGGATGGCGGTGTCATCTGCAAATGTTGCCAGAAAGGTGTCAGGATGATTAGGAATATCAGCAGTGTAAAGGATGTAGAGGACGGGTCCCAAGACGCTGCCTTGAGGAACACCGGCCTCAATGGGATAAAAGTTAGAAAATTCTACACCACAGCGAACTCGGAAGGAGCGGTTTGAGAGATAGGATCGTAGAATGAGGTATAGAGACTGGGGTAAATGCGTTTTAAGCTTGAAGAATAATCCGGTGTGCCATACCCGGTCAAAAGCTTGCGCTATGTCCAGAAACGCACCAGAACAATACTCTTTGCATTCAAGGGCTGAGGAAATATGGTCTACAACTCGGAGTCCTTGTTGAACAGTGGAATGATGAGCACGGAAACCAAACTGATGGGAAGGAAGATTTTGTGATTCTAATATAGGCAGGATTCGTTTTAGAAGGAGTTTTTCAAAGACTTTTGAAAGGATGGGAAGTAGACTAATAGGTCTGTAAGATGAAGGGTTGCTGGAAGGTTTACCTGGTTTTAGGAAGAGAATGATTGTGGAATGTTTCCACAAGAGAGGAAAATAGGTGGTGCGTAGGATGCAGTTGTAGATATAGGTTAGGAATATAATAGCTTTCTGCGGAAGTTGACGGAGGATCTGGGGGGTAAGGAGATCATGTCCAGGAGATTTACGGAGGGTCAGTTTCTGGAGAAGATATTTAACCTCAGAGGGATTAATAGCTTTAGGAGGTTGGGAAAGAGGTATTGGTGACAAAAGGAAGTCTTGTACTGCTGCGGTATGATTGCTTTGGGATTCCGGGTGAGGAGTGAATACTTTGGAGAGGTGTGTGGCGAATTCCTCGGCTTTATCTTCATCAGACGCAGCCCAGGAGTCATCACCACGCCGGAGGGGATGGGAAACTTGATGGGATTTTAAAATCTTCTTCGTGATATTCCACAGGGAATTGTCACTAGCTGACAGAGAGGAGAGGTAGGAATTAAAGGACTGGGAACGGAAGGTCGCCAACTCCTGCTTCAATTGTCTACAATAGAAGTTATAGGAGCGGCGATCTGTTGGGTGTCGGGTGCGCTGCCATAATGATCTGGCACGGCGTTTTGCATGGATTAGGTCTGTAAGGTGTTGAGGCAAATGGTTTTGGTGAGGAGTTATATTGGAGTGCTTAGGAGAGGAGGCAGTCCAGACAGCTTGCTGAATGGCGGTGGTGAAGGAGTAGACGGAATCATCAAGGTCTTCTGGGGTTTTGAGGGTCGCTCTGAGGTTAATATTATCGGTCAGGATTTGGCGAAATAGGTTCCAGTTGACAGGGCCTCGGATAAATGACGGTGGGATAGGTTTTGGAATTGGAGTGAGAGATACTTTTAGGATCAGTGGACTATGGTCTGAGGATAGTTCATCAAGTCGAGTTACAGATAAGTTGAGGGAGCCTAATCCGCTGTGAATGAAGAAGTCAAGGATGTCAGGATTACGGTTGGGATCGGTTGGCCAGTAGGTAGGGGAATCAGGAGGTAGGAGATTGAAATGACGGGAGTTGAGTGCAGACAGCAAATTTCGTCCACGAGAATTCGTGGTTCTCGAACCCCACTGTTGATGCTTGGCATTTAAGTCTGCACCCAGAATGAAATGATTTCCTAAGGAATTTAGAAAGGATACAAATTCGGTGTTGGAAATGGAGTGTTTGGGAGGGCAATATGCTGATGTAAGGGTTACCGGAAAGGAAAAAGTTTTGATTACTATGGCTGTGGTTTGTAGGAAATCATAGGTAGGAAGTGGGAGTAAGTGATGAGAGAGGGACTGGTGCACAATGACAGCAGTACCGGCATGGGCTTTGCCGTCTGGGTGGTCCGTACGGTATGTTACGTATTGAGGTATTTTGAAGAACTGTTTAGTGGTTAGTCTAGTTTCAGTAATAAGTGCTACGTCAACGTTTTTGTCTTGCAATAAAGCTTTAAGTTCGTCAGTATGATTTCTAACACCATTCGCATTCCATAGGAGAATGGATAAGGAGTTAGGTGAAGTCATTTAAGGATTTTTTAAGGAAGGGATTAAGTTTGATACAAGATTAGTAAGTAGTGATATTAGCGGCATAACGAGGGATTTGATTTCAGTGATGAAGGATGTCATCAAACTTGTAAGGTCTGAGACATTTGATGGAGGAGGAATATGAGAAAATTGATGCGGATGAGGTTTTTGAGGGTTGGGTAAATTTTGAGGAATAGCTGGTTGTGGAACGGTTTGAGGATTTTGAAGTGTGCGTTGTTCCGGCAGGGCCTCGGCCTCTTTGTTCTGGTTCCCACCTCCAAGTAGATGGGCAAATGTAACATTGGAATCAATTGTTTTTGAAGGTTGTCTTCTGCTTCTGATCGGTTCAGCTGTTTCATCCAGATTCTGAGGTTTTTGGTATCTGCTTTTGAGGTTCTTGTAGATTTGACATCCCTTGTAGCTAGCCGGGTGGTCCTTGAGGCACAGAGCACAAACAGCGGGTGTTGATCTTGGTCTTGTACATTCTTCTGACTTATGTTGTTCACCGCATTTCACACAGCGTGGTATGTGGTGACAATAACTTCTAGTATGACCATATGCCTGACAATTGTGGCACTGCACTATTTCTTTCTTAGTGTAAGGTTTTTCAACTCTTACACTAGTATAGTATAATCTATTGAGGTCATAAATTTTTTCGACTCCTGCTGATGGCTCCAAGTCCACAAAGAATAGAGGCAGTGGAATTTTATCTTTTAGGACGTTGGTGACTTGTCGCACTTTATAGCCTATCTCCGTCAGTTCTTCTTGGATAGCTGCTGCTGGTGTCGAAGGGTGTAGGTTTCTAATTACAACCCTTAAAGCTCTCTCCTGGCGTAACTGATATGTATGAAAATCAGCTTTGGTCTCCGTCAGATATTTTACTATTTTTCTGTAGGTTTCGGCGGTAGTCGGGGATATTTTAGTATCACTGGTTCTACTTATACAATAATAACTGTTAGGATCGGTTAATTTATTTAGATGCGCACACAGTAGTTGAAAGTTTTTAATATTTTTAACAAATATTGGTGGAGGTTGTGGTTCTTTTGGTATAGGAGAAGATTCCATTGTTTCTTTTTCAATTTGAAGGATCTGAAATGGGTTCGGTGTAAAAAACGGCGATTCTTCAGATAATCCTTGTGATGATGTGCTAGGCTGTGGTTCAGATCCTAAAGAGGTAGCTGAAGCAGTCGCTGGTGGAATCATTTTTTTATTATCACGGCGAGGCCTCTGTTTTGTGGGAGACGAGTTTGAACCTGCAGATCTAGATCTTTTACTTGTAACTTTCGAGGACATCACTTGATGAAAATATCGCATTGATTAAAAAAAATAAATAGGAATAAATATATAATGGAATAAGAATAAGAAGGAAAAAAAAATAAATAAAAAAAATAAAAGAAAGATAAGGAAAATAAAAGCAAGCCCGAGCTTGCCGAGCTAGCGGCAATCAGCTGATCAGTGACCCTCCTTTCACTTTTCGTGATTGTACAAAGTAAATTATAACTTTGCTTACCGAAATTTCTCCAATATTCACTGCTGTAGTATTCCTGAGGTCTAGTGATGTTTTCCAGACTGAACTCAAGCGAATTCCTACTGAAAAAAGCAAAAATCTGAGAGACGAAGTAACGTATGACTGTTATCATCGAGCGCATCCCATGAAGAATTAACCACCGTACATGCCACTCCTAATTTTCTAATGAAAATCATACCCGCCCATTAACAGGCACTGCTCAAGGAACGAGACAAGATAATAATATTCTGCTAATAAAAACCCAAATTGAAAACAATTATATTGAAAATATTATAAAGAATGTTACGAAAAAGTGAGGCAGAAAGGATTTAGTAATCATATGCTTCAGGATCGTAAACTCCCGAGTGACTTTAAATTAATTAATTACATGAACAGATCCAACTCAGTGTCATATATGAGGAAAGTGCTCTTGGAACAGGAGAGAGATGGAAAAATGTGACGTACTATCTCTGTTATGCTTAAACGGTAAAAAAAAACAGTCTTATTTTTTCTGCTTATTTGATTTTAATTACTTCTGTGCTGTTTGTTTATTGTATTGTATTTATTACTACACATGGCCTTTATGTTTTTTCATTATTTAATTTTACACTTCAATTATTTTTTTATCCTAATTCCCTCTGCATGCATTTCCGATATTTATTTTTTTTTATAATTAAATTAAATAGAAATTCTTAGGGTTTTTTTTTTTTTTTTTTTTTTTACATCAAGAACTTGTTTATTTATTTAAAGTCACTTTATGCTACTACGGCATACCGAACGATGCTATATTAGGAGTCCTAAATTTTGCCTATCTGGATAGAGTTTTATTAGGATATAGATCTTTAACGAGTACCTGACAGCTCACAGACTCGGGACCACCTTTTAACGTCCCCTCCGAAGGACTATTTACTTCGATTAAAAAATCCTAGGACCACCTGCGGGTTTGAGCCCGTGACCTTTGACATAGGAGGCTGTTATGCTAGCCACCCAGCTACAAGTGATCCCCCACCAAGAAATTAAATAAAATTATATCACAACGCTAATGTAACGCGAGAGTAAATGCCTTAAACAAATGAGGCGTTGATTTCCAAAAGGTACTTTATCCATTCTAGAAAATTTTACAGAAAGCACGAAAATGTTTTATTACTATATTCTGAAACCAACTTATTTAATTATTTTCCCATTAAAATCTAGAATATTTCTTTTACTATATTAGTAACACTTTTTTAAATTTATGGAATGAAATGTTTTAGTATGATTAGGGACGAAACTAAGCGTGTAATTAGTACTGTTAAGAAATAATTGCATTTATAAATGGAATTTTTAAACTAAATTGAAGCCAACAGGCTACTATTTTTTTATTTGAGGAAAAGATAGAGATTAATAAAATATCAGAAATATAAAAAAAGTTAAGCGGTAAAATTAATAAAAATTGAACGATTTGAAATGTATTGAGGCATATATAAATTTAAAATATAGAAGTATAGGTTAGGATGGATGAAAATATCATTACAAAACCATAATATTGTAAAATATTCATATAAAATCAAAGGTTCGTGAAAATTACTCCTGACAAAAGGAACAATGTTCATATTGTTGTTGGTAAGCTTATTGTTCCAAACTTTCAATTCAATCTCAAATTTCGTATACATAGTAGGTTTGGTTGTTTATTAAATTACGAAATTATTAATAGATTTCTAAATTAGGAAAAGTGGAATATCAAGATGGTAGCGTAGCGGATATCCCTTGTCTATTTTCCCATCACTACCCCTTCATCGCATCTTCTTCCCTGAAGGCACAGATTTATCGTACCTTATAAAATGAATATGAGCTTATTCCTTTATCTAAAAGGGAGTCAGAAAATTTCCCCTGAGGCAAAAGGTCTCGAGATAAAGTGGCCAACAAAGAGGTAAAGGCAAAGATGGAGCTATCACCGAATCGCCCTCGATGGCGGAAGTACCGAGGAGATAATGCACCGAAGGGTCAGAATTATAATTACTTTAGTAAATACCCCTACCATTTAGACCTATCTAGTCTTCAATTGAGGCGAAAACTGGCTTTGAAGATTTATTTAAAAATCATAAACTGCCTTGAAATGACTTAGTAATTTCTCGATTATTGATTCAATACACAACTAAATGATTTGAATATAAAAATAAAGTTTATATTTTTTTAATTTCCAAAACAAAAAAATCGAAATGATTCAACCGATGAACTTTATTTTACTGTAATTATTACATTTTATTAGGCAATTTATATTATTTTGACTTCCTGCTAAAGAGATATAAATGTTAAAGAATAATTCCTTATCATAATTAAACGCAATGCTATCAACATTATTCCCGTTTCTAGGATGGATTAATTTTAAACTAGTGTTTTACGTATATCACTAAATAAAAAAATATTTACTTTAATTTTATGTTATTTTATATATTAAAAAAAAAAAATTCTTTGGAGTTTCTGACCGTGTCGTTGCTTAGACGTGCCAAAAGCTTAGCACCGCTCAGTATTGCGGTACTGTAGCTTGCCCCTAGTCCATGTCCGGTTATATAAAAATTAAATAATGAGAATAAAAAAAAAAAGGAAATCTGTAGATCAATTTATTGTTAGGGTTATAATTATATATACGGATAAATGAAATAATAATTATTTAATTATGATTGAAATTATAATTACTATTTTTTAGCAATAGATTAAAGCGTGTTAGGGAGATTATATTATTTAAAATCTTAGTCTATAATTTTGTTTCTTTTTTGTAACTGTGACATTTAATTTAGCACTCCCATAACTCATAATTTATCGGTGTCTGAGAAACTAAGGAATCATAAAAAGAATTATCTATATAATAATATAAATATTTAATATTTATCGAAAGTGTTCTTAAAAAATAAATACTTAAGTAATAAATAAATATAAAATAATAAATCATTATATTGTTTTAAATACGTGTTAACCTATATTAACCTTTTAAAAATCAATCGATTAAAATAAAAATAATAAAGATAATTTATTTTCATAATGAAACAATTGCTTTTTTGATGGTGAAGGAAAGAGTAATATAATTTTTTTTTTTTTTTCATATTACTTTATACTTCCGTTCCAGTATGATGGTATGGTCCATTAGGCTCCATAATATTTCTTCTATATAAAATGCTCGTAAAATATAGAAAATATTTTAGCACGTCCGGTATGACAATACTCGTAAATAAATTAATACAAAATAATAGCTCGTGCATAAATAAGATTTTCAAGCTAATAAAACACCAATTAAGAAGTTGATGAAACAAATAAATGAGAAAAAAAATATTTAAAAACCCAATATGACGATTCCATCAAAAGGTTTTACTGAATTGGTTATTCAAAAGCAAGATAAGTTGCTACGATTCCATTTCGGCGGTATATGGTCGTCCACACACGAAATAGGGATAAAGAAAACGGAAAAGAAAAAGAAAGAAGTAAAAATACCACACCTCTATTTGACAGAATTTCATACCAGAAGGGATTATTAGATTTACAGGGGATTGACTGGGAGATCAAAAGGCTGGTTGGAGCGACACAATACTGCGGCGATATAGCCCGACAAATTACTCGCTGTGTATCCAAACTCCCAAAGACCTCACCAACCCCATCTCGCCAAACCAGCGACAACGGATTTCGTCACAGCAACAAAACCATACGAGAGAATCCAGCTGGAAACAGGCTGCTGGTTGTGTTGCTATTATTTCGTTTCATTTCCTAAAATAATACTTATAATGAAGACAAAGAGTCTATACCGTAAATGTTTTTAAAAAATGTATTATTTTTTTAATGACATTTTTGAATATTTAAAACAACTTGGATTTTAAAATTGACGTTCGTTTATTATTGATATTTATGAATGATCTTATAGTTACATCACAAGTAATAAAAATTTAGAGCAGGCAAAACGCACTTTCACTTATCTCTGTTGTTAAAATCAGTATAAGAACAATTAAATAAAGCTATAACTTTTTCACAATACTTTTCCTTAGTATATATTTATTTTATAAGTAATCGAAAATAACATCGGTTTAGTGAGTTTGCTCAAAATCGTTATAGCCGTTTGTAATTGTAAAAGAAAGTGCAAAATAGATGGTGGTATGAAGTTGCTTTTCTGGTTCGCTGACTTTAATGAAAAGTTTGCCATAACATCTCGGTCGTCTTTAATATAAATATTCCGTTTCGTCCTATTTTTCATTATCGTGCTATGCATACCACACACGGACACCCACAGACTTAATTATTTAAACACAGGGGATCCTAAAACTTTATTTTATTTTACACTTTTTTTCTTTAAATATTTTGAAACTTCCATTACATTATGAAAAAGTAATAATAACTTAAAATAAAATTTTAATTTGAACGATAAGGAATAACTATGTTTTTATTTTTATTGCGTTTTTTGCTGGCTTGATCATTTGGACTCAAGGTCTGGAACTGGAACTGGAAAACTGGACGATCTAAATGCTTTCCCCTAAATATTTCGTAAGTGAAAGTAAAAATATAATTATTTTGTACAGTAAACAAACGACATTTAAATATGAATATATCATTACTACAAAGCTAGTTTTTATTACTTGAAAATGAGTTTTCTGTAATCTGTGATTAGTTCTATCTTAATATGGCTTATACTATGTATCCCTAATTTATTTAAGTAATAAAAAAAAAAAGTTCCACCAAAGAAAAAAATAATTCTGTCACTCTTCATTACCGGGACCACTTGTACCTGGGTGGCTAGCATAACAGTCTCATATGCCAAATGTCGCGGGTTCAAACCCGCAGGTGGTCCTCGGATTTTTTAATGGGAGTAAAAAATCCTTAGTTATGCCGTCCTTGGAACGGGACGTTAAAAGGTGGTACCAAGCCTGTGGGATGTGAAGCGCTCGCTTAAGATTTTTATCCCAATAAAACTTGGATAGGCAAAATTTAGGACTCCCACTTTAGCATCGTCCGATTAGCCATAGCAGCATAAAGTGAGGTTAAATAAATAAACAAACAAACAACTCTTCATTGCCTTCCATGACAATATTTGTTGAATGATATTTTGGTTGTATCACATCTTTAGCCTTTTAATGCGATATCATTTCCACTGTTATTTCAGCTAATTGGTTTTAAATTTTTGTTTTCTCCATTTTTCAATTATCACATTATTTCATAATTTGGATTCACACGTTTTTTATAAATGAATGCTAAAAAAGAATGAGGTTTCACCATTCGGAGTATTTTCCATAATAATAGTGACTTCCGTAAAGATCATGAGAGCCGTTTTTTTTGAAAATTGTAGAAATTTGACAATTTGTTTAGACAATGTGGCATATCCGTGCATTCGATTTGTTGAAGTTTCTGTAACTATCCTGATTATCATACATGAGCCGTGCGAAATGTCATATTTAGAGGTGGGCAACTAACACACACTTGTGTATTGTATATTGTGACATTGAAATAAAAGTATCATAGTCGTATATACATTACAATATATTTACATTTCCAGATTATGTTAAGTCTTTTTTTTTTTTTGGGGGGGGGGGTTCTGAACTATTGGCAAGTTGTTTTAGCCAGAATAAGAGAGTCGAGATAAATATTAATTAAATAACATATGATTCTAACGATTTCTTATTGATCCTCTGGATATTGTGTATTTAATAATAATAATAAATTCTCGCTCTGACTTAATCAGGCAACCCATTGAGGGATCGAGCCTGCAAAAGTAAAGTAAGTAATAATAAATTATTTATTTATTAAAGTCCCATTAGAATAATATTACAGAAAAATTAAAACAGAACTTTAGAGAGCCTTTTACAAATAAGAATGAATAATAATAATAACTGAAGAAGTAACCTAAAATAATATTTTTGGGAAGTGAACTAGATAAGAAACAAACTATAAAAAATATATACATATATAAAAAGCTGATAAAAAAACAACTTTTTTTTTGGAAATAATATACTAATAGTATATGTGCAATATACAAACAGAAAGTAAATTATAAAAAATATATAAACATTTTTATCTCTTTCATTACTGATTTTGAATTTTAGAAAAACGTAGAAGTGATTGAACAGACAGGATTTGAGAGTCGAAAGTATTTTGGAGCAAATAGATCGATTAAACGAAAAGTATTTGGCATAAATATATTACCTATTCTTTTCAGATTCTGTAATAATTTAAGAAGTCCAATGAAAAGTAAAGATAATCATATATTTGCTAATGTTACATTGGATATAATAACAAATAATGTTCTGTGCTAAAGATTAAGCGGGATGTTCTTCAATTCTTAGAAAACTGTTAGAATGTTGGTTTAGTTGCAATTGTTTCATGAATTATTAATCGTAGTGGGGCACTCTGTTGGATCTAAATTATCAATTAAAATGGAATGGAACGAAAATAATTTAGAACTATATTTAATACTGTTTTTAGTCCAAATCATCATTTATGAAAATTAATAAATGAAACATTTCGTGTATAATTATAAATATAATTATACTGTTATTAACTTTAAAAATAAAATTGACAATTATCCCATATTTAATGGAATTTCATTGTAAATATCCATTAGGTTAAACACATGCACTTTGAACAAATCAGAGAACACGGTGTTCTGATTTAATTTTATTGATCGTCATTGACAGCGCATTTTGATGCGCAGTTAAATATACCCGAGGTATTCAACTATTTATATTGGCTATAATTCTCAATAACTTTTGAGCAGAACTGTAACTTAAAACATATTTCAAAAATTTATACAGAAATATATTTTTTTTCTATCACTCTTACCGCGACAATAAGCAGATGCGTGAACTACGCTGTACATGTTAGGTATGAGAAATGTTAATAACTATTTGCACCTTCTCTTAACGTAAAAATTCAAAGAGTTTTAAAAAATGAAATCTCTTTACCACTCCTTCAGCCTTCTTTTGGAATGTCCGTTGTCGACATGTTTAGGATCAGTGTGTTGTAATATCCGTGAACTTTGTCATGGAATCTCTAGTATGAAGTATGAAAGAAATCTTCAACAGTAGATATTTGCAGGTGTGTATGTAAAATTTTATTACTGAGGTACCAGGGTGAGCGTGTTATTAGTCTTGAGTGTTTTTTGTATGTGAGTCTTTTTTTATGTTTGGAAAATATGAGATGCATTTTTCCACAAAGGTTTTAAAAGATAAGTATAAGTATTTAGTCGTTGTATAATTTTCAAGGTGGATAGTTTATCATAAATAGAGTATAAAAGTCTTAATCTCCTGTTTACGGATAAGCATTTCTGTTTCACGTGTGGGCCCTACTCCCCTACTAAGTGCTTTTTATTCTTATTTTTTTATTATTTATAGTAATTTACAACTGTATTAAAGAACACAATAAGTAAATATGTAGAATGTAAATAAAAAGTCACGAAAATGTCTACCCAGAAATAACTAAGAAAGAACTACCCGGTGGTAGCACATCACTATTTTAAGGTAGTAGGTCCCGAGGCCAGCTTCTTTTCAGTCGCTATTGACCACTATTCAATCAGTGATCAATAGCAATCATATCACTTAGAATGTTGAACTTGTTTGTGTAGAGCATTTGTGATTCTTATTAAATGCAAAATCTTCGCATATGTTTTTACGTTAAGGTAATTTAAATATGAAAATGAACAGGAAATTAAAAAATCTGGTGCGAGCAACACACGACTTTCACTTACCTCCGTTTTTAAAATCGATTAAAGAATTTTCAAATACAGTAAGAGATCAAAATGAGTGAAACCATTGAAAGAATTAGTTGAATGGAATTTCTATAGAAACGTGTGTTTCATTAAAAAATCTATTATATTATTATCTAAAATAATCAGTTAGTTTTATGTTCATTTCATCACTCTCTATTAACTTTCAAAAGCTTGTGTATGAGATAATATTTTTTCTAAAATCTTTAGCTTTCCAACGGTATATCATACATGTATATTACTGCTCTTAAGTTCAAAAACGAAAAATTGCATTAAAAAAATATTTTTTCTGTTTTCTCCTTTAGTTGGGTATCGAATTTATTCAATTTATATATTTACCTGTTTTTCATCAGCGTTAACAAGATAATATAGTTATTTTTTATTTAATCTACAAAATTAATGGTACTTTAGGGTAAGAAAATTTAAAATATCGGCTTTTAAACCTTGTCAGACCATCTTAATAAGAATAAAACCTACATTATATCAAAGCCCATTACATTTTACATCGATATAGCGAGTTTAATCAAAATCGTCGGAACCGTTTTCGAGAAAATCGAAAAAAGGTGCAAAATGCATGCTATAAAGTGCCTCTTCTGGTTAGCTCATTTTGATGAAAAAAGTTTTGTCACGTCTCGGGCGTATGGTTGTCTTAAATATGAAATTTCAGTTTCATAGGACTTACCGTTTCCGCCCGGGAGTTACCACACACACACACACAGACCTTTTTGCGGGACTTGGTTATTTGGACACAGGGGACCCTAAAACGTGTATTTCCGTTGAAAACTGGAATTCGAAAATTTTCACGATCGTAATACTTCCCCTTACTATATATAGTAAGTGAAAGTAAAAAAGGGAAAAGACTAACTACATGATAGAAGTGAGTTTTAATAAATTTAAAATGAAAAGTCTTTCAAATGTATCTGAGACAGAATATAGGTGGAGGGATCGTAACATAATTGTAATCAAATCGACTTTGCAATTGGGTATTGGACTGATATAAGTAAATGAATAAATCTTGGAAGTCCAGTATCAGGTTGTTTAGAACCGTGGACAGGAAAAGTTTATACAGGAATTAATTTCATCAAGGAAGGGCTCTTGTGTGATACTGGAAACCAGGGAGTCGTTGAATGGTGGAATTTTTATTAAATATACCATTGAAAATTTATTTTTACAAGCATTTATCTGAAATTAAATATGTTTTTCCTCATTAAAATCATTTTATTTTATGTTTAAGAATCAAAAGATATTTTAGGCCACATCTCTTCTTCTTTTATAGACCACAGTCTTCCAATTTTCGCATATTTTCTAAATAACGCTATTTTGGACCAGTCCTCAATTTACTAAAGATACTCAGGACTCATGACATGCTAATGGAATGTTATTTTATTGGCAAAAAGCCGAAACTGTGTTTTATTTTATAGTACCCAGTAATATCAAATCATTCGTCTTTTTCGATGATATTGTTCTTATTAAGTGACATTATTTAAGGTGTTGATAATGAAAATAAATAAATTTAAAAAAATATTATATATTTTTACTGAGATGCAATTATGATACTGTTTTATCTATTTTTGTTAATTTGCTGAATCATCTTCACTACACATTAATTAATTTTTTGAGAAAAACGCTGCCATGTCAAGAGTCAATGATATTAATGTTTTATGAGTACATAAAATACCCATAATATAATAAATAATATAAAAAAATAAATAAATATATATATATATATTATATATATAATATATTAATATAAAATATTAATGCACAACGTTTCGGCTAAAATGCTATCATCAGGTGCAAAGGAACAGATTTATCTAATGTGAGTTGATATAAATCAGCCTCTAATTTGACTTTCACCTTAAAGAATCTACTCCTTATTATAATTTTATATATTTATAATCAAATATATAATTGCGCTATTCACAATTCTTTCTTAAAACTAGCGATATTAATTGATATTGTTAATAAATATATTTATATTGTTTGTTTGTTTATTTATTTAACGTCACTTTATGCTACTATGGCTGATCGGACGATGCTACAGTGGGAGTCCTAAATTTTGCCTATCCAGGTTTCATTAGAATAAGGGGTCTTTAACGAGTACCTGACATCGCACAGGCTCGGGACCACCTTTTAACGTCCCTTCCTGAATGACGGCGTAACTAAGGATTTTTTACTCCCATTATAAAATCCTAGGACCACCTGCGGATTTGAACCCGTGACCTTTGGCATGTGAGGCTGAGGGACGCTAGCCACCCAGCTACAAGTGATCCCAATATATATTTATAATAACAACGATATCAATATATTTATAAAGATCTGTGCTCTTCAGTTTATCCATTATTATATATTTATATATATTATATATATATATATATATATATATATATATATATTATATATATATATATTATATATAGAGAGAGAGAGAGAGAGAGAGAGAGAGACATATATAAATTATATTTTTAAGCAGTCGTAAAATATGTTTATGTATGCATGGATAGAAGTGGAAATATATTGTATTTTTAAAGGCTGTTCATCGTAAATTATATGAATGAACAAATATTTTAATGAGATTAAAGGTAAGCACGACACTCGAAATGAAATAATACCATTTCTAGCTTAATTTAGTATGCCAGTGGCTTTGAGATGTAGAACTCATGTAAAAAATTGTGTGTATTCTCCACTTTATTTGTTCGAAATTATTTTTTTTTTATGTCGTGGTTCTAGGAGGAGACTAGGTATTAATAAACAGATAAAGAATATCCTTGATTCAATTTCTTTTTTATTGTAGAAGAGAGATTTATATAGTCATGCAATTAGTTACTGTATTATTCAAAAGAACGCTGTTAATTCTTGATAATTTCTTAAGCCATAGTTCCCTTTACTTTTCAGTTCCTCTTCCTTGGATATCCTCATTAGATTTTTTTTTTCATCAGAGATTTTGTTTAAGAAGGCATATAAATAAATATCGACGATCAACATTCATTATAAATGGTAGGTGTGTTCATTTCATGAATACTAGAAACAAAATTTGGAATACATCTATCTAGCTATTTTCATATTAAAAAAAAAAAAATTAATAATCTGCATATTATAAAATATATGATCCAGATCGAAAAGCAAATTAGCGCTGAAGGTTAAGTAACCCTCCGCCAGTGGCGCTGCAAGCGGCCGGAATCTCGAGCCTTCTCAGTCGGCGGCAAGGCTGCGAGTCACTAGGTCAGGTCAGTTTTGTCGGTTTGATCGAAGTATTCTGTGCGAACTGATACAGTTTTATGTTTCGTTACTTATGTATCCCAGGTTCTTCGTGTAGCTACCCGGTCTTCGGCGGTGCTCTTCTAGCCGAAAACCGAAGCAAGTGTTTTGTTACATTTACTCACAAGTGAAGTGTTTCAAGTTACTTTAATTTCCATATAATTTGGATTATAGTGAGTGTTTACTACCTGACAACTCTGGAAGTCTAGGTGAGTTATTTTTTAAAATTTATTAGAAAATATAGTATATATATTTTTTAATGCTACTACATAATATATATTTATATTACTATATTTTATGCAGTATTATATTTATTCTATATATCTATGTAAACAATAGATAACTCTATGTATCTATTTATACATAATCATACACAAAAGGCAAAAATAAATTGATAATAAGCTGAATTAATATTATATTTCGAAATTGACTTTTTTTTTTTTTTAAATAAACATAAAGGTTATCTTAACCAACAAATAATTATAAAAATAATTTTATGAATATTTTAAAAGTTGAAATTCATCAAGTACATTTCTAGTTTTTAAGAATTAAGCCAAAGCAAATACCTAAACGGGCATGACGCTAATATTAGTGCTAGAACCGTGTCATCATTTCTGTGAATAAAACTTAATTTTATTTAAACAGGTATATTTAAAGACTTATTAAACGCTGGAAAAATATTTTTTTATCATTTCTCATAAAAATAAATAAAATCTGAAACATAATTTAGTTCTTAAAGTACAATAAAAAGAAAAGGTATTAGAATCACATCCGTATTGAATTGGTAAGTTATCACCAAAATTAATTCCCATTATTAATAGTTGGCGTATAATAGTCGCCTGACTTCACATTGTTGCCAACATAATTTCATTAATCTCTCATTTTTTTTTCCATTAAGCTTGTTGTTGTTTGTCTTATTCACTTATTCTTTAATCCAAATTAATTTGTTGTTTGATTTCATTTTGGGTTATTTATATCTGCATATTATATTAATATAATGCCATTTAAAGGTTCTTGACGAAATCCCGTCGGATTAAGTCGTTTTTATTTATTTACTTTTCTTTTCTTTTTTTTTTAGCATGATTTACTAGGAATTCCAGATCAATACTGATTGATAAATTATTGATAATAAAAATATGATATTACGCTATTTCGGTTTTTTAAATTTGTTAATCGTAAATGGAATTATAATAAAATAATATAAAACATTGAAGAAACAATCTATCATACATTTTATCGTTTATAAACTATATATATATATATATATATATATATATATAGAATTAAATCGAGTATTTAGAGGATTGCGTTAAATAGTTAAAATTTGTTCTCTTGGAATAATTTAAAGTTCTCTTAAGTAATATTATTTGCTGTTAGAGTTAAATGATTATTAGGTATTATAATTTATTTTATGATTTTCTTATTTTATATAAAGAACATTTTTTCCGTGTTTTTACATTAAATTTTAAAACTTTATCTTCATTCTGTATGTATTTAACAAAAATTATAAAATAAAATAAAAATGTTTCTATTATATAACAAAGATAATATATAACAAATGTCTTGAATCTAGAAAGTATTTAACAATTGTTTGGTTATATACAATGATGTGCATACATTTGTTAATTAATGTTCAATGTAATTTATTGTAATTCACATAAGATAAGAATGTCATAAGGTAAAAATTTAATTTTAAAGATAAATTAAAAAATTCTTATGCAGATTAATTCGTTGCCGATAAATTTTTAAAACAAAATTTCTTTTCATAGTTGATTTCTCTGATTGTTTGATTTCTATTATAGTAATTTTTAAATGTATTGTCTATTTGATATATCCTTTATTTATAAAAAAAAAAGTTCACATTTTCTTTACATAATAATAATCAAAGAAACCATATTATATTGATAATCAAAGAATGGTAAATATATATCTTGCCCGACTTTGATGCATTGAATAACATATGATCATACACTTATATACATCATTAAGAGATAAATAACATAGAAGCTTGCTGCAAAAGCGATATGCAAATTAGTCTTTTTCAATATTCTTTTACTTTTTGTTGACATTTTAACTCTAAGCTGATAGCCATTCCTGTAGAACTAATTTTTCAAAGATTAAAGCATGTGTAATAATTAATAATTAATTGCACATTTGAATATTTATTGCAATTATTCTATGTTTATTCTTTTCTCTTTTAGTAGAACGCCGGCGTTCTTAAATCTACAAATAACCTCTACATTTTCTTTAATAAGAGTTTATATGATTTCTTATTTATTCTTGCATTGCTTTGAAATATCTCAATATAAACGGGATTATTATGTGGCAATATTTCTTCTAGTTTCCTTCCCGGGCCTCTTGAATATTACTCTTGACTTTTCTACTCCCAAATAATGACGCCTCTCCTAGATTGATGATACTTCATCAATCTTGCCGAATGCCGAATTCTTTTTGAAGAAGGAGAAAAGAAATTAATCATATTGTTTTCATTTCGAGACGTCTGTGGACTATTGATAGATTTTGAATAAAATTGTTCCTTTGTCCGCTGTTTTCTTTCTGTTCCTTGTTTAGAAAATATACTCTAAAATCAATTAAATAATCCTTTAATAGTTACCTCTACTATAATAAATGGTTGAATACTTAGAATAATGCGTAAAATTTTAACAAATTAAGAATATTACTATCTAGTTTTTCAAACAATATTTTAAAGGATGAGAAGAAGAAGAATAAACATATAATATTATTTATAAAATTACGTTACTTATTAAATTCGTTTATAGTAATATTTTAATTCCCCATTCCTCTTATTACAGAGTCAAATAGTAAAGGAAAAATAAAAAATAAATAAAAGAATAATCCTTACCTTCTTCCCTTGTAAACAAATAATTTTATTAGTCAACCGTTCTTATCAAACCATTATAAATTTAGTTAAATAAGTCGAATATTTGTTATTTAATATTTTTCCTTATCTTATTAAAATGTTTACTGTTTTTTTTTTTTTTTTTTATCACATAACACCAAAGAAAACTTAATCATCGCGATGCTACGTTAGAATTGTGATTAATTAACATTTTATCCATTTCTTTTAAATTCATGTTCATTTTATCTGGCTTTTTATTTTGAAATGCTGGGTTTCGTTTAAAAATTATAGTTAACTAGAAGTTGGCATAAGTATCTATACGCATTTCATTTTATTTTTTTCGAATCATCCACTTTATTATTTATTTTTTCCTGAATACTTTTTTGCGCTTCCTACAATATTTCTTCTACTCTCCGATGCTGCCATTTTCTGTTCCTCTGTGACTACTGTTTTCATTCTAGTTTGTTGTTTTCCTTGGCATATTTTATTCTTATCTTCAAAAAAATTTCTCAAAATTATATTATTTTTAATCAAATCATCCGTAATATCTAATTGATTAAAATCAAGTTGAACTTGTCTGAACCAGTTGTGTTTTGTTCTGCTGTTTTCGAAAACTTTATTTTTTATTTCAATCGGAATACAATAATTAAATTCAATATTTAGTGGTAGGAGTATTGTTGTACTTTTATATAAATTATTAAATTTATTTATTTATTAGAATTATATCATATTGACGCAGGAATGGTTAATATAGCAAATTTTGAATGAATACATAGGTACATTGTAATCGCAAATAACTTTTTAGTGTAAAACATTTTTTTTTTTTTTTTTTTTTTTTTTTTTTTGAGCTTTCATATAATAATAATGAATCGAAACAATTAAACTTTGTAATTGAAAGAGAGAAACATTATATATAGAGTTTAAATTCAAATGATGGTATTTCATCTGCATTTTATATACTGCTATTATGTTTAGTTTTTGTCCCATTCTTGAGTCATTTAATTAACTTTCAGAACATACATGAGCTAGATATCTGATTTAATGAACTTTCATTCTTATGCAGGACTTTACCAATTAAAAGTTCCCTAACACTTTATATGATAATAATAATTGTCTGTTGGAATTTCGTGATTATCGCATGACAACTTAGAGCTAGTTGTTTGAGAAGAGGGCAGTTGCCGAGCTACCAGGTACCTTAGTCACACGTGAGCCTGCTCCCATCAGTTGAAACAAAAAACTGACCTGCTAGTCCCCGCCGATACACATGTCATGGGAATTAACTGCTTAGTTACTACTCCTGTTATATATTTTAATTTTAATTAATGAATGAATCTCAGTCATGAAACTATTACTTCTTTAATTGAGATGTTAAGAGGTACAATCCTTTTTTTTTTTTTTTTTGTATTTAATTGATGTGGTTAATATCTAGTTCTTTCCGTTTCGTCCGTGAACTTCCATATGAGTGGGTGTTGGTTGTTAGTTAGGGGAAGCCAAGTGGGTTGAAAATATAAGTTCATTTTTCCGAACATTGTTTTAATTCAACTAAATTAAAAAGATAAGTATGTGCTTGGACGTTTGAAACTAACTAAAAATTTGTAGGAGGGGAGAGGTATTACTCCTTTTGCCTCCTCCTACCTTTGAACCGCCCATGAATCTTCAGCACCTAGTATCTATATAATATATTTCATGTAAACAACTTGTTATGCAGTAACATATCTTATTGTTGAAGATATAGATTTCGATAGCGAACTAAATAAATATTAATTGGAATGATAAGAATCTTCAACCCATAATAAAATCAACAGTATAAAAAACCACGAAATATATTTCGTTTGTATATAAAAGCCTTGTGTTTTATACAAAGTGTTAAAAAAATAATCTTTATTTATCTTTTTACCGATGCCAATGCTGCTGAATAAAGAAGTACTAAAATAAATAAATAACCATCTTATCTTGGATAGATTAATAATGAATAACATTATTTTTTCTCATGAAAGATATAAATATTTGTCTCTTATGAAATGTATAAATATTTTTCTTTTATGCTGTATGTTGATTTAATATTTTGCTTCATTTGTTGATAAGAGTTTGTTTATAACTTCATTGAAAGCTAATTTAAACTTTATTTATTCGTTTCAATTTTATTATTCAGAGTATTATTTCTGCTTATGATTTAGTTAATTAGTGTTTATTTTCAGCGCGGTTGTATAAATATTTAAACTGCGGATCATGCATTCGCATGTCTAGTCGGATAAACTCTTCTCTCATTAATACAATTATTTTTTAAATTTTGTAACGCAGTTCGTCTTTTTTTTTTTTTTTTTTTTTTTAAATTATCATTCCGAAAAAAAAAAAAGTAACGCAATCATGTCTCTTCTGAATGTTTGCCTACTTAGACCGTTTCATAAATACATCTCTGTCGCCAAAAGGTTTATTCTGAGAGGAGCAAGCAAGTTGTGTGGTATTGCGAACCTAAGCGAGCTGATAGCCTCACACACAAAAGCAGACTTTCAGTTAGCTTTGTTACTGTGGCCAAACTCAGCTACTTTTGTGACCCCTAAATTTCCGTGGGCGCCCGTATTTGTGCTACATTTGAGCCCGGTCAATATTCAATTGCCAATTTCCATACATTTGGATTGTAAAATTTTATCTTCTGACCTTTTGGGCTATCTTTACTATTGTTCGGAACTTTCTAAAATTATGAAATAACACAAATTTTGTCATTTTAGATTATTGTTGTTTAATTATGTTGTTGTTTTTTTAATTAATATTGTTCGAGATTCTATATTTTAAAAACTACATTAATCTTTTTAACACCTGTTTTCATCTGATAACTTTTACTTTATGTTGATACGTAAGCTATATACTTATATTAAATGCTTATTTCGCTATAAAAATTAACAATTTTGTTACAAAAAATCCTCATCCTAATTATATTTAATTAAGTACTTTTACAGCGTAAATCATATTCCTAAATGAAAATTCAAATGTTATTCAAGAGAGTACTTAATATTCATCTTAATCAAAAATTGGATCGAAAAATAAGAAAGATATATTGATAAGTTCGAATAAATACTTTACCAATTCCTTTTACTTTCTCCTTTACAACGTAATAATGATGTGGACGTTTCCGAAAAAGTTTTTAGACTCAATGCTGTCCTAAGTAATAAATATTTCTTTCAATCTTAGCCCGTTTTAAAAATTATAGATTATTTTGGAACATGGTTTTGGATTTTGAAGTGAATCAATTGATATAATCGGTAGTAGAAATGGCACTGATATTTATTTAATAATGAAACATTGATAAAAAATATTTAAATAAGTTTAAATTTATTATTTGTACTTGAGAACGCATAAGTACTATTTTGATTCTAAAAGAATTAACACATTTTCACTTCAATAGTTGTTAGGTTTTTAGGGACTAATACTGATATTGGTTAGTATTTACTTAATAATAACATAAAACAATTTAGTTTGTGATCGTTTGGTTACTACTTTAGTTAAATGTGTGACCTCATCAAAGATAAATACTAAAGAAGAAATACTCTTACACTGTTTGTATTAATGAATACTTAGGCGAAACGTCGGCCCAAATTTAGATATGTATATGCTAAACTGGCGTTCTTTTCTATCTTGAATGTATCTTTTGATATATTTTTGCTTGAATGAGATTTAAAGTCTAAAATACCTTAGGAATTATATCATAGAACAAATGAAAAATTATTTAACAAAGAGACCGCTAATTATTAATTCATTCTTGTCTACCACACAACGTATTTTCTTCTTGAATTATAGTAGTTCAACATATTAATATACAAAGAAAACGCAAACAGAAGCTAATTTTATATAGTTAGTAATTAATATGTATCCAACTCAACTAAGACAAAAAAATTCAAGGTACTATTAGTGAAATGTTTTGTCTATAATCTTCTTGTAACTCTACTCTTTAGTAAAGTCCTCTGTGATGAGTGTCATTCATTGTAAGTGCACTCTGGTATGAGGAAGACATGTATTTGTCGCTATGACAGTTGAAACAACCACTGATATGATGGTTTTAAGTTTATATCGGTCTAACGTTGTCCGGGAATGTTTTACCCATTAAAGATATTTTTACTAATCGATAGAAACACCCCAAGAAAGGTCATACAGATAAATTACTAGGGTAGTAATCATGATGTTGTATTACTGCTTGATTAGACATATCATTGATAGCATTAACTTTGTTTCTCTATGCGTTGTGGGTTATTCAAAGTATTTTTTTATGTACATTCGGTGAATTTAGGATTCATTGTTATCGCTATAACTTTTCTTTCGTTCGATGATGCCTGGAGTTTAGAATAGGGTGCCTTTCAATCTTCCCCTTTGTTCTCTCTTCCATCAAATCTGAACATATTGCAGAATTTTATTATAATATTCATTTCATTCTTTTCTCTCCACCACGACTGAGCCAGTGAAGAGGTGGATTTGAATATCTGGGCGATTTAGGGGAAAAGTGGCCGTGGAAAAGTGGGTTTGAGTTTTTCCTCTGACTAGAAGGGCCCGCTCGGTAATTTGCATAGGGATTCGCCGGGGTAATAATACATATACAATGAGGGAGGTACTAACGACCTCCTCGGGAGCAGCCTTCCTTCCCGATAATGAGGAGGCATAGGGGGTGGGGTGTGCTCTAGGGTTTTCTACCACCCCTAACCATACCACCCCTAACCAAACCATCCTAATCCCGACAACACAAAGGGCACCAACTTGCTCTCATTGCCTTCCTTCTCACCTTTGTAGTGGATCTATATTGTTTTCATGCTTATTATTCTTATCATTTACTTGAACAGTTCTTTTAAGATAGTGATTATATTATTGCCTTTATGTTAAATAGTGTTTTACTAAAGTAAAAAGAAAATATTTTTTTCATGTATAGCTTAAATT
The DNA here is from genome assembly GCA_023052935.1 of Piezodorus guildinii. Classification (NCBI taxonomy): domain Eukaryota; kingdom Metazoa; phylum Arthropoda; class Insecta; order Hemiptera; family Pentatomidae; genus Piezodorus; species Piezodorus guildinii. Next base: position 112,814,505 of record CM041293.1, on the reverse strand, counting down.
TTCAACTTATCTATTGTTTTACAAAAGCCATCTTGGTCCACAGGTATGTTAAGGGGGATTAAAAATTGTATAATATTTTACTGAAAATTCAAAAATGATAAAACTCATTGAATTTATGACGTAGAATAGTTTTATCGATAATAATAACTATAATAGGCTTAACCAAAGTTCGATTCCGATACCACAAAATGCAAAATCCGATGCTGCCTACACTTAAACTACACGTCCATTGATCACCTGCTAAGACTAGGCCATCGAGATTAGACTTGTAAAATAATAATAGGCTAAGAAAACCTTAAGGTTCGATGCCGATACATTTAGTGGTGGCTGCCAACGAGATTTGTCTAATGATCACCGTTCTAGCACAAACCACCATAAACTAAAACAAAATCCTCCCATCGACGCCTCGGTCTACCTCTCGGACGCCTACTTGTCGGCTCAAGGCATACTAACATTTTTCGAAATTCGTTTCTCACTGAGCCCAATACCTTTACATGCCCATTTGAGTCTCTGCGATGTTATTGTATTTCCTCAATAGTACTGGCTGGTACAAGCTTCGTATCATCGTTGTACCGAATTCTCCATTGCCTCATCTCTCTTTGGACCAAAGGTTTTACGTAGTACCTTATTCTCGAAAACCTCAAAGCGTTTTACATCCTATAACAAGCATTCCCTGTCTTGAACTACGACTTTTTATCCTATTGGATTACGTTTTTCTGGTTACCATAGAACTTAAATTTCTCTACGTGTTTAATCGTATTTATCTTATTCATATTTATTCTGAGCCTTTTTCTTTACGGTATTCATTTACGTCCTTGTGTTTGGTTTTATGGTTTCAAATCATTGGCGAAAAAAAAAAAAAAAATGACCGGAGATGATAATAGTTCTTTCAGCGGCTATTAGTAATAAATCAACTCTCATTAAGAATTTTAAACTTGTTAAAAATAAGAGAATGTATCTTCATAATGACTGATCCCAAAATCCTTGATGAATCTAATTGGTACAGTGTTTTTTTATGTAATAATTAATAAAAAAGGCTCTCAAAAATACTTTCACTCTCCTTATTATTTTCTTATCACTGCGTATTGGATTTATACTATTTCGGTGTTTGTTCATGTTTTTCCAACTCGAGGGTAAACAAATTTAATAAAATTAAAGGTTCGCCGTGAAGGCCCCGATGTGGGCAGACAAGCTAAGTGCAATCTAGTTAGTAGCTGTCAATAACTCATTTTACAAAGCAGTCTCATCTAATTACCAACTAGGTTCCCTTTAAGAGTCTTTCCGCCTAATGCCATAATGCCGACACTGCAAAAACTTGTTAACTAAGTTAATTGTCGAGAATATCATTATTTTCCAGGAAACACCTCAAGTTTTCCTATTTTATTGTTGTTATAACGTGGCTTAATTTAGGGCCCTTTCTTTATTGTGGTTTCGTTTATCCTAAATGTCCATGATTTCATCAAGTAAATAAGTTATGGAACCTTCCCGTTTTTTTACTTTCACTTAACTAATATATATAAATATATATAATAAATAATATATATATTTTTTTATATAATATAATATATATATATTTATTTATTTTATTTTTTTATTTTTTTTTTTTTTTGTCCACCCCTACCTCGCCTTTGAAGGGTAGGGTTCTCTCGGACCAGGGGTTGAGGTAAAATCCCCCAGCACGAAAGTCGAACTCGTAATTATTTGGTTTTACCTTTTTTCGGTTATCTGTTGCTAGGCAACGTGTGCTCACTGCAACGCGCGCTAACACGCTCGGCCACCCCGCCCATCACCTAACTATATAAGGATATATTCTTAACTATATATGAAATGTATAGTAACGAAAAGTATTGAGATCGTGAACAATTTTCGAATTCCAGTTTTCAACGGAAATACACGTTTTAGGGTCCCCTGAGTCCAAATGACCAACTCCCGCAAAAAGGTCTGTTTGTGTCCGTGAGTCCGTGTGTCCGTATTTGTGAGGTAAGTCCAGCGCGAAAAAAAGTCCTGTAAAACTGAAACTACATATTTAAGACAACTATAGGCCCGACATTTTACAGCAACTTTTTTATGAAAATCAGCTAACTTTTATCGATTTTCTCAAAAACGGCACTAACAATCTTGACAAAACTCGCTTTATCGATGTAAATTTGGTGGGCTTTAATATTGTGTAGGTTTATTTCTGATTGTAATAGCATGATAGGGCTTAAATGCTGATATTTTAAATTTTCTTCTTCTAAAGTATCTTTAATTTTGTTGATATAAAAAATTCAGCTATACCATCTTATTTGAATTGATAAATAACGTCAAAATATGCAGTTGGGCGAATTTGATAAACAACTAAGGGAGAAAAGCCCAAAAATATTTGTTTATGCGATTTTTTTTTTTTTTTTTAACATTAAAACAGAAATATAGATGTATAACATACCGTTGGAAAGCTAAACATTTTAGAAAAAAATACTGTATTTTACACAAAATTCTAAAAATTAACGGAGGGTGATGAAAAGCCGATAAAACAAACTGATTGTCGTAGATAATAATGTAATTGATTATTTAATGAAACATATGTTTCTATTCAAACTTAATTTAATTATTTATTTAACAATTTATTTTTATCTCTAAATGTATTTAAAACTTCAAAATTGATTTAACAACGGAGGTAAGTGAAAGTCGTGTGTTGCGCGCACCAGATTTTTTTTTAGGATTAATATAATGTTTTATTAATATCGAACGTTATTCTGTAAACAACTAAATATCATGGACAAGAAACTGCTATATTGTCTAAACGAGTAATGAAATATGCCCAACCTAATTGGCTTCAGAAGCCTGAGATAGATGTCACTGAAATAATGTCAAATTCATTGTTGTCAATTTGGAACTCAAAGGGGTTAACACGTAACGTCTCATTTTATAATTTCCATCTTTTATTACCATCTCTAACAATGAGTGAACATGTTGCGCAAAAAATAGAGGCAGACATTATGGAATGTTTTCCTTCTCTGATATATCTTTTTAATCGATATTCATACTAAATTACTTAGTAACTTATCTCCTCCGCTTTTCTAATCTACACGAATAAGTTGTCAAACGCTTTCATAAATGGAGAGAGACATAATTAGAACATCCGTTACTAATTAAAAAAAAAAAAAATATTTTTATTCATTTTGAATTTTATATTTATTGTTTGCAACCGTATTTCAATTCAAGTTTTATTTTAATTCAAATTCAATCCAACAGTATTAAGTTTAATTATTAGAATACTTGAGTTGAAAGACACCCACATTCAAATACCCGATGATAATCCTGAAATAATTAGCTTAGGCGTGAAATCACTGTTCACCAATATTCCAGTTGATGAATCCCTAACATTAATTGAGAATAATTGGCAAAAATAATGGATCATACACCAATTAAAGTTTTAAAAAAATTGTATAGATGGCTTAAATATATTTAAATATGCTCAAAATATAATGTTTGCATATATAACGGGGAAATATATAAACAATCATTCGGGCCGAGTATGGGTGAAGTCACTTCAGGTAATTTAAGTGGGATTTATTTTAATGAGCTAATTAACAAAATCTTATAAAATCAGGAAAGGAAGTGATATTTTTGATAAAAATACATAGACACCATGGCCCTAATTATAGATATACAATAAATATAAAAAAAATCACAACTAGAATAAAATAACACAGTAGTAACGAAAATGTTATTACAACAGAACTATCACAGCACAGCCTACAATTATACCGCAAACCTCATAAGATCAAAACTTTTAGAAATAGTAAAGAATAAGCAAAATAGAAAAACCATGGAGGCAATATACATAAATAAAAATATAGATAACAGAGTTAATTTCAAAACAGACTCAAGATACCTAAGTTTCTATTATTTTAATGTAATTAAAATTTTTTTTTTTTTTTTTTTTTTTTTTTTTTTTTTTTTTTTTTTTTTTTTTTTTTTCAATCCCTCAAACAGAAAAAAACATAGAATTAATATAAAAATAATAATGGTAATATACATTAAAATTTGAGTTTACTTACAATACCTTTTTCTACCTACCGGTATTTGAAGGCTTATTAATTTATTAGTTATAAAATATACTCCCTGTTCGGGGTGTTGATATACTTTGAAAGTGAGGGGCCTCCGCTTGTTGTTTATATGGTATATAGTTATATAAAGCTAAATTGAAGAAGAAACTTTGAACTAAAACATAACAAAAGATTAAAGTGTACCTGAAAAGAAATTTATTAGACATAGAGAGGTGGGGGGGTGGGATTGGGTAATGTAGAAGATATGGGAAAAGGAAGGAAAGGAAAGGAATATTGGGTGTGGGGGGGGGATTATTAAGTAGTATGCTACTTAATGATGTATATTGGATTGACAGGACCTTTACGACCCTGCCATCTCTCTGGGATCTTGGAAGGAGTGATGGAATTAAAATATAAAACAATAATAGAGTATATTAAAAGATGTTTCACATTATGTAATGGCAATAGAATTATGCACATAGTTTTAAATTGGTCTTATCCTTAATACATTTGAGGACGAAAATCTGTAGCAATGCTTGACTAAGATGAAATTTTTTTTAACATGCTGATTGTCTTTTATTTTATTTAATTTTTTTTTTAATTTTGTAATAAGTGACTAAGTTTTGAAAAAACAGATACTTTTCGAAAATGGAAAACCAGGTAATTTCTGAACATTCATTAACTTGTAACATTGTTGATTGTATTTGAGATACCTTTTATTAAATTTTAACAATTTTGTGAAATAATTTAGATTTTATTGAAATGGACTCCTAATTTTTAATAATTTTCATAATTTACTTCTTAAGAGTTTTGATGAGATTTTGAATTATTGATTTATACTTGTAAAGTTCTGAAGATGGGAGTGAGAACCCGAAACGTTGGCGTTCTTAATAATAATAATAAAAAGTTTCTTTAAGAAATAATATATCAGCCATGTTTTCTACCTTTTGGAATTTAAAAACACTCTAATCCTCATTTAAACGCTTAGGTTACTAACGTTTGACAAATATGTGAACGTTTCTTGATTGATAGTAGGGGTGGTTGTTTATTTGCACCCAGTACATGAATCCAGGACTAACTCAAATTCGTGTTGCCATTAAAATACCACGATAGCAAGTATTTTACTCAGCATAATCGAAGACATTACATTAAAAATCATTATTTTCTCTTGTATCTGATTAGATCATAATTACTATCGCAATATGTGTTTGTTTTTTTCAATTTCTTCTGATGTTAAACAAATTAAATTATTGATAGACTGTGTATAATTCTACCCAATTGAAAAAAAATTGCTGTTCATTTAGGTGGAATGAATTCCATTTTATATTCTCATCAACGCCTCGGGAGATCAAGCTGACGTCAACCCCTATTGGTTGATATTTATAATCCGCTTAACGTAATCCTCGTCCTGCTATCAATTAGCTCTGTTCGCAAATCTTTTTAATTATTGATATTTTCATAATAACAGTATAACAATAGTCTTAGTTAGATCAGGACATTTTTAAACTCTTTCGGTCTAGGATTTAATTGAATTAATTTTTCATGTAATACATACATAGAAATACATGTCATTCCAATCTCTTATGAAGTCATTAATTTATAACATTTAGAGTCAGTTTTTGGTATAAATCCACAGTCCAACTATAAATTCCTATAGAGCTTTCATGGTTACCTTAAAGATCAAATAATTCCTCTACACGCCAACTCATAAAAAGATTGCTATAATAAATAAATCCTAGGTGTGAAACTTATTTGTTGTTTGTCGTTCCATGACTCTGTTACGCAAGTTATGTAGTTTTCTTATTTGTTGTAAATGCAAAATATTTCAATGCAGAATTTATTTCTTAGAAAGAAAGGAATTAATACCTGTCAACGTTGGGCGCCTAACGGTGCAAGAGACAGGTTCTGTAACTAGTTTTTTTTTTTTTTTTTTTTTATTTATTATTTATTTTTTTTTTTATATCAGTTATTTACATACCGGTCGAATCTGAATGAAGTCGAAAGCTCCTTCTAATTTCTGAGGAAATATGTCTAAATAATGATTTTTTGTAATTCATTTCGTTTGTAAGTTTTATATTTTTGATATAATCTTTTGTTTATTTTTCGATTTATCTTCTAAGCATGAGGCAAATGCGACTTTTTATTTTATTTCACTAATATCATGTTCACAAAGCTAGGAACGCTTTCAGAACATACTTCTCTTTTACCGTGCTCCAAAAAAGTAATTGCTTTCCGCTACCTAACTTTACTGAGAATAAAATAGAAAAAAAGGTTCGATTCAAAGAAAAATTCAAGCGTTTATAAAAAAAAAAAAAAAAAAATATATATAATATAGTAATAAAAAGGCCTTAAATTTTTTATAGTACAATGGAGTAGAATTTGATATGTTTTCTGAGAAATTGTTTTAACCATTCAAAGTTTTTACTCATGTTTAAACGATTACATCTAAATTATCAACAACGCTTCCAGCAATACAGTGAATTCCTGATTCATTCTTCCAATTAAGCATTACTAATATATATCATGATTCATAATTTTTATATTAATATATATATATATATATATATATATATATATTTGTATGTTTGTATGTATGTTTTTGTTATATCCTTGAAAATAGAATTATTGTAAGCCCTTGTAGTCCTAGTTTTTGTTTTTGTGGCATTTTGAAGATATTTTTTATCAAATTAGTATAAATGTGATATAATTATAATGTGAAGTGTAGATACAGCAAAATATGTGCATAAAAATAGCCCATAAAACAAGGTCTCCCTTATCTTTCACTTCAGCCTGACCCATTGCCGCGTATCTCAGAACAACAAAAACACATACATTGATCCTCGAACAAACAATAAACCGTTCTGGAAATTCGACTGATTTATTTCAGTTTAGTTTATTTAAACAGGTATCAGCCCGGCCTCCGTATAACTTATTTACACGGAATGTTTCTCTTCAATACTTTAGCTCTCCTAGGGAATAAACCACCTGCCCTCCTGGTGGTAAAATATCTGTTCGAAGCGTGTTTTCCTCTCTATAATCGATTTAAAAAAGCTGATGAAAGCTCACAATTTTCAATGTTCCAACAAATTAAAAAAAAATCAGTTAAGTTCTTTAGAAACATGTACATTCTATTGTCTGTAGGTAGAAATTATTAACAAGAACCACTTAAATGATTAGTTTTTCTTTTTATCATGTACCTTTTTCAGCAAATAAGTGAAAATATTTTTTTAGTCTCTCAATGGTATATATATATATATATATATATATATATATATATATATATATATATATATATATATATATATATATATATATATATATATATATATATGTTGCTTCCTTAATTAATTATAAATTCATTTCGTAAATCATATTGTCTTTTTTTTTTTTTTTTTTTACTACGAAAATAAGGACTACCTGATTATTCCAAATTAAAAAATTCAAAAGTCCTTTATAGGAATCTCTTTAAGATTGTATTAATTTTCCTTATTGGTTTAATTAGGTATTTTACATATTTTTAAGTTAATATTTTTTAAGTTAATATGATGAGTTTGATTAAAATTAATAAGAGTGGGAGCGTAGTATTAGTGAAAATTGAAAACAAGACAAGACAATTTAATATGTACTTGTTAATTGAAACCTTATTCCAATTCAAGTGAAATTTATCAATGATTCATCGAAAATATCCTATTTTACTTGGAGTCGACATTCTTAACTGGAATTTGTTTTTGTCGCGAACCGGTTTGACTAGGCTAAGAATAACATAGGCAATAAATCTGATTTGAGGAACTGATATAAAAGCACCAAAATGAAAAAAATATGTTGGCCTTATTTATGATTTCAGCGTTAATAGTTAATCTAAATTGCCTAATCTATATGATAGCCTTAACTTGTAATTTTGTTTTAGCTTTATTTATCATATTTTTATATTATGAGTTTTAGGACTTTGTCTTTGATTTGGTCGCTAAATTGTTTGCATTTTTAATTACGATAATTTTTGGACACTTTATTTCTTAGTTTGAACCTTTTTATTCTGTTCCACTGTGATTTGAATCCCATGCCTGACAAGAAGTGATGAATACTCTGCAAAAGTTTCGCCGAAGGGAGTTGATGGAGACAGAACAGAGTTGGTTGTTATTGGGACAGTTCTTTTCAGGTTACGATTTTCTCCCAGCTCTTGGCTATTGACGTTCTTCCCTTGTTTTCGCTCCTCAGCTCTGTTTGCTCTTTAATTTTTTTTTCTTCTTTTCCCTTTTTTATTTTCTTCCGTTTCGTTATAATAGGAGGAATGAAAGAATAAGAAATAAACAGCCTTCACTTTAGATAATTTAGTGATTAAAATACTTTCTTGAGCTTCAATGAGGCCTCGTAGGAATGCTTTTATTAAGTGTTGTGTGACAATTAGTGAAGTCACGGGATTTATAATCAGAAAAGGTAAAATTACACAAAGTTATTATATTAATTAGTAATTTTTATTAATTTCAAAGAATCTCCAGAATATTTCTGTGTTAAAGTTCTTGGTTATATATCTGCCTGCATACCTATATATTATATAACTATGTAAATAAAGTGTTCAGTTCAAAACTCTCTAGCATTTTAAGTATTTTCATATAATGACACCATCCATGCACTCTACAAGCTCTAACAAGTTGTAAAGTTGGAGTACTCGGAATACGAAATGCTGTATTCGAGCATTAAGTTTACAAAACAGGACAAGATTTTTCTAGATGCAGTAAGGAGCACAGACAGTGGTCCGGTACAAAGAACATTACCATAGCCGTGGATAATCTGCGATCTGCTCCGGTACGGTTACCCGAACACCGGCGGACCAATGGGTACGCCTGCCCAGGACACGGTTTGACGTGTTTCTGGGATGCGCTCCTCTCAGGATCTAGCTACCCGTGCAGTTTGTAGAGCTATACTGTTAGTCATTATCCAAACTGATATTACGTCAATGTGTTACGGATGTTGAGAAGAGATTATTAAAGACAGTTTTTGTTGTATGGGCAGTTAACTTCATAATTAGTAGTATTATACTCCAGAGGACAGAGTAGGTAATATCTTCTTTTTTTAATTTGATACGTACATATTTAACAAAAATGCGTAATACTTGAACATATCTATTCCATGTAAATACTTTATCTATTTAGTACTAGATTCCTTTCAATTTCGACCAAGATGGATCAAGACGTTGAGAAATGGAGAGTACTGGATCCAACTGGGTCAGTTAAAACCGATCCCTCGCTTGACCGGGAATCGACTGGGATTCAGCCCCGACTCTCCTGGGGATCAACCGGCCCTCCGTGGAGTAGGTACTTGACCCTTCCCCTCTTGGATAGTTAAGGTGGATTGCTTCCTAAATAACCTCTCTTGTAATAAACATCTTGATATTCATTAAGCTATGAATTCGCGTGTTAATTAATAAAAAATAAAGCAAAACAACAAGAACTAAACAAACAGAATTCTGAACACCGTTTAGTATCAATTTCCTTTTTCCTTATAAAGCTTTCGTGACTATGTCTTATAAATAAGAATATGTAAAATCAGATTATTATACTGCAGTTTTATAAAGACGTCTTGTAGTGCATACTGTATGTTCCTTACATAAATATATTTTGCAAGGCGGTATAAGGTGTTCATTTATTAGAATTAGTTAAGGGATTGTGGTTTTTCCTGAGCGAGGAACGATTCTCCTTTTCCATAGCTCCTGGGAAAAATAAACATCGGTCCCTAATGAAAACTGTTACTAGACACGCAAACATAGCAATTGTTGTCTCAGCTGTATACAATCGCGGGCAGCATGCAAATATCATAGCCCCCGAAATTATGTGGATTTCAGAAATGCTGGTTTCTCTCTTTTAGTAATGTTCTAAATCGTTCTGGAGCGTTTAACTTGTATTTTACTTTAATGATATTAATAAGATCTGCTATTTTTTTTTTCTTTGTTTGAATTATGAGCTAAAAGAAATAAACTGCGTGTGGCTAATTTTCAAAACTTGATGTTAATCTGGAAATAGCTAATTACCGACATCGGACATGAGAATGTAAAACTGATTGGGATTTTAATGGAGATTTTTTAAATCCTTCTTACTTATGGAAATTGTTTAATATTCTTTTACGCCAGTGATTATTTATTTCATAATGACATTACTTACGGCTGAAGCGCTCTAAAGCTTCGTAGTGTTCTGACTCTACAATGTTACTTTATAACTATTCCATATAACAGAATGTTTTTTTTATACCTTCTTTGTTTTTTCTGTTGATGCCTTAAACTTTAAGAGACTTAATTCAATGCAGTCACGTCTTTCTTTCTCTCGTTAAGCAACCTCATATCTGGAACAATTTGCTTTTCATTACTCTGTTCGGAAATTCAGGAAATTTAGGAAATAGAGATTGGAGAGCAGCAGCACTTAAAAGGGAAGACCGGTGGCTCAAACTAAGGGAGGCCTTGACTCTTCACGAGTTGTAGCGCCATCGATATATGTATGTATGTTAGGAAATTCTGGAGCTGCATCGCGGTCTTTTTTCCCTAGGGTCGAGGTCGTATTACTTTTCTTAGTTCTCTCTCATCTTCAGCATTTTCAAGATATGTAAAATCTTAAACAGGATTTTAACAAAAAAGAAAAATCATTTGTTTGATAAATATTAGGCCGTTTAACAAAAGAATTCTTGGATATATTTCTTTAAAATAATTTCCAATCATCGCTACGTTTCAGCCTCTAGGGCCATTCTCAAGCTTCATGCATATCCATGTTATATGTCATTTGATTTCACTGCTTTTCAGCAGCATCGTCATAATTTTTAAAATATAATTTTTCAAAAAAAAACTCAGCCGTCTTCCCAGCAGTCGCACACGAGAACACCTATAAGACAACTGTTGACAACCGAAAACTGTTGAGTTTTTTTTGAAAAATGATATTTTAAAAATTATGACGATGCTGTTGAAAAGCGGTGAAATGAAATGATATATAACATGGATATGCATGAAGCTTGAGAATGGCCCTAGAGGCTGAAACGTAGCGATGATTGCAAATTAAATAAATTATTTTAAAGAAATATATCCAAGAATTCTTTTGTTAAACGGCCTAATATTTATCGAACAAATATTCAAACAAAAGAACAATTACGACAATGATGAGAAAAAGAAAAATCATATTTCCTTTGTCTGCGTTTTTGTAAGAAAACTAACGGAACGACTTTTGTGGGAACGGTCACCAGAAAGATCGTTTGAATTTGACATTGAAAGAATCTACTAGCTATGTTATTTACTCATATCTGCCGAATTTATGAAGATTAATAAAAAATATGAAGTAATTTGAAATCATTACATCAGTTTTTTGAAAAATAATTTAAAAATGCATATCAATTCTTCAGTTTATTATTATCGGTCATTAAAATTTGAAATATGTGAAGAAAAAATTAAATAATCGCTTACTTATACATTATATATTATTTTATTGTTTCTAGTTTTATGGTGACTGAGATTTTAAATGTCCAAAGGATAATACTTGGGTTTTTGAGGCATGGTTTCCGTAATATCACAGGGTTCCAAGATTAGATGTAGATTAATTGAACATTCCATACCCTATAAAGAAGTATGGGTTGCTAAGTTAACTTCAATCGTCTTAACAAAGGTGTTAGTGAACCCCCTATTGTAGGCTAATAGAGGAAAATTCGTCTACTTAGATCTCTGTGATTCGTACACAAAAAGCAGTCTACTTAATTTTATTGGTTTTCACAGAAGTTATTATTCATAGGAATAATATCCAAATATATTAAGACAATTGTTCAGTCATTTTGTCCGGTTAGAGCAAGTAACAGCAGTAATGCATTATCTATTTAATTACCAGTTTACTGAAGCTATTTAATGTGTATATCACATTCGGATTTAGAGCCATTCTAGAATGGAATCAATGATATATATATATATATATATATATATATATATATATATATATATATATATATATATATATATATATATATATATATATATATATAACATTATTAGGCTTATGGCGATCTAGTGACTGTAAAATGTAATGATGCCTTTTCAACACCCATCTTTAATACACACTCTCTAATTCTGTTAAATCTTGTTTAGCATATTCATGTCCACGTCTAAAACTTTTTATTGCAACAACGTTAAATTAATTCGCTATAATATAGCGTTGTACCAACTTAAAACTTTGAAGGTCTTAAGAAATTACTCATCCTAAATTTAACATTTTAGTCTCAAGTAAAAACTTAATTCTAGTTTATTCAGTAATTAAACGTAATAAAGAACATAATAGAAATAACCAACTCTTATGGTTTTTCAATAAGTTGGTTTATTTTTGCTCTTTACTAAATTTATGTAATAAAAAAAAAAGTTTAATTAGCATATAATTAAACACGTAAGATTTAGCTTTAAATAACCAAACTTTTAAAAATATGTTTTATAATAATATTAGTTTTACGTTTTTTAAAAAGAACGCGGTGAGATATAATATAATGTACCGATTTGATTTGAGAAACAAAGAGGTGATTGAGGCGATTTTACTCTAATTTGAAAATCTATTTCTTCTATATAATAATATTTGTATGTTCTTTGCTAATTTCAAAAAAACTATTTTGCATATTTGAAGTGCTTAAGACTATGCATTTATGTTTATTTATGGGGAGTGGCGTGATCTAGTGGATAGAACTGCAGTTCACTTTTCTCCGGGTATGAGACATCCAGTCTCTTAAAATTGGGTACCCGAAAATTGGGGAAAAAACCTGGCACTTGGTTCTAATCACTTTTTCACGCGGTCTATGGTCGTGAAACAGTACGACTCTATATGTATTGAACCCAAGACCCTAAAACGGTTGTAATGGTACAATTTTTTTATGTGTTAATATGTAGACTAAAGCTTAAAAATGTATTTATATGATTGTTCTGTACGGGCAATGAAAAAAAATAAAGCACAATTATTTATTACTATTCATTTAATACTATCTACGTTTGTGACTACCTACATTTTGTCTGACTAAATGTTGACTCTAAGCCGTCCTCAGCCACGAAACAGGAAGTACAGACTTTATTACTTAATGGATAGCCATTGTTAATCCGACTTTAGGGACTTACAGCTCCGTTTCTGGTTAAGTCGTGGGGCCTAAACCCTTCTTACTCTCTAAGTCAGGATTCGGCAGCTGAGTTTATATTTGATGTAAGCTAAATACGACGGACTACGGGCTGGCCAGTGCACCTGTTGGGGCCCCAGCGCAAGTAAGCAGGTCACGCTCCAATGCGCACTCACATCGAATTAATTACCAGTTGATTACCATACCGATGTATTAATCATGTGAGTATTTAGTTAATTTATATGACCGTGTTGAAGTGCATTTTATTACCACATTAAATCACTGCTGTTTACATAAGATTTATATTTCCTATTCCTCGTTATTCTTTCATAATTGACGTCGGATAGTCTGTTCATGGGCATTTAGTAGACAAATACTTTTTCTTGACAACTTCATGTCTAAATAATCATGGGGGAATTCCTCATTGAAGAATAGACCTTATCTGAACTGTATTTTCGGGTAAAATACTAAAATCAGGTAGTTTAAAGTTATGAGTTTATATTTTTACAATTTATTCCATTTCCTCTTTTCTTTCCCCCAAAGAAGTGGCTAGTCCAAAGCATAATTGGATGAAATCTGATTTCGTTTAACAAGCATCAGTAAGAAACGCCACTGACGTTTGTAAAATAAAATAAGCAGCAAGAATCGCCACATTCTATGAGAAGCTCCATCTATCCTCGGTGCCTGAGTTTATAGGCCGGAGGCACATCAAGTTCTTTGATGGGCTAAAGACCTGTGGAAACCCTCTCTTAAGAGGTATAACACCACCACCCAGGCCCGGAGGTGGCAAAGCACTATCCCCTTGGACGACGTTTTCGCCGAGGGAAGAGGTCTGGATTCTGCAGTCTGAATCATCCAACATTTATAGCCTGTAGAATGGTTCCTCCCCATTCATAAAATGTAAAGGGCAAAAGTCAAAATTCTTTAGGCACATACAGTGCATTTTTAATGTATTATTCTCTTTGAAATGCCCTCAGACAAAAAAAGGAACTACTCCTACGTTTTATATTTGTACATATTACATATGTTTAGTTTGAAAAATAAATGGAGGATGAGAAAAAAAACAAAAAAAAAACAAACATTAGTGTTTTAATTAGTATCATCAGGTAACCATTGGGACTACTTCATTTGACATGCGCATTATCATTAGTGGTAAGATATGTATATTGTCTTCGTCACACTACCGGTGTCTAGTAGCATAAGCATAGGTACTTAGCACAAACACACTTTTACTTTCACTTACTATATATAGTAAGGGAAAGTATTGCGATCGTGAAAATTTTCGAGTCTCCTGAGTCCAAATGACCAGGTCCCGAAAAAAGATCTGTGTGTGTGTGTGTGGTAAATCTAGCGCAAAAACAATTAGTCTTACGGAACTGAAATTATATATTTAAGACTAATATACGCCTGAGAGTTTACAGCAACCTTTTCACTAAAATCGGCTGACCGGAAGTGCTACTTTATCCCATGCATTTAGCACATTTTTACGATTTTCTCAAAAACTACTGTAACGATTTTCATTAAACTCCCCATATCGATGTATTATTCATTGGGCTTTAATATCATGTAGGTTTCATTCTGATTGAAATAGTCTGACAGGGCTTAAATGCCGATATTTTAATTTTACTTCCTCTAAACTACCTTTAATTTTGTACGTTCCAAAAGATTAACCTTGATAATATCTTAATGAAATTGAAGAAGAACGGCTTAATATACAAGTTGGACGAATTTGATGTCCAACTAAAGAATTAAAGAGCAAAACTATTATTAAACGTAATGTTTGGCTTACTGGTAATAAGAACAGTAACATAGACGTATAATATACCGTTGGAAAGAGGAAGACTTTAGAAAAAAATATCTGTTACACATAGTTGTAAAAGGAAACATAACAGGGAATAAAATTATGACTGATTAACAATTTAATATAGTTACATTATTTAATATAAATCATATGTAGGAGCCTGGCAACACTGACTGTGAGCCTGGCAACACTATGTGAGGTAACCTGACGGTTAGAAGAACCTTTGAGTCAACACAGTGAGTGAACCACTGGTGCCCGTTATTTTTCTGTTGTATATTTTTTATGTTTTATACTTTATAAATCAGTGTATCAAAATGACTAAAGACTTATTTGTATTTTAATTACCTACTCATATGTTTCCAACGAAAATGAACTTTAAAATCAACTTTAAATATTTTTTAAATTGAAGGATAGTTAATAATTTTAAAATGAATGAGATCCTGTAGCACTATTATTATTGTCTATTATGACAAATTGTAATATATACGAATAAAAAAAAAAAAAAAAAAAAAAAAAAATTAATTTTAACAGTCGTGTCAAGTGAAAGTCGTGTGTTGCGCGCACCAGATTTTTTTAATAATGTTTCACTGTTGCCAAATTGAAAGTTTTTTTGGACTTTAAATAGTAGCAGAAACACAATACTATCACTGACGTTACCTTATATGATTGAAGGTCTATCTAATCAAGTCAGTATTCATTTAAGTAACGGATAAGAATGCGTTTTTGTATTATTTATCTTTCTAAAAGGAGCTTAGCGAGTTTTTTTTTAAATTTAATTTTAATGAATGAATCATTGATTATAATACATGGTTGAACTGACGACCACCTATTAGTATTATAGTTGTCTCTTACCACCCAGTGGCTTAACATTGTATCATGTTTTCTATCGGGAAACTAGTCTATGTGAATATTGTATTGAGACAGTTCCTTACGAGGAAAAATATCCTTTAACAGCCCTCTGACTTGACATCTTACACGTGTTCTCGGGTTAAGGTTGCTATGGAACTTAGGACAAACAAAGTTCCATAGATCTTTTCAACCTAAAATTGTTAACAGTTTTGGCACTTCTGTTTGGGTTTAGTTATGATAGCTTAAATATAAGATAAATAAATAAAAATATTAAACTGATGACCGAAAATACTGTATAACGAAAGAAAAATATAAATATTCTGAAACCCATACCATTGCCTTTATTTAAAAAGAAAATAAGTTAAATTTGAACAGTTGTAAGATACTCGTATACAGTGTCCTTTAATGATATCCCGCTTGTTCCTGTTAAACAGATCCGTTATTTAGGCCTGCTGCTTGACAAACATGGAATCCTCATACAAGACTGAAAAGACAAGAACCTGCTCGCCGATTTCCGTTACTCCAACGTTTACTTGAAAGACGCTCTAACATTTCACTTAACTACAAAATTTATTTACATGGCAATCATAAGGTCTTGGCTTTGGGGCTCTACTAAACCATCAAACTCTTCTTGTATCCGATCGTCACAATACAAAATCCTCAACGCTCCTTACTTTTTCACCAATAAAATCATTCACAAAGACCTTAATGTTCCATATGTTGCTGATTTGGCCTGTACTAGGTATCATTCTTTCCATGAAAAAATCTACTTCCACTCTAATCCACTAGTTTCAATCCTTGCTTCCGCTTAAATTCCTGACAATCTGCCGAGGCGTCTGAAAATGAGATTGCCTCGAGACCTTCTTGTTTAGATTCACTACCAGAGCGGGAAGCTTCTCTTCATGTTTTTTTTTTCATGTGTTTTATCATTGTAGCATATTTACTTGTTGCATGAAAACATACAGTTGTAAATTTCAATAAATAAATTAAAAATAAAAATATATTTTAAACTGCCTTAACATTCACATCACGCATGGTAATCTAGACTTTTTTGTTTTTCTTCAGATAATATTTACTTATTGTGAATTTCAGGAAATATTTTTAAAAGAAAGGGTTATGTGGAAAATGGATTACTTCGAACCATAATATTTTTTGCCTGTCTTGAAATATTTTGTTTAACTATTTTGGTTTTGCTTTACAAGAATTCCTAGAGTAATCCTATAATCTGCTTTCTAGTGGCTCTTTCAAATACTAGGCTCACGTGTGTTTCGTAAAACCTATGCGTTAGTTTTTTTTTTTGTTTTGTTTTATGATCTAAGTTTCTTGAAGGTCCCATTTAATTATATAATATTTCTTTGTCATTATTAATCTGCAGTATTACCTAAATTTAAATAATAATCATGATTTAACTGTATTATTATTACAACTCGCGGTTCGAGGTAATGTTTCCCAAATCAATACATCCAATCTGACCGAGCATCTATAGCGGAAAATCTATTTCAGAACTTCTGATGTGTTGACTAGAACTTTGCGAATTTCTGCCGAGCAACCATTGAAATCAGAGCATAATGAATCGAGTTGTGCCAATATAAACTATAACTTTCCCTATAAACTGGGTTATAAACCCTTAATGATATACGTTCACCATCTGCTTTATCAAGTAGATCGTCGTTTTATATTGTTGTTATCAAAAGTTACTGGTACATTTCGTGAATGATTCATTTGCATCATGCCTCTAAAAGTTTATGACCATGTTGTACGATTTAACTCTAAATAAGTTCTTAGGGATTGATCTTACAGCTGCTTAAACGTTGTAAAAATCTGAATCTTCAATATGCTTAGCTCAGTTCATAGTGTGTTATAGAGGTTTGCTGATACAATAGTAATGATATAATTTTACTTATAATTTTACTACTTTTTCGTTTAGTGCTGTTATCGTAAATTATCTGTTTGTCTTTTTTCTATTCACAGCAAGTCCAAAAAAACATGGTTTAAATTTCATTTAACAATCACAAACTTTATACCTCTTGGTCAATTTTCAAGTTTCTATCATACACTGTATTGTTTTCGACTGCTTTCTCAGCATTGTCGTTGGTTTTTCGAAAATTCGGAAATACGTCTACCTATTCGGATCCCATGAGTCAAAATAACACAGTCCCGAATAAAAATCTGTTTGAAAAAAATCCAACGAAACCAAAGTTTTATATTTAAGACAACTATCACGCCCGAGATGTAAAAGTAAATTTTTTAAATCAAAATTATAGTACCAGCAGAGCTACTTTATACCATGCATTTCGCACTTTTTAGATTTTTTCTAGAATGGCTCTGAAGATTTTGATTAAACTCCCTATATCGATGTAAAATTTAATAGGCTTTGATGTCATGCCAGTTTCATTCTGATTGAAAAAGTCTGACATGGCTTAAATGCCGATATTTTAAAACTTATTTCTTTAAAGCACCTTTAATTTATAGATTTCACTAAAGGAGAATAATGCAAAAATACTTGGTTTGGTGATTTTATTTTTCAAGGCTGAAGATTATAGAAAAAATGTTATCATGTATACAAAGCTGTAAAACGTAATGCAGAAATATGATAAAATTAAGTGATACTTGTAATAATTATTTATAATAATAATTTTGTTGTTATATATTTATTAATCTAAAATACATATTTCCTACAAAATTGAATAGAATTCATTAAAGTTTTTTTTCAAATCTATCTTTATTTAACAGTTCTTAATTTAGTTTTAAAAACCGAGGTAAGGAAAAGTCGTGTGTTGCAAGACCGGATTTTTTATTCTAGACCTTATTGTTGTTTAGTATTCAATTATTATAAATATAATTATTGTTATAAAAAATAGTTTGAACTATCCTACTATAGCTTTCCTTTATCTCACTACTTCTTTTCCTCACCCTGTTGCAATCATTGCAACCTGTTTTAACATCATAAAGAGAAAATCAGAAGTATAAAAGGGGACTATAACATTTGGTGTTGATTTAACATTAATAGAATTTCAGAGCACTAGGCCGTTTCAATGGGTGCTTGGTGCTCTTATTAAAAAAAAAAAACTTTTCCCTTACACATGAGCAGGCAACCTTTGTTCCCATCTCTGTTTCAACATTTATTACAGAATCCTACAGAAAAGGGACTTTATGAAATATTCTGGGGTAAGTACGATTTTTCATTAATGAATTCTGTTTTACGTTTAGGAGATATAATATAAATTAGTGGTTGACTTTAAATTAATAAACTTTCATTACACTTTAAAGCAGATTATTTAATATTTTTAGTGAAATATATAGCTATATTTTTATAATAGAAAGGATTTTACAAACCCTATTTAATTAGTATTTTTTTTTATTTATCAATATTTTTAGCTGACCTGAGATACATAAAAGCAACATATAAATTTTATTTTTTCAGTTGAATTAAATTTTTAGAAAAATTGTAAAAACAAAGTGATGTGTGCAAGGATCACCCATATAGAGCACAAAATTCAAAGGATGGAGATAAAAATTGAAAATATTATCCACGAGTCCTCCAACTTGAAATCAAGTTATAAAATAATTTCAAACTACAGGTTTTAAAAATCTGTTTACACTCAACCTATTTTACCAAGAAAGGTTAAAATAGTGACATTGTACTAACAATTCCACGAGTCTTTTTTTAAGTAAAACCCCACAAGTATTACATATTAAACATGTACGTGTGATTTATATTCTATTTAAATTTAAATTCGAATTTAAAAAAATTAATTTTTTTAACTTTAAAAAAATGTAATAATTCTTTTAAGATGTTCAGCTTAGTACATATGGAATCTAATAAGTGAAGTCAAAAGTCTTATTTTGATAAAATGATGTACCCCCTCTCTGAATTACGGTTCAGAAAATGTCCGAAATCTATGTTTCAATGAAAATATGAAACATTTGTTCCTTACTATATAAACAACAAAACTCAACTTGCCGTTTGTTCTACATGCTGACCTGTTCACTTGCCAACCGCCTACTCAAAACGTACTTTTAATTTTAATTTTCCTAAAAATATTCACGGAAATAACAACTGTCAAATAAAAACACAAAAAATGAACTGGATGAGAGATGTCCATTTTTAATTAAAGGACTAAATTAAAAGGACGTGCACTAATGGTTACTATTCTTCCTTATGCTTAACGTGTCATCAATGTCATAGCTGGCGATTCTCTTTTACGACAAGTGCTAATAAAAATTATAATATGCATGAGAAAAACATTCTAACTAACTAAAAAATGACAAATTTATCACGGAAAATCATTTTAGAACGGGTCGAAATAAATTCGTGTTGATCTTTCATGATTAAAAGTTAATGCAATTTTTTACTATCGTTTTTATTGCTCCAATTAGCCGGAGAAACACTACCTTTTATTCTGGATATATTTCGCGTGTACATTTATTATTTCAAATTTAGATCTATATCTTAGTCTTGCAAGAGTCATTAAATTAACAAATGAACTAAGAATTTTATTCATTAATGTATCTGTTGTGTAGGAAATGTTACATGGCGATTTTTTTTTAATTACAAGAGTAATAACTATTTAATTACTAAATATATTCAATTCAATAAAACTGTTCTTATACTTACATATAACTGTTTTTTTTTTGTGCTATTGTTAACTCACACTCTTAATTATTTGTATGACAGAGTTCGTACATGCCTTTTGCGCATACATTGCAATTCTACATAATTCAATAAGCTTTGCGTAATAGAAGGCCTTCATATATGTATGTATTTCTATTATTGTATACACCTTATTATTTTGTATAATGATTTAGGAAGTGAGAAACAACTACTAGTAAAGTAAAGTTTAAAAAATGACTTTTGAGTCATTTATGTGAAAATTATTAATGATTAAAAAAAATGCAAATACATTGTATTTAATGATGTTAAAATAAGGGAATAAATTAAAAAAAAGTTTTAATAGAATATAGATGTTAAAGTCCAACAAAGAAATATACGCTGACAACTAAAGCCTGGAGATCGACATCAGGGTAAGAAGGCTTAAATTATATGGGCACATGATGAGGATGAACCCTGAAAGGTTAAACCGGGAAATCTTCCGACGATTCCACCAGCGCAAGAACACGACTGGTTTTTTCAAACAGATCAGGGTCGACATGGATTCAGTAGGACTGAAGGATTCAGACTGTGGGAATAGAGGGACCTACAGAAGGTCACTGAACAATATAAAGGTCTTCGTGGTCAAAGAACGCCAAAAAAGGGATTAAGCGTGGTCGAAGGAAAGGAAGCGCAAACATGCGGAGCTCATGAGGGAAGTATGGAAAAGAAGGAAGTTGAGGAAGCAAACCTGAGCATGATATTCGCGTGGTCTTTAAGGCCTTATCGCGCCCAAAAATTAATTTATGAATAAAATAACATATGTATGCCAGAAAAAAAAAATTAGTCCGTAATTTTAGTTTCTTGTAATTTAAAATTACATTCGTTCTTAGTAATGATGGTTTATGGTGTAGATGATATTTTGTGAGAAAAAATAACTGCAGTTACTTGTATTTATACTACAAAAATGATCAATTTCTGTTTTATTTATAAAATATAATCTATAAAGATGTAAGGAAATAGGTGTCACTTCTATTTCGAAGCAGCTAAACTGAAGCATTATTACTGTCTTTTAGCACGGCTAAGACAAATAAGCATCTCAAAGTTAATAATGACACTGATGCACTAGCGTTTAGTCCCTTCATTATTAATGTAGTGTCTTCTCTTCCAAAAATATCAGGAGTACGAAAACTCAATTGATACTAAATAAGAGAATTGATAGACGCTTGATAGAATAAAATATTAAATAACACTTCCATTCCACGGTACGAAACTTATTAACGTTGTCTTCGAAAATCTTTGCTTATAAATACTTAAAATTGTTAGTCTACCTGCTTGCTAGAAGTGCCAGTAAGACTCAACATCCAATTGACCAATCCGTGCGGTCTAATTTGTCGCTCTTCGGGCGAGGATGCACGGACCACATGGGATAGGATGTACCTTAAGAATCGACCGTCAAGAATAGAGACATTGCGAACGGTCATAAATCCCGATAAGCTAGAGACCCCGAGCTAATTGAATTGGTTGGATCGGACTGTTGGACTGAAGGGAGATAGTTGCGGACGGTAGGGGCCTAAGGTAGATAGCTGGAGACCAATTAATTAGGCCGAGTGGGGTCGCTATCGGAGATAAGGTGGGCTACTCGCGTGGCCCCTCTTCATCTATCAGCCTCCGCGCTGCCCCAGGCCAAATAAAACAGGCCCTTAAAAGCCATACAGCCATATTTCTACCGCTTTTCTCCTTAAATGTACTTGAGGGCCTCAGATCCTGAATGTTTACTTCGTTGTGAGAAACACTGAACCCTTTGGTCAATAATGTATGAATGTTCCTCATGAAACACCATAATCTCATCTTGTGAAGAATGTTGTGAGAAGGATTATCTGTGATGAATACTATATATATTATAATGTTATATTGCGGGTAAATTGTTTGTTAAATAAATAAAATATGTAGAAAAAAAAATCGTAATTGCAATTTACCTTTGATTTTAGAATGAATCGAAATGAAACTTCAGCAACCAACTCATTATCTTATTGACAACACATGAAACTGAATGATAAAGGTAAAAATAGTTGTTGTTGCCAATAAAAGTTAAAATATACATAAATAGTCACATAATGCGCAACACGAAACACAACCTTGTGATTATGTTAAGAATATATTTCCTTCTTATTTTTTTTAAGCGTTTTCCTATTTTTTTTTTTTTTTTTTTATACATTTCTCACTATTAATCAAATAAAGGTAGGCTCATTAACGGTCTGACACAAAACAGAACTGGACTTCAATCATGTAACAAAATGCTGGATTAACACTCATAAAAATAAAACTGAAGAGTTTTAGAGAGTTAGGTACTGTCCTTCCTCTAGCCTGACATGTTATTAGCTTTTATTCATTTGCTTCTTGTCACATTACTATTGACAGGTAAAAATTAATAAATGGACTGAAATATATAAATGTCTAACTACTATCAAGTGAGAGGCCTAATTAATACTTTCAAATAATAATAAATTTTACCCAAATGAAAGAAAATTTAAAAATCCGCAATTCCAGCCCAGTCAGGGGATTATATTTAGTATAACTGCTACCAGACATTGAAGAAAATTCAGTTTCATGTGGGTATAACCAGGTTATTCAAAATAATTTGATTCTTTGTGATCAAAATATTAAGAATAGGTGAAATCGATGTTATAACATCAATATAATTCTTGTTTCGGTTTTTGGAATAAATGTTAGTTTTTCATATTGGCACCTGCTTCTCTTAAGTATGAAATTTTAGTTCTTTTAGACTTTTCTTTTTCGAACCACTGTACATCGAATTTTATTGAATTATATCTGTTGAAATTACATTATTTATGTATTTAAAGAAAAATACAGTTTAAGTTTCATTTAAATTGATACTTAATTTATCCTTAACACATTCGATTATGGTAAGATGACTTTTGACAGGAGATAATAAAAAATATGAAGATAAAAAAATGCGTTTAAATGAATATTGAATAAATATGTTTCATGTAGTAGAATATTTATTTAGATATTTAGTTACTTTCTAGCTTAAGAATTTATTTTATGACTTTATCTAATTTACAGAGTTTGCTTATTCTACCGCATAAAAAATATGTAACTTAGAAAGTCAGTTTTAGTGCTAGTTCATGAATAAATATAAGGCATATTGCAAATTAATTACTGAGTACATAAGGTATACTTGGTATAATCTTATCAATTGCTTTAATATTTTCATGTTTTATAGCGACTGACTTTTGTCAGTGAAAGTTCGTTGACCTGAAATCAATAAAAGCTGTGTAAAGATGATCTCAGGGTGTTTTACCTTTATATCCGCTTGGGAATTAAAATTATCTTAAGTTATCAGAATCGTCAGGTTGTAAGAATTATAATTGTCTTAAGAAAAGTCTGTCAATTAAGATATATGTTATTGTATGATGATAAGAAACTTCTTATTTTATAATTAATTAGTTTTGATTAACTATTTTTGGTTGGGGAATAAAGGATCATCATGATTTTCTGAAAATAGTGTGCATATATATATTTTAAAACTTATCTGTAATTTTTAAAGTAATAAAAATATTTGTTTAATCATTGCTGTTTTTATTTACACATTATAAATCAAAAGAAAAAAAAAAAGCTACTATCGGGTGTTATTTTTATAAGTACAGAGAAATTTCTGTTATAATCACCCCATAAACACAAATATTTTCAACAATTTTCTTGATGAAAATGAAAATACTTGCCACTTTTTATTATTATTATTAAACACACACACACACACACATATATATATATATATATATATATATATATATATATATATATATATATTATAATATATATATTATATATATAGTGTGTGTAATATTATTTTTTTATTTGTTTTTTTAGAAAGAAAAGTAAATTTTATTATGGGACCTTCTGTCCCCTAAGAATAACAGTACAAAGATGACCGCGATGTTTTGTGCCATTAAAATTTTAAAAACCTACCAACCAACAGTACAAAGTACAAAAACTGAGTCTTGTATATGGCATAAAAATAAAAACATTAAAAAAACAAACTTAAGGTTGTACTTATATTATTAATAAAAGTAATAAACACGGTTGCTTAAACGACATACAACAGTAGTAACTTGCATTTTTTATAAATTAGTAAATACAACAACAATAGTACATTTATATATTATTAAATAATACTAAACACATGTGCATGCAGAGATACTATATTTGTACCTCACACTAATATCATAAAATCATAGAAAGAAAAGTTTTTGTTAACATATTTGTAGTGTTCCTCATTTTAAAGTGAAATATGATTATTATTCTTAATTTTGTATACAATTATTCGGAAGATTGATTACTGAGGATGATGGAATAATTTGTTTTTTAAAAGAGATTAAGCTATATGCTTTGTGTATAGAGGTAGGTATGGAATTCCAAAGTGAGATGGCAGGCAAACTAATGGATTTTTTAAAGGATGATGTTTGATAAGAAGGAAAATAGAGGTTAATTTTTTTTTTTTTTAGCATAACAACAATCAGTCTAAATGAAGTTCACTGTAGATAGTGATTTTTAGCTGGAAAATAATCGTACTACAGATTCGAAATATAATACATTTATAGTAAGACGATTAAGAATTGTTTATTCACTAAAGAAATTAGATCGAGGTTTATTTTATTTTAGAAGCATAATTAGTAATGCATATTGTATGTTATAATTAAATAAATGGTTTTATATTTATATTTCTGTGACAAACATATGATTAATTATACTATTTAAAAATTAATGCTTGAGTAATAAAAATATTTTTTTGGTTTTTATATAGTTTTTAAAAATATATATTGACGAACACCTAAATTATTGTATAATAGATATAATTATTGCTTAAAAGGTTTTTATTTGTTTCTAGTATAAAACGTATAGCCTTGAGGGAAGGGTTTAGAAGTAGGAAAGTTGGATCCAGTAAGCAAATACAATTATGCTAAATGGTCCATGGAAAGCATGGAATAAATAGCCACGATCAGGACCCTAAGCGCCTTAAATCACTCCATTCTCGTGTTCTGGAATCTCTAATAGGGACGACTTTCATTACCTACCCAAAAGGGAAGGGGGCCAAAGTGGAAAATTAAATAGGATGTGTCGCCTTGCTCCCTTAATATATTATCATAGCGCACGACATCTGTCACTGAATTCACACATTACTGGTTTTAAAGGTTGCTCCTTTAGTATTTAACTATTATAGTCACCTAATTTATTTATTTATTTATTTTTTTAGCCTGTGTTCCAGTATAAACAGTAGTCTCACTGTTCCCGTGCATTCCAAAAGAGTTTTTCATTACCAACGACAACCTTTTTTTTCTCCCTATATTCACTATTCGGGATTCTATATTTACTTAAATATCGACTGTTATATAATTTCGCGCAACACCTGATTTTCCTTACCTTCATATAAAAATCAATTAAAGAAATTTTAAATAAAGTTAGTAATAAAAAAGGTTAAAGAATTACATTGTGTTTCGATAGAACATTAAACATCTGTTATGTTATTATCTACAATAATCACTCAGTTTTTTTCCCTCTTTTCATTATTCTCCGTTACCTTATACAATTATATATATGATATTACTATGATAAAAAAAAAAAAAAAATATGTTTGTTCTTTTCTCATTTAGTTGGTTATGAAATTCGTTCAACTTGTCTATTTGTCCGTTTTTTATCAATTTTAACAAGATTGAATGGTTAAGTTTCTTCCCATCTACAAAATTAAAGATACTTAAAAAGAAAACAAAAAATAGACTAGTTTTATCAGAACGAAACCTACATAAGTTTATTAAATTTTACACTCATGTAGCGAGCTTCATCGAAATCATTTCAGCCGTTTTCGAGAAAATTAGGCATAATTGCTTTTAAAATATGAAATTCCGGCTTCACATTTTATCATGTTTGAGACTTACCAGAGACCCATGCTACTTTCGAATATGCCTTCCAATGGTATATTATACACATTACCGGACATATGTTTTCGACGACGTCGAAAATGAACGAGTAACTGAATTAATAAGAGAAAAACAAACCTTTGTGTGCATCTAGTTATTTATTTGAGCCGTAGGCACAACAAAAAATTAGAAAATGTTTGTCTTGTATTCGAAAGAAATATTGAATGACTTTTCAATCGTCTATGCTTGACAAAGTCCAACTCTCTTTCAGCGGGCTTTGAGTACAACAGAATCCCAACACCTGTAACGGCTTTACAAAAAAAAAACTGAAGCTTGGTGGTGGTAGGGGCTAACTAATTATGAGAATTGATTTTGGCCGAAATCGATGGCGCGTCCTCGACTAACGAACTGTCGGTGTTGCCTCTCGTTGGCTTAATGCTCTCGCCACATCTTTTAGTCTTGGCATTTTTTTGTAATTGCCATATTGTAAAAAGCAGCATCACATTATAACTATCTTTTGGGTGAAATATGCATGTTGCATGGTCAATTGCAAACCTACAATTTGATAATATCTTCTTCAGTTTATGGTCTACGAAATGATTCCTACTTAATATTACAGGGTGTTTCTACTGTAATATCTTTAAAATAATTGAATGGCAATGTGAAATTACCTTGTTTTTCTTGTTAATGAAACTTTTTTTGTATTTTTTTTTTATACTTATGTTTTTAGCGTTGAAATCGTTCTTTGTTTTGTCTATAAACCTGTTCCAAAACAGCAATAAATTATTTAATTTCAATCATTTGGTCCAAAGTTTTATAAACAAAGTACCTTTCATTTTGAATGATTAGTCGAATTATTCATTATGCTTGTTGCATCATAGAAAGAATAGATATTATTTTATTTTTATTACCTGAGAGAATTACGGGATTTTCTGTGGTAGAAAAAACAAGACCATTTCTTTTCTACTCCATAAAGAAAGAAAAATTATACTACTTAAAATATATTACTAAATTTTAATAATTTATTTGATTTTTATTAAGTCTAAAACATTACAAAACCATAATAAACTAGTACTATTGTTATGTACAGTTAGTCAAATTTTTTAAATGTATAGCTGATAATAATAATAATAATAATATATATATATATTTTAAAAATCTTTCAGACTTTGCCGTTTATCATTTCTGATTTTCATGATTTTTTTTTTACCAGCTGTTCTAGCTAACATCAAAACAAAATTTTGACTTTTTTTAAAGTACTTATTTCTCTATTTAGGAAATAAGTTGTGAGAAAAATAAATATATAGAGCTCATCCTTATTTTTATTGTTAGTTTTTGTTTTGATATATCTTAATTTTCATATTTTCAAAATTGCCAGAATTATAGAGATATTACCAAAACATGTTTTCAGCTGTGATGATAACTTAAATCGGCTTCAATAGTAAAGGTATTAACAAGAATAATATTTTATCCACGGTTTCAGGAAAAAATATAGAATAACTTGTATAAATAAAAACATAAAAATCGAAAATAATGAGCTGAAAAATTATGAAATTTGGACGATTTAAAATTGCTCCGTATATTTATTTGTCCTATCACATCATAAGCTCATCATCTCTAAAATTTGTAAATATTCAACCTTTCCTCAAGTATATTTTAGACTTTTTCAATTCTGTTAGTTATAGAGTAAGTGAATCATCATTTTTTCGTTTAAGGTTTTCATTCCGTTACTACTGGAAAGGTTTCAATATAATTTCAATTTGTATGCACATTATATTTCATATTACTTAAGCATTGACAATTTTACTAATTCTATATGAGGTGTTTTGTATTAATTTTTATAGCACCGTCAAGATGTCTCGTATATGACATTTTGTAAGTGTTAATGTGACGTAGAAACATTTAGTTTTAAATTAGCTATTGACTTGTGCGTTTCTGTAAATTTGAGAAAATGGTGCTATCTCTGAAAGGAAACGTTCAAGCTGTCGTCCCGCTTCATTAGCTCGGGGCAAAATAACAGTTTAATTTCGAAAAATAAAAATGAAAGAGAAGATTAGAAAAAATAGAGGAAAGAAAACCGGTTGATCGGGTTACGCCGACAGAGAAACAGGGCACTTAAAACTAGAGCCGTCACGTCTCAAGGAGTCTCAAAAGTTTCAATCAACATATTACTACCTTCTTCAGTAGTTTTATCTTCGAAAAAAAAAGTACTGATTACTTTTCGATTTTTATGAATTCATATTTTTACTTCCCCCGCCCATTATGGTTGACTTTTATTTCTATAGTAAAGAAGACGAGAGTCTTGTTGGTTGTTTTTTTTTTTTTTTTCTCTTTACTAATATTTTATCTGTACAAAGAATAATAAAAATCTTCGTTTTTTAATAATAAATTATTTATTCCTGCTAATCATTGACAAGCTAATCAGAGGTTTAAATAAAACAAAAAAAAAAAAAAAAAAAATATATATATATATATATATATATATATATATATATATATATATATATATATATATATATAAATACCTTTTATATTTGCCCCTCGTTAATTCCATTTCCGTAATTCATTTACATCCGATAATAGTAATGATATAATAATTAATAACAGGTCACTTATAGATTTTATAATTTGATTTCTGTTTATTTTAAAAACATACAAGTGAACGTAAAATACTTGTATAGTTGATTTAATATGCAATAGATAAAGAAAAAGGATTTTATATTCATACAGTTATAATATTGGAATGAATATGAATTTATGCATTAGGTCAGTTGTCTCGTCTTTACAATCTACAATTTTCTATATAATAGTAAATACACTTAAAGTTGGTTTGCAATGTGTTTTATTCTAAATAATAAACGGATATAATATCATTCCACATAATTATTCAATACGTTTACTTTTATTTTATGTTTCCTTAAATTAGGAAAGAAATAAAGTCCCGGTTAAATGTGCGAAATGCGTGTTGTTATTCAGGTGCTAAGTTACTTAGCTCACGGCTTCTATCTAAAAACTTAAATGTTAGAATTTATAAAACTATTATTCTTCCAACGGTTCTTTACGGATGTGAAACGTGGCCGCTTACTTTGAGGGATGAACCACGGCTTAAGGTTTTTGAAAATAAGTTACTGCGTAAAATATTTGGTCCGAAGAGACATGAGGCACTGGGGAGTTTAGAAGGTTAACAACGCGGAATTGCGGAACTTGTATCATGTGAATATAATTGAGTTGATATGTCGCGGAGACTCAAATGGGCGAGTAAAATTGTTGGGCTCGGTGAGGAACAGATTCCGAGAAAGTTGGTATTTGCTGATCCGACTGGTAGGCGTCCGGAAGGTTGGCCGAAGCGGCGATAGGAGGATTGCGTTAAAGATTATCTCGGGGGCTTGGTCTTGACCGGAGAACATTGGACGAGTCTGTGCAGGCGAAGTTTGGTGGTATCGTCATCGAGCCTTCGGGTTCAGTAAGCCTATATTATTATTCCTTAAATTATCCTTATACATTTACTGTTTTATTTTTAAATTATTGTATATGTGTGGAATGTATACATGGTATTCATAGTTTTTAATGAAGTGGAACGTTTGCCTAGTAATAAGTAGGTATAGTTTTTAAACATATATGTTACTGGAACAACAAAGATGAATACATGTCTAATCTATAATCATAAAACATCTCTTCATTTCTCTTCTCATTCTAAAATTAATGCCCCTAAATTGCTTTGGTTTCGGCCCTATGAAAAGCTAATTTTTCCGGATTTCTTTTCTTCCATAAGGTCGTTTGTTTCGGGAACAAAGCGATTCATCAATCGATAGAACCCATCGTCAATCAAAATCAGATCCTTTTATAGAGTTTTTCTTTTGTTTTTAGAAACATTAAAAATAAAAAAAAAAACACTTAAAAGAATTGTTTTTTCTATATTTTAACTGATAACTGGTTTTTCTATATTGTTAAAATTTACAGGCAGTTATTGGTATTAAAAATAAATAAATTGTTCCCTTTTATCTAAACGTTGGACATGTATAAAAGTTTTATTTCAGATAGTTATCTTAAATTTGTTTCAGGCTGTATCTTTCGTTTTCTTGTCACTAAGTCAACAATCTGTCTGCAAGCACTTTATTTGTAATAGCTATTATCAATGTCTGTCTCGGAAAGATTGTAAAAAATTATGAAAATAATACGAACATCAATAAGAATGCTATTTTAATGGTAATTGAGAATCTACTTAATTCTCTTGGCTGCTGATTTAAACTTCTATTTATCTCCCTAATGTTTGTACTTTTTATGTTTTGGATGCCTTCATTTGCCATTTATTTTATTTATTCTTAACGATAGTTTTTTAAGTTCTATTAATCATTTTTTTTTCTAGTACCAATACTCTTTAAACAGTCATATTATCAGTAAATGCTATTTGCTTATGAGTCTTCACTAGTGCCATTCTAGATAGCTATATGCTTCTGTTTTTGCTATAGCTTTTAAACCTGGTTTAAATTCCCTTGTCTTACAACATTGTACAGAAACTTTAATAACTTCTAAATAGATCAATCTTTAAAGCCGCTAATAAATTGAAAAATTAAGACATTGATAATTAAAATTTCAATAAGACCTTTACTGTATTCCATACAAAGATTGCTCTACATCAATAGTCGGTATGTTATTTCAGGCAGTAACTCCTATCTGTTGCTTGTTGTTGATCTCTGATAACGGACGTTTAAGATGGTCAAATCTTGCTGCCACGTTGCCCACCTATCAACGCAGCCTTGGTCTAACTTCTCTTCTTGTCATATATAAATGTTCTTCGAGTAGCTTTTTTTTGGAACTTGATTCGATTCTATACTTACAATGTGACTAGTCCATAGGATTATGTTTACTTTTATCAGCCTTACAATATGAACATAAATATGTTACAATATGAACATAAACATAAGGCTTATACAGATTCATAATTTCTATAGTCTATAGTTCTTTGGCATGCTCCTGTGCCTTCGTTAGGGTCCAGCATTCGGAACCGTGGACAGTGAGCACAAACGCCGCTAGAGATCGCTGGCGCGGCAACGACCACGGTTCATCTCTATTTACGGCGTCAAGGAGTAGCTTTACAATATATGATTAATTAAGTATAAATACTATTTTTAATAAATACAAACAATTCATCAAAATATATTCATATACTTTGTAGAATTATTGGTACTCGTTAAAAATATTATTATTGTTTAATTCTTACATTCTTAACCTTAGCTGCCATATAGAAATTCCTTGTCCTAAAAGTTCTCGTGTTAATAGACTGCAGAGCGCTTTAAGATTCTCTTGTGCTATAGATCCTCAGAAGTATTCAGTTTTAATGGCTGGAAGTCGCTAATCCTGAGAAGACCTTCAAGGAAATACAAGACCCCCCGGATGACAGTTGCCAATTAGGGTCCTCTAAGTTCCTTAATGAGTTACTTTTCACGGACGGTGTTTCATCCCTTAAACCTCTCTGGATTAGGCTTGAATTGAACGGTTCAATCCCCGGCTCTTTCTGGATGAGGTGACTCCGGGTCAGGAAGTCTGCCTGGCTAATTTCGCTTAGGGTTTCCTTCGGGGGTGGGATTATGTGTCTAATGGCTTCTTACAGGCCATTGAAATTAATTCCCCCTTTGAAGGCAAGAACTAAACTAGTCTTCTAAGAAGATGGAATGATCTTGTACAAAGTCGTTCAATTATGGACTATTTGATCAGTTCGACTTTGAGGACGATTGATTGGTCTCGACTGTAGTCCTTATGGAATTCCACCTTAAAGTATAAAAATAAATTTAAGTAATAAAACCATAAAAGTAATTTCAATTTTATATTTATTGATAATTTAAAAGTTGAATATTTAAAATTAAACATACAAAGTTTATTTAAATTAATAAAACATCAAATGCTTTTTATTTCCACTACCATAAAAAATGAAAAACCAATGAATTATCTTTTTAAAACTTGCATATTTATCTTAAAAAGATAAATGTTTTTGTTTTTAGACTAATGTTTATTTTGCACATTTAAGACGGTGACGAAGAAAATCGGACTATAATAATATATTATTATTTTCTTAGAATGAAGTATGTTAAATTTAAAAATTGGTGAAAGTATCTTACCCTTAAGAGTAAATATTATTTTATCTATATATATGATATATATGTATAAATATATATATATTATTATATATATATATATATATTATATATATATATATATATATATATATTTTTTTTTTTTTTAAAACGTTTTTTGCACATTTATAATCATTAAGACTTAAACTTTTTTCTGATCTCCTTTAATGTTAAAAAAAAACTCCAAAACAAAGAAAGCAATGTTGCAAAACAAATTAGTGCAACAGTACAGGCCTTATCCGAACTTACGCTACCCAAGAGTTAAACAACATTTTAATATATCTTGTATTAGTATTTTTTTTTTTTTAAATTATGAACATTACAACATAGATATCGAGAAAAAAAAGTTTTGATTTTTTTTTATATAAATCTTATCTTTGAAACATTTTTAGTGTTGAGGAAAAATCAGACAAGCAACTTTTTTATTTCTATATATGATTAGTAATGAATCGATGCAACACGGAAATCTGTTTGATTTTTAATTAATCAGATTAATGTATAAATCCGAAATGGTTCAAAGGTTTATTTGTTTGAGGATGAATAAATAAATATTTGTTTTTATGCTGAATTTCCAACTTTTTCAATACTGACATATTATTTTTTTGCCTTGTAAACAGTACTTAATGATTCCTAAAATTGTTTATGAGATTAGGTTACTGAAATCTGTTCGAATGAATGATATTTCGGGCTGAGACGGTCGTAGTATGCAGTCTTTAATGTTCCAACCTTTCCCGTGAACTTATTCCGACCCCGAATCGATTCACCGGTTGGCATTCGCGTAGCGCCTATAACGATTTCCTCGATGGAAGTCCATAAAGATATGCCGAAGTTGGGGGAATGCTCACCATTAGTCGAATCAGCGTTTGCTATGAGTGAAATTACCCCCAATCGGGGAAAATAGCTGGCATTTTTTGCGGTATGGATATATGTGGAATTGCGGGATTGGAAAAATTAGCATTTTAGCGTACTGGGTTTTGGAATTCATAGAAATATATTGGAAAGTATTCAAGATCGGGTCAGTAAAATGTAGAGATCCATTGTTAATATAGTGTAGAACAAAGATTGAAACGAATTAGTTATGCCATACAAATAATAATAATAATAATAATATAATAATAGGCTTACCGAACCCGAAGGTTCGATGCCGATACCACCAAACTTCGCCTGCATAGACTCGTCCAATGTTCACCGGTCAAGCCCAAGCCCCCGAGATCAGCCTTAATGCAATCCTCCCATCGACGTTTCGGCCTACCTTTCGGACGCCTACCAGTCGGTTCAGCGAATACCAACTTTCTCGGAATCCGTTCCTCACTAAGCCCAACAACTTTACGCGCCCATTTGAGTCTCCGCGATGCTATCAACTCAATTATATTCACAGGGTACAAACTCCGCAATTCCGCGTTATGGAACCTTCTAAATTCCCCAGTGGCCTCATCTCTCTTTGGACCAAATATTTTACGCAATACTTTATTTTCGAAAACCTTAAGCCGCTGTTCATCCTTTAAAGTAAGCGGCCACGTTTCACATCCGTAAAGAACCGTTGGAAGAATAATAGTTTTATAAATTCTAATCTTTAAGTTTTTAGATAGAAGCCGCGAACTAAGTAACTTAGCAACTGAATAATAACACGCATTTCCCACCTTTAACCGGGACTTTATTTCTTCCTGGATTTTATTTTTTCTAGTTATAATTGAACCTAAATACTTGAATTTCTCTACGTTTTCAAAAGTATGACCTGATACATCAATATCACCAAGATCGACACCGTTTCTGCTACCGATCATATACTTCGTCTTATCGGTATTTAATTCGAGTCCTATTTCTTTACCGGTTTTTATTAACACACTTGTATTTAGTTGTATGGTTTCCGTGTCTTCACCTAGCAGTACCAGATCATCGGCATACCCCAAAACCGGAATCTTGTCACCCTTATTTAAGCCTTTCTCGGTACAAATCACCTTTTCTATGACATTCTAAAGCTATATTAAATAACACAGGTGAAAGGGAGTCACCCTGTTTCAAACCCGATCGAACCTCAAATCTCTCGGAGTAATTATGACCGATTCTAACTTTATGGAATGTTTCCGACAAACACATCTCTACTAGGTTTACTAACTTTTTAGGTATTCCCTGTTCAATCATGATGTTATATAGCTTCTGACGGTCTATTGAATCATAAGCCTTTTTAAAATCGATATAAAGTTGATGGACTACACCGTTGTATTCCAATTTTTTCTCTAATATTTGACGTAAGGAAAATATTTGGTCAATAGTCGAGCTATTCCGCCTAAAACCACATTGGTAATCTCCGATAATTTCCTCAGCGTATTCCGTGATTCGACTAGTTAGAATTGACGAGAATATTTTATAGCATACTGGGAGAAGAGAGATCCCACGATAGTTGTTACAATCCGACCTCGGTCCTTTTTTGTGAATCGGAATAAGTATTGATCTTTTCCATTCTTCGGGCATTTTTTCAGTTTCCCAGATCTTTTTAACTAAAAAATGTATTTTGGAAACGCCCGCTTCTCCACACGCCTTGATTAATTCACTCGTGATATTATCATTTCCTGCTATGCCATACAAAATAAAATTTAAATGAGTTGTATTTATTTATAGACATTGAGCTGTATCTGTTAAATTATATATAGATATAATTAATAAATATACTTAATATCTCTGCTTATTTTATAATATAAGTTATGAATTTGA
Source organism: Piezodorus guildinii (assembly GCA_023052935.1). NCBI lineage: Eukaryota > Metazoa > Arthropoda > Insecta > Hemiptera > Pentatomidae > Piezodorus > Piezodorus guildinii. Next base: position 112,779,346 of record CM041293.1, on the reverse strand, counting down.
AACACTCGTCCCCAAAATAAAACGTTCGACCTTACCAACGGTATATAGGGCAATCTTTAATCTTTATCAAGATTCGTCAATCCAACTTAGATAATGTCAGTTAATATTACCGACATAAAGATCATACTTCAATATTTTATATTTTTATCGGACAGGTATTCAGAATGAATATAAAAAAAAAAAAAAAACCTCTTCCTTCCAGTGGTAGGTGGTGAGTATTATTTCCATACCGCAGTTTAATGATTCAGTAATAGCTGGAAAATAAATCCCTCGATTCTTCTTCTTTTTTTTTTTTTTTTTTTTTTTTTTCTTTTTACTTTAAAATGGGCTGTGGTGGAACAAATGTTTGGGATTACTGTAGAAATTATTGGAGAGAAATGAAGTAGTTTCTCTGCGTTGGATTAGTTGGAATTCTAGTTTTCCTCTAGTACATATTCTATGTTTATCTTCCCAGGAATGCTTTTGGTACCATTCTCCCACACTATAGCGATGGTTGTTTAGATATTTTAATGTATATATAACCAAAAATTATTACAATATTTGGATCATTACCTAGCACAATTTAATATTTAAAATTGATTAAAATATAATAAATAATTATGAAAGATTATTTACAAAAATATTTGCTCAATGGGACTCGAATTCTCGATTGCTGTGCAATCTTCTTTTAATTTTTGTCATAGCGATTGGTGTCTACTATTTTGATCTGTTTGCTTATCTTAAAACTTGAAATGGCCCTGGATTCAGTTCAAAGCTTAAATAAGAGGCTGTCAAAATCACGTTAAACCACCAGGTGTTCCCCAAATTAACGGTACCTCTGGATTGTCTTTCAACTCCACGGCTGATGCACGGCTGAATCGGTTATTCCACCACAAACCTGACTCCAGACCAAGAGATCATCATTGTGCCTCAATCCCCTTTTCCTACCAAACCACTGAACTACGATGCTTCTCGAAAAATGCAATAGGTACAAGCAAATTATAAATATTTACAAAAAAATAAAGTTCTATTTTTTTCTTAAAGAATGAAGAGAGTAAGATACTCTATAAATATAAATATTAACGTCTGAGCTCCCAATAATACTTACGATGTTTTATCAAATCCTTATATATTTAGTAACTTTTTTTTTTTTTTAATTTGGTAATGAAACTATCTTTCACTATTAAAAATAGAAATTAAAATTAACTTTTTCGGCCAGAGGTGAATGCAATTTCAACCAAGCGTGTAATAAGCCAGAAAGGACTCTGATGTGAGTTGAGAATGGTGGGATTAAAAATAACAAAACAAGGTTTGCCCCTCGGCGTGTCGTGCTATGTTGTGGGGGTGTGTTGGTGTTGAAATATTGCTAACGGTAGCCTAGGCGGTGGTTAATGTATAGAACCTAGTTCCTGGCTACCAATTCATGACATCTCATTTTCTGTGTATGTTTCTTCTTTTCCTCTAGGTTTACTCTTCTGTCCTTCTATCTCTCACAGAGGAATAACGACTTTTTTTCCTGCTTGCCAAATATTAACTTTTTATTCGGTCACAATTTTAATTTTATCTACTTCCTTTTTTTTATTTGGAACAAATTTGCTTCAAACTGAAAAGGATCGGTTTGAAATGTTAAACTATGGCTGCTCTGAGACCTGATAAAGAAATCCTCATAAACATCATTTGAATTTATAAATTTGTATGTATTTATATATATAATATATATATATATATATATATATATATTATATATATATATATATATATATATATATATATATATATAAATATAAATAATAAATAAAAAACAAACATTTTTATTTAAAGTTAAATCATTATTAGAGAATTGCCTAAACCCACACCAATGGACGCATGCATCAGAGTGTGTGATAATTTGTGGATGGTGGATGGTGTTAGCAGATACGGGGTGATAACTACAGCATCTGTTTCACTTGAATACTCTCTCCCCTGGAGTCTTCTCGTATCGTGTTTGACCGCAATCTATGCTCCATACCCCCACGAGGAAATTATTTACACCGTGTTTAGGCACACAATAGACATTTGCTATAGTTAATGAACCACCATTCATAAATCATGACAATCAATTTTTCTCTGAAAAATGAAATATAAAACATTATAGGATTAATCGAAAAGATGTAATAATTATTTTTCTATAATCTTCCTGTTTACTGTAAACGGTTTTTAACAGTTTTTGCTGGACCACGACCATCAATACCTCGATCAGTTGCTGGCATTCCGGTATTGGAAAAAAGTGAGAAAAGGAGAACCATGTCTCGCGTCATATAAATTCGATCCTAGAACATCTCTGGAAACAAAGGAATCAATAATAAATTGAATATTGAATATAGTTCTAATATATCTTGTGTGAACTATAACGTAAAACATTCAAATGCGTCCAAGATTGTGTGCCACAGGATATTTTTGCTGCTTAGGCATTCACCTATTGCTCATGTTTTACACATTTTTTTTTCTTTTGTGATTGGAGGTAAATGGACATTGTGAGTCGCGCTTTTAGATTTTTCCGTCATTATAACCACCGTCGTATTGGTTTGACATTTGATAGATTCCTATCTTTATAAAAATCCGGGTATAAGTAGTACATGTTGAACGATGAGTGTTGGGAGTTAGCTCTGCCGCTGAGCTCCCTGATGAACGGGTCCATTCCTCTATGTAACTTGGGATCACTTTATGTTGTCCCACTCGGATCACTTACTGGTCCAGCGGTGGATTATTGCAGTTCCCAACCCTCAAAATCCTGCAGTTGCGGCTCTCATGCTCAACATTCATATTCATGTAGAGAACGGTATGCTAATAGACCCGTAACTGTGAGTGAAACGACTTTGATCTCCCCAATAGGTCCTCGTAATGTATTCAAATGAAGCTACCGCTCCCCCCACGTCTGTAAGACGCCAAGGCCTTGCTGAAAAACATACATTAGAAGTCAGTGGGGAAGAGGTAAGTTGTTTTATATGGTACTGCCTGGTCTAATAATTCAGGAGGCACTTATTACTGTTAATCCTCTATCTGTGACTTCCTTTCTTATATGCGGTGCTGTAAAGAACTTTTATCTAGACCTTAATGGTCATCGGTCCTGGATGAACCAGTCCGACCCTCAGTCGGTCGTTTTCTTCCAGGATCCTGTCCCTCCAAGACTATTATCTTGGGATTCACTCCTGAATAATTTTCTCTTACTCAGGCGATTGTACTGCATTTTATTTTAGGTATAATGATTTCTTGAATCCGGTGGGACTGGTATATTATATTCAGTTGGTGTCTAGAGTGCTTGTTCTACTTCTCCCTCGAATTCAAACCTGATCCGACTTTAGTACCTTCCACGACAGCAAACAAAGCGTCCATAGTATGTTGCGGTAATTGAGAAACGTTGTATATTAGCTCGAGTTATGCGCCACGGTCAACTTGGTAAAACCGCGACTGGAATTATCTTGTGTTAAATATGTCCTCAGTTTGCGAAGCCATTAAAATACCACTAAACATTAATGCCTTTACCATTAGTGCGCTTTCCACATTCCGATTGCCATTTCGGTGGTGTGGTTGAGGGTTACATCAACTTTGTAATTGGTTTAGTAATATTTTATGCAATAGTAATTAATTTTCATTCAAAAGTCATAACATTTATAATTTATGCCACTAAGGGATTTTTTAATATGATATAATAAAAAAACCTTCAAGTTTAAATCTTTTTTTTATACCAATTTTGAAATTTAAAAAATCTTTAAACCATATCCTCTCTCTGCTTTAAAAGAATGGTTATTTCAAGTCGTATAGTCAGTAAAAAAAAAGTTACATAATTGAATACAGTCTATGTTTTTTTCTAAACATGGAATCATTTATTCGTTTTTGTTTCTATCTTCTTTTAGTGAAAATTTAAATATATATTTTAAAATTATTTATATGTAGGGAAAGAAGAAATGATACCTTTATCCACCATTCGGTTACATATTTAATACATTTTGCCTTTGTTTAGGCAATGGCTTAATTTTTGTAAAATAATACAGAGTAAATCCAAAATTTGACTCTCTGACCAGTTAATTTCAACTGTAATAGTATTTTAGCATTATTACCTTGTTTTTTTTTAAAGTTAAATCTCTTTGATTCCCTATTCTGTATTAGCACCATAACGATATTATCTAATTGGTAAAGTTTATGAAAGGAGTAATGTTGATTCAGTATTCAGAGGTAAAATGAAAAAGTTTTCAGAAGGAAAAATGTATTTGAGGTCAGTGAGTTATTCCTTCCTTGCAAAAGTTTCTTTATTCCCTTGAGATTTTCCCTCATGGTGTATTAATATTTCCACGAGAATTTTCAATACCCCCCTCTCCTTACCCATGTTAAAATACTTATTTTTTCAAGGTTTTAATTGTAGAAATTATAATTATTTCATTATATAAAAAAAAAAGATACTCAATTAGATAAAAAGAGCTCAATTGTTGGGCTCCGTAATTTATATATATTATCCTAAAGTAAATTTTCATCATTATTATATTTTTTTATCCAAAATATAATGAATCTTCTCTCACAAATATTTCGTTTGTGGTCCCCACCTATTATCTTACCTTCATTTGCCTATATTGTATAAAATATATACAATTAATTGGAGAAATCTTTGTGATCTAAAACTTTAATTTAAAAAAAGTAAAGAAAACAATTTTTTCTTGCTATAAAGATATCGTATTCTTGCCATGGAATATTCAGTCATTGAGGTAATTACCTTTATTTCTATTTGGCTGCTGTCATTGTAATTTTCATATAATTTGTGAAAACAGAGGGGGCCCAAGGCTAAATTTATTTTCATTAAAAATATGTTTTAATAAAATAAATAGACATACTATGTTGAGAAATTAGTTGGAGGTGCAACCGCCGAAGATAGATTATTATTTGCTAAAACTCGTTTACTCCATCCCCAAAAAATAAATTGTAGTTCTACAATCAAATCATCAAAAAATTCCACAAATACTAAAACCACCTGCTAACGCCACCACACTTGTCTCGCTGTCTCAAATTGTTGAATCGCAAAGGTATTATTAGGCCAGACATCCTACATGGAGCGCTGCTGCTCTCAAATATATCAACATCTAGGTATGAGTAATTTATAGGCTTGTATAAATTGTATTGATTCCGTATTTTTTATATGTTTTATTATTATTAGTTTATAATTCTATTGCTGTTAAACTTTTGTATTTCATCACTAGTATCAATGTCCAAATTGGGACAGATTGTAATATTATTAAATAAAAATTGTTGTTGGGAAAAAAAATCTTTGTTACCAAAAAGTCAAGTTTCATTTTCGACAACCATTAAGGTTACTGCTTGCTATACTTAAGAAGCATTTATAAACTTTAATCAAAGCCCTTTTTTCTCCCTGACCGAAGAAACTTCCAAAAGTAGTAAAAGCAAGGAGTACATCCCAGTGCCTAAGATGTTTGCGAGCGGGTTGGTTGATGGGAGCAGACCCCAGCCCTCACTTAGACTGTTCTCGTGAATAAATAAAGATTCCTCCACCGTATCTCTTTTCCTTCCGGGAGGGATGGAGCCCCTTCGAGAGTGCACAAAAGCAAATACACCCGCTCGGCAATAAATATCACTCCTGTTAGTAGCAATCGCCTTTGACTCACCCTCTCGCCTCCCTGCGGGGGGAGTATCCCAAGAATCTCTCATTAAGCGTATGTTGTCTTTTTTATCCTTTCAACCATTGTACATGAGGGTTCGGGCAATTGGTCTACACTATTGATTCAACTGAGAATCATATTCTGGACACTTTCAGACTTATTGGAATCATTCTTAAAAACAGCCAATAGACCCGATCAGATTAATTTATTTTGACTAGTTTATGAGGAAAAAATAATTACTATCTTATGGACCTTCCGTCGGTTGAGAAATCAGAGTTATGTAATTTTGTAATGAAATATAAGAATAAAGATATAACGTGTCAGTTTGCATTCCAGTTGCATTGACAAACCATTTCTCTTATATAAGCTGTAACATAACGACTGTACAAAAAATATATATATAGGCACATAGCCAAGCTATCGATTTCATTGAAGGCATTTATATTATATATATATATATATATATATATATATATATATATATATATATATATTTTTTTTTTTTTTTTTTTTTTTTTTTTAAATATATTAATGATTTTTTTTGCCTTAGTGCTTTTATACTATAATAAAATTTGACATTAACCGTTTGCTTAAAGACTTAAGCTGCAATATAAGGTGAGAGTTAGGTGAAAATTGGGGAAAGCGAGGGCTTTTGAGGGTTCATGAAAGTAGGGGGAGGGAAGGGAGGAGGCATAATTTTTTTCAATAACTTCAAATATAACTTTTAAAAAAATCCTTTAATATCGTTAAATATTAATTTATACAAATTAAACAGATATATCGAAACAAACGATTGTAATATTTACATTAAGAAAACATGATTTTTTTAATATAGAAAATGAATTTTCCAAGATGCAATCGAAAAGATAAGACTTGGCAAGGCAGCTGGACTTGATGAAATCACCCCGGAAATGATCAAGTACATGGGCAGCAAAGGCCAGGAGATGTTTCTCCATCTTTTAAATCTCATCTGGAAGAAGAAGGAGATTCCCAGAGACTGGGAAATAGCGGTAGTTGTGCCCATTCACAAAAAGGGGGACAATCGAGAGTGCAGTAACCATAGGGGAATATCACTCCTCAGTGTGCCGGCAAAAGTCTACTCTAGAATTCTAGAATCAAGATTGAGGAAAATAGTAGATTGCCAACTAGGAGAAGAACAGTATGGCTTTAGGAATCAGAGAAGCACGCAGGATCTCATCTTCACGATGAGACAAATAACAGAAAAGACTGTTGAGAAGGACAAAGAGCTCTCCGTCTGTTTCGTTGATCTCCAGAAGGCTTTTGACAGAGTGAAGAAAGAAGATATAGAGAGGGCACTGTCTGAGCGAGGTGTAGACCGTGGAACAACCTTGGCAGTGATGAGTCTCTATAAAAAGATGAGGAATGTGATTAGGACCAGAAATCACATTTCAAAAGAATTTGAGACTACACTGGGTATCCGACAGGGCTGTAGCCTGAGTCCTTTGCTCTTCATCATGGTTCTGGACTTGGCACTAAGGAGAACTAAGCCTATAATGAGGAAATTCCAGCTGGGGCACAGGAACTTGCACCCTACCAGATATTCCCTGATGGCCTTCGCTGACGACATTGTCTTGCTGGCTGCCAACGATCGAGACCTCCAACACAACATAAATGTCCTCCAAGAGGAATTATCCGCAATAAATATGAAGATCAATCCGGGGAAGACGAAATGCATGCGTATTGGAAAGAAACCCCGAAGGATAATGAGGGTAATACGGGTTGGAGGAGAGAGATTAGAGCAGGTTGACAGTTTTAAATATCTGGGAGCTCATCTCAATGAGAGTGGCTACATAGACGAGGAAGTGGCCCAAAGAATTGGAGCAGCAGGCAAGATGTTCTGTATGGTCAGACGAGGTTTCCTTGGGAGAAGAGAAGTGACAAAGCGGACCAAGCTGGCAGTCTATAAATCGACATTCCTCCCTATTCTATCGTACTCCTCAGAATCGTGGACCCTCACCACAAAACACAGGAGTCAGATACAAGCGATGGAAATGAGGTATCTACGAAAAATTGAGAGGAAAACAAGAAGAGATAGAATAAGGAACGCCACCATACGGGCTAATCTCGATGTCAAACCGGCAGAGACCATACTGGAGGAGCAAAAACTGAGGTGGTTTGGACATCTTCTTAGGATGGATCCAGACAGAAATGCCAGGAAGACCTACGAGACCCGCACGGAAGGAAAAAGACCCAGAGGAAGGCCGCGCATCTCCTGGGAGGATAGTGTAAAGGAAGCATTCAGGAAACGAGGAATAAATTGGGACAGGAGAGCAGAGTTGGTGCAGGAGAGAGACAACTGGACCAGGCTCTATAAGCAGGACCCTCACACCGAACAGCGGTAGAAGGGGGAATGATTATGATGATGATGATGATGAGAAAATGAATTTTAAGAAATTAAACATTATTTAAAAAATAAGTTAATATATATATATATATATATGATAATGATTATAGAAAATACGTTTATCGTATATTTATTATAATACGTTGAAAGTGTATGATCATTCACTATAGTCGACATCACATAACACCATCTCATATTTTCATATTTTACTTTCCTCTACTCTCATTGTGTAGCGCAGAACTTCGCTGTTTTGCAGTCTGAAAATTGTTGTATTACTAAATATAATATTATAACATACTAGTACATACAGTCAAGGTTAAATATAGATAATGTGCGACTTAAAAAAAAAAATAAAAAAAAACTTTTTTACACGAAAGTGTTTGGATAACTTAATAATTAGTGAGAGGATGAAGCGCTAGTTAAGATAACTAAGGCTAAACTCCGGATAAACTAAATAAAAAGGCAGCGTTTTTAAGGCTGATAAAGTTAGGATTAAAAAAAAATCCTTTAAAATAAAAAAACAAATAAAAAGTAAAAGCAGGCTTAGGCACTCAGAAATTTGAGTTTTTCGGGTTGTGCAAAGAGGCAGGAGTGTTTTTCATCAGGGGGCACCCCGTAGCGAACTAATTACGAACACGTTGTAGAGGAAGGGCCTTTGATGATGTCACCCCTTGAATCCTTAACAAGGGGGGCTTCCATCCTCGAGGATTCGTCGGGCCAATTAAACCGAAAATTTCACTATCCTGGACGGTGGGCTCTTACGCCTGCACCCGTCGCGCTTTGTCTTGCCGAAGCCTCCATTCTTTCTTCGAAGGATGAATGAAGTGCTGCCGTCATGCCGAGTGATTGCTTTTCGTATTAGAACATCGGATTCGTCCTTAACGAGGCATGTTTATTGGAGTGCACTGCTTTTTAATAATGATACTCCATACTAATTGGTTCAATGTTTTAGATAAAATTAAAACTTTTAAATGTACGAATGGAAAATAAAATCGGGCTTGAAACCGGTAAAAAGCGACATAAGTACATAGTTTAAATAAAATTGAAGAGTATAATAATTAATTTTTTTTTACCGTTGTCTAGCCTAGCAAAACCTTCTTATCGAATCAAAATGGCTAATTCCAATAACTCATCAATATTTTATTATAATCGAGTGATGTAATTATTGTACTTTCTAAGTTTATTGTGATTAGGAACTCATGCCACTTAATTATATAGTTTTTAATTTTCTAATATATTTTTTTATTGGTCAGTGAGTTATTATATGTTTCTTATTATTAGCTCTTCCACAGTTTATTAGTTGTTCTTTTCAAATATATTTCATTACCTATTTTTTAGAGAATAGATTTTTTTTTTTATATATTTTTATTGAAATTTACAACTGTATTTTGTAATACAACAAGTAAATATGTTAATAATGATAAAATACATGAAAAAAACGCGAAGAGAAAATGCCCATTGGCATCACTCCACTAAGTAACTAAACTAGAAGGTCTCGACGCCATCTTCTTTTCAGGCGCCTCGTAGGATTGTCAGGAATTGAAGAGGAAGCAAGAATTGAAACTAGAGGATTAGAGTGGGAGTGGAGTTTGTCATGGAAGGATTGATACCTGGTTCGGGCCAATTCAGCAACATATGGGATGTTAAGATCTTTATGGATGAGTTTATTTGTGACAAAGTAAGGAGCATTGAGGAGAATAGATTTAAATACGAAAATGATGGGTACGCTTACTAGACCAATATCTGGCTTGTATGAAACACTAAAGAACATTTTACTTATTTTTTACGTATTCAATTAAAATTATATTTGATTTGTTTTCGTACCGTTTATACAATTTTGTAAGTATTTATTAAGTCTTTGTGTTTAGATAGCGATATCTTTTAGTGCCTTGAGTGATTTTTAGCTTGTTGCCTGAACCACTCAGTTGTTTCTCGTTAAAGTATTGAAACGATTTTAGCAAATAGAACATTAAATCAAACTAGCTTTTCAAATTCAGCTAAGAATGTAACAATATAAAGAATTCCGATTTAATTTAAAATAAACGAAAATAACTGAAAGAGCTGTCGCAATATAAGGTACACAAAAATATTTGCTTGCTTTAAATAATTCATAATGTAAAACACAAGCTACACGAATATATTCAAAACCAAATTAGTGTATTGAATATGGTAGGATTGTAGATAACGGAACACCTTTATAACTTGGAATAAGATCTAGAACTGTTAATTTGCATTATATGTGTCCAGCTCAAGCGATGGTCTTTGTGTGTTCAGCCTTGCGCACGCTATGAATGTGTTAATCAATTACGTGTAAAGCACGCGAAGTGAATACTCTTAAGCAGACACCGTCGTATAAAATTGTAAGCTAGGTTCCATTACATCATACATTTTTAAATTAATTATTTACCTAATAATTATTGAGTTATTGTTGTAATTTTAATGAGGGATGTTGTATTGGGTGGTCGCCCTTCTGTACCCTGCGTTGTTTATTGGGTGTCGGTAGAGACAGCGGGGCTAAGAGCTCCATTGTATTATCACTCAAAGGCAAAGGGAGCCATAATAAACACAATTACCAAGCTACATGGCTCCTATGTAAAGCTGTCCTATAAATCCACTTGATTAGAGTATTGCCAGTCCATGATACTATTAGGAACGCCGACCATTAACTGATACCAATAGATATAAACAATATGTGTTTTATTATTTTTTTTTACTTTTACTTGCCTATATATGAAATATAATATGTAATATATAACGTATTGTGATCGTGAAAATTTTCAAATTCCAGTTTTAACGGAAATAAACGTTTTAGGGTTCCCTGAGTCCAAAGTCCTAAAAACTTAAAAATCCCGCAAAAAGGTCTGTGTTTCCGTGTGTTTGTGGTAAGTCCCGCTCGTAAGCAAAAAGTGCAATAAAACTAAAACTACACATTTAAAATGACTACACCCTCCGAGATGCTACAGCATTTTTTAAATTAAAATCAGCTTACTTATAGCCACCTTACACCACGCATTTTGCACTTTTTTACGATTTTCTCAAAAAACAGCTCTAACGATTATGATTGAACTCTGACAGGGCTTAATTGCCGGTATTTTAAATTTTCTATCTTTAATTTTTTAGATTCGAAAAACCAGCAACATCATCTTATTAGAATTGATAAATGACGGCTAAATATTCAAGTCGAGCAAATTTGATAAACAACTTAAGTTATCTGATTTTTTTTTAAACATTAAAACAGAAATATAGATGTATAATATACCGTTGGAAGGCTAAAGAATTTAGAAAAAATACAATCATATACACAAACTTCTAATAGTTAACGGATGGTGATGAAAAGCCGATAAAACAAACTGATTGTCGTAAATAATAATATAATTGATAATTTAATAAAACACATGTTTCTATTCAAACTTAATTTAATTATTTCTTCAACAATTTAATCTAATCTCTTAATGTATTTAAAACTTCTAAAACTGATTTTAACAACGGAAGTAAGTGAAAGTTGAGTGCTGCCATATTTCTTTCCTGGCTTGGTGTAACTAAAACTAAGAAAACAACTATAGTATATGCGATTATGTAAATTAATTATACTAGCCAAATTTTTTCATTCCTCTGTCTACCAAGAAATTTCGCGTAAATCAAAACAGTATGAAATTTTCTGGATTGCAATAGTTCCACTGTTTTAATTCCTTTTAATTTTTTTTTTTTAAGCAAAATTTTCTGTCTGTGGATCCTATGATTATTGGACGATGTGTCCCTAAACCACGTCCTGTGTAAAGTTACATTTCAATGTGGGCCCAGATGTAGAATTCTCCCGTATTCCGGAATACTCTGGGATGCATTTCACCACCTCGGCATTGGAGCGTTGTCTGTTGCATTGCTGCTATTGTCACCGGAGGACGAGGGGATGTTGGAAGCCACCCCTAATAGGCCTATAGCTCAGGGGATGAATCACCAGCCAGGAATGCGATTTGCTCCGAGTATTTAGGGAATGCAGGCCCGTCTGCGGGGAGTTTCATTGAACGGTACCCGTTTGTGTTCCAGCGGGATTGTGGCGGTTTTTCAATCATTTTGCGGGGATTGTATCTCTTGGCGGTGTGAGGATCCTCGTGTATGGTTTGTCAATTCTCTGTTCTAACATTCTCTGTGCTTTATTCATTTTTGCTAAATTAACTCTGCCAAACTTAATGAAATTGAATAACTTTTTCATGTTAATATGATGTGAATATTAAAATACTATTCTCGAATTTGGTAACAACGTAAAGCTATTCCTATTAAAATTCATTAATATTGCTGTACTTGCCTGCTGCTTTTTACTTCAATTAATAGTAATATTATTTTATTACTTTCCAAACAATTGGAAACTAAAGATCGGTAATGGATATCCGATAATTGCACAAATCTTTTTTGTTCATTATTATTTTATCGGATCTGGAAGAGCTTTGTTTTATTTAGAAGACATTTAAAGTGTACTATAACTTTTTGTTCTGGGCTTACTGTCACCGAAGGATAACAAATAGCCTTCAGAAGATAATTTCTTTAATTGTTGTATTTTTTAATAGTTAGTGAAGTTTTAATGGTAGAATTTGCTGTCAAAGTGGCTTAAACGTCCCTTTATGGTGCTGAAACTAATCGGAAGATACTACATTCGGAGTCCTGAATTTTGTCTATTCAGGTTTAATTAGGATAGTACCTGCCAATGCACAGGCTCGGGGCCACCTTTTTACGACAGCATAACTAATGATTTCAATGGGATTGAAAAGTCCTAGAGTCATCAAAAGGTTCGAACCCGCGACCTTGGCCATAAAAAGCTAGTATGCTAGCCACTACGCCACAATATATAATATTATATATATATATATATATATATATATATATATATATATATATATATAATAGTTCTGTATAAAATATTCGTAAAACGTAATTAACTAAACTCTTAAATATTACGTGAATGCAACATTTTGTTTTTTAATCAGTTAGTCTACGTTATTGTTATTAGTTAAATAAATGTTAAATTAGCAAAAATCAGATAATCATACATCAAGATTAAAAACAAAATCAGGAAAAACTAGGTCATTATTTCGAGTAAAAAATAAAAAAAAAAATGCTATTTTTCTCTTTTTAATTTATATAAACATAAGATGCAGTGTGAACGAATACTTCTTGTAATCATTTATGTATCAATAATCTAATAGAAATAAATTGGCAAATACATATCAATAGACTACATAACGGTAAAATAGATGTTGGAACAAATAATGAACAATATTGTAGAGACAAGATTCAATTTCTTCTTAACAAGCTATAGTTTCGCTCAAAGCCTAGTTAGCTTAGTTGTTGGAAAACTTTAGCAAGTGTTTTATTCAATATAACTTGTATGCGACTGGAAAGCTTTCAACGGATACATTAAGAGTTCTTACATTCTCTTAACTTCTTCTTCATTAGACCTTCCTCGGGTCTAACGGTGAAGATTTTTTTGTCAAGATTTGATACCTTTTTATATATCAACACAAATCATCTTATTAATAGCAAATTTATAAAGCTGTATTGACTTGATAAGCAATAGCATTAACAAAAAAAATTTAGAGTATCTTATATTTCTCTTTTAGTTTTATATTTAGCGTTTGTCAGTTAAACTATACGACCTTAAATAATTTAATATTTTCTTTAAATTTATTTATTTAGTAATATTATATTCGGTCTCTATTATGTACAATATTAGAAATTATTAATTGATAAATGATTGAAACGGAAAATAAGACAAAAAACATGAATAATATCTTATATATACGCATAAATATGCAGATTTTACATTTAAAAAAACTAAAAGTATTAAATTATATTATAATAATAGGCTTACCAAACCCGAAGGTTCGATGCCAATACCACCAAATTCCGCCTACACAGACTCGACCAATGTTCATCGTTCAAGACCAAGCCCCCGAGATCAACCTTAACGCAATCCTCCCATCGACGCTTCTGTCTACCTTTCGGACGACTACTAGTTGGATCAGCGAATACCAACTTTCTCGGAATCCGTTCCTCACCGGGCCCAGCAACTTTACTCGCCCATTTGAGGGTTTTTAGTTTTTAGATAGAAGCCGTGAGCTAAGTAATTTAGAAACTGAATAACAACACGCATTTCCCACCTTTAACCGGGACTTTATTTCTTCCTGGATTTCATTTTTTCTTGTTATCATTAAACCTAAATACTTGAATTTCTTTACGTGCTCCTTTATGTTTGCCCTGATATATCAATATCACCAAGATCGCCACCGTTTCGGTATTTGATTCGGGTTATATTTCTTTACCGTTTTTTTTTTTTTTAAACACACTTGTATTTAGTTGTATGGTTTCCGTATCTTCACCTAACTGTGACAAATCATCGGCATACCCCAAAACCGGAATCTTATCACCCGGATCACACGGATTAAGTTATATACTACACAACATATGCAAACAACTGCGTTTATTTTATTGAGATTAAACGCCTTAATTAACAGAAAAACATTTATATTATTTCTAAACTGTAACAATCACATAACATTACCAATCATAGAAATCATATTAGTGTTCTATTATATTTATTATATATATATATATATATATATATATATATAATATAATATATAATATATATATAATTATAATTTTCCTACCTAACAAACTTTAATATGTATTATATTTCAGTACCACATATCTATTTAACATAGTATAAAATTATTTATCAAATCATCTTTGCATGTATTATACTCTACATACATATAGGTTTTTTTGAAGGATAACAACACATAATTAATCTTTTTTTTGTTTTTGTTTTAGGTATGAGCAGTATAAAAACCTCATTGCTGGTGAAGTATTTACTTTTGTTTTCAAATGTTTATATGACTTTGGTTGTGGTATATTAAATAAAAAAATGTAAATTCCATATATTTGCATAACTTTTTATTATAATGTTAATTGGATTCGAATTTATTTGCATATAATATTTATTTTTGTTTTAATTGGAATTGAAGCCATATCCGTGAAAAAATCTGACGTTTTATCAAGCAACTTTGATTAATGGTTAAAACACTCTTTCTGTACTGTGATTAATTTTTGTTTGTTGATTAATTTGTTTTTTCATTTTATTATATATTTATCTAATATTCTATCTCACAGATATCCTGCCTGATTTGAAAAAGGAAAGTTACGACTTTAAAATAATATTATAATATTAATTACACACAATAATAATGTAAGTAAGATTTTTTTTTTAATGTTAAGACAATTCTTATTTGTGTATATTCTTGGAAGCGAGAATGCTTGTGAGAGTTCACGAAAGCAGTGGGAGGGGGAGAAGGCGTAATTTGTTTTGATAACATCAAATACTGTTAAAAAAAAAAAAAAAAAAAAAAAAAAAAAATATATATATATATATATATATATATATATATATATATATATATATATATATATTATATCATTAAGCATTCCTTTAAAAATAAATCTGGTCCTGGCAACAGACGACTTTTACTTACATCGGTTTTTTAAAAACAATTTAAGGATTACAAAATAAAGATGGGGTTGAAATTTGCTTATAGAATTATATTCAGTTTTGTTGAAATCTGATTTTAATTTTCTTCTAAAAGTTTGTATATAAGATAACATTTTTTCTTATAGCATCAGTTTTACAAACGGTGTATTATTATTGTATTATTTATTACTAATCTTATATTCGGAAACAAAAAATTACAAAACACATATTTTTGCTCTTTTCTCCTTAGTTCTTTATCAAATTCTTTCATCTTGTATGTTTATTGACTTATTCCTATCATGGCTTAATCGAATTTTCCCGATTTCAATGAAATACGGCAAATATATACTTTTTCCCGCGGGTTGAGCTCTTATCAGTTTTTCGCTATTAAGTGGAGTTGACCGAGACGTCCAATTAAGTGTGCCAGGAACAGGGTCTGTTTGGCCAGGCCCGGCTCAATCTCGGTGATTGGCTTCTATCCTCCCCTCCACCTCTGATCCTCCCCACCTCCCCAAATCCTCTCCACCTCTTCTGATCTTCCTTATGAGAGGACCACTTCCGGGAACACTCGAAGAAATCCACCCCTTTACCCTTTCGGATCTATAATTGTGTTGTTCTCTGAAGTGTGGAGGCGTTAAGAAAAGCCGGCCCTAACTTGACAGTCGATTCTCAGAACCCGAGCAACTAATTGGTGAAGTTTGTTACTGTATTTAATTAAAACATAATTTTACTTTACTGTAAAACAACATAAAATGAAAAATAAGAGACAGACATTGAGGAGGATCTGTTCCAGGAAGTTAAGGAGTGTTCATGTTGGAACTTTTCTTTGTTAATCCTACTCTAATGAAATACCCTTAAGTTAAATGTATGACATCAATAAAAAAAATACTGGTGGGTGCAACACACGAATCTCACTCACCTCTGTTGTTAAAATTAATTTAAAAACTTATAAATTAAAGTAGATATGTAATCAGAATTGCATTAAAAACAGAATTCGATAGAAACATGTGATTTATTAAATAATCTGTTATATTATTATCTACAAAATTAGTTAATTTTATCCCTTTTTCATCACTCTTCATTACCTTTTACAACTTTGTGTACAAAATAATATTTTCTTCTGAAATCGTGAAGCATCCCAATGGTTTTTTTTTATACATACTTATTACTTTTCTTATGTTAAAAAAATCAAAAACATTATAAACAAATTTTTTTTTGTTTTACTTATACTTGTTATACTTTTCTTCTCGAGTTGGATATCAAATTCATTCAACTTTTATATTTACCCGTAATTAGAAATACTAACATCTACCTTCGGTAATAGAAGCTCAAATGTCCTGTGATATATGTATATATTTTTATATTTCTATTTCTATATTGTATATTGTGTAAAATAATAAAACCAGAAGGTAAGAAAAAAAAAGGTATACTAACAAGTTTATATGGTTTATTTCTTAAAATTTAAAAACTAAAAAAAAAAACTTTAGACGAAGAAAATTCAAAAATTCAGAATTTAAGTCCTGTCTGACTACTTCAATCAGAATAAAACTTACTTTATATTAAATCCCATCAAATTTTACATTCATATGTTTCATCAGAATCGTTATAGCAGATTTTGAAAAGAATAACCATTAAATAAAAACAATTATATGATTATGACTACTTTAATCGATTAATAAGGGATATCAAGCTTTGAATATCACTATTTTAACTTGGATTTTGTGGAATTTTTCGATCAAGCTTATATATCTGTGGCGGTCGTGAATAAGTGGTTAAGTCAAAATCTTTCACTATACAGGTGATGGACTTAAAGTTTTACGTCATACCAAAATACAGTTATTAATTACAGCTTTCTTTCCACCCGATATTTCCTCCACCAAGAAATTTCTTTAACAAATTTGACACGACGTAGGAGAAGGACTGAGGGAACAATACGTGAAGTTTTTTTTTTTTTTTTATATTTATTTGACATCACTTTATGCTACATTGGCTAATCGGACGATGCTACAGTGGGAGTCATAAATTTTGCCTATCCAGGTTTTATTAGGATAGGGATCTTTAACGAGTACCTGACATCGCACAGGTTCGGGACCAGCTTTTAACGTCCCCTCCGAAGGACGGCATAACTAAGGATTTTTTACTCCCATTAAAAAATCCTAGGACCACCTGTGGGTTTAAACCCGTGACCTTTGGCATAGGAGGCTGTTATGCTAACCACCCAGCTACAAGTGATCCAATACGTGAAGTCATTTTTGATATAACTCGAGTTATCTAGTTTTTCACTAGATTAATATATATGCGTTTAATATATATTTCACTTAATATATGCGTTTGTTTTTTTTTTTGTTTTTTTTTGTAGTAAAGAAACAGCGAATATTCTGTCATTTTCGATTTAATGCAAACAAACAACAAAAAAAAAACATAAAGAACAGAAATACCAGACCTAAAGTCAGAGGAAAATAATGAACATTGGTCATGAGATGGAAGATTACAGTAGGATAGATTAACAGGAAGTAGATGAAAACTTTTTTGTTTCTTTTCTGGCTTCAAAGACCTTTGGTACAGTTCTAAGAAGCAAATAATATTGGTTTTTCATCTCTATTTTCCTTCAAGAGTGTATTACAGTATCAAATGGCATTCAAACAAATAAAAAGAAGAATATATATGTATATAATACTAAAAAAATATATAAATAGAATTTTTATTATGTTAATCTTGTTAGAGTCGTATATTTATCCTGTGATGCATAATCAACATTAATTTTTGTTTTGGAATGCGTTCTATATTCATTATTTATATAAAGTATATAGTTTTTTT
Source organism: Piezodorus guildinii (assembly GCA_023052935.1). Classification (NCBI taxonomy): domain Eukaryota; kingdom Metazoa; phylum Arthropoda; class Insecta; order Hemiptera; family Pentatomidae; genus Piezodorus; species Piezodorus guildinii. The sequence continues at coordinate 112,761,024 of CM041293.1, read as the reverse complement.
TTGCTACCAACTATAGTATATAGTTTATAGTATGTAGTTTATATATAGTATATAGTTATTATTTACAAATACATGTTAGGGTATAACTGTTTAAAGGCAATCACCTAATATGAAAAGCAATAAATAATTCAAAGAAAAATGGTCTATCACCACTTCTAATTTTAATAAAATGTTAAATCTCTGAAAATTTCTAAACCGATTTCACTGATTCCTTTTTCGTTTTTTTCGGAAATCAAATTTATTTCTTAGTTTAGTCATTACACTTTTGATAGTTTAAGAGGGATGAAAATCCCTACCTCCACAATTAAATTCTCAATCTAATAACACTAACAACTATTTTTTTATTTGAACAGTTGAAAAACAGATTTGTTTCTATTCGTTATTCTGATTCTACGTATTTTGAAACGTAAACGCTCAAAATTTGAGCGTTTAGGGTTTTTTTTTTTTTTGTCGTTTTCTAAGATAAATTATTGGAAATAATAAGCCAATAGTATAAATTAGAAGATAAATTTGAAAACAAAAGTTCGTAGTTATTTCGCAGCTATAATATTAATACCTGTTTTAAGGATGTATTAAATGCTAATAATGTTTTAAATTAAATTACCATACTATACTGATATATTTTTATAACATCTTACACGAGCTAACAAATTTGTATATTACACTTTTTATATATTTTCCTTAAATAAAATATTATTTTATTTGTTTTGTGAATTGTCGAACATTACTTAATGATCATATCACCCAAATCAATGGTAATACAACATGTATATCAACATATATATTTTTTTTATTGGATTATATTTTAGAAATTGACCCATTCAAAAGCAATATTACATGTTCTGAGGAATATTGAATAGACAGTGGATCCGAATAGAAATTGAGTGTAGATTGCTGGGGGTCTGATAGCATCGTTGCCGCCCATCGGCTACAGCATATTTGCAATATCCTCTGGGTCCAATTAAAATCGGATAGGTTTATGATTCTGATGGAATCATTCTCTGCCAATATATTGACTAAATAAATTAATTAATTTCCAATGCATCCTATATTTCTCTTAGTTCGCTGCTCCATGTTTTCCAGGAATGAGGAACTGTAGCAACACAGGCAATTCAATTGGTATGACAAATAAACCGATATATTTATCTTCGATATCATGACAAACATAAGACACAGAATCAAAATAAACAAATTTCTTGAGTGGATCATTTATTTAACATAATATTTTCGAATATTTATTTTCTGACGTGATGTTATGGAATTGTTAAAGCTCTTATTTGTGAAAAAAATCTAGTGCGGGCAACACACGACTTTCACTTACCTCCATTTTTAAAATCAATGAAAAAATTTTCAAATACAGTTAGAGATAAAAATTAGTGAAACTATTAAAGAATTAATTAAATTAAATTTCTATAGAAACATGTGTTATTAAAAAATCGATTATATTATTATCTAAAATAATCAGTTTTATCGGCTTTTCATCACTCTCTATTAACGGTATATTTTATATGTATCTTAATACGGTATAAGCTTTCCAACAGTATATTATACGTGTATATTGCTGTTCCTATGTTCAAAATATAAAAAATTGCACTAAAAAAATATTTTTTCAGTTTTTTTCCTTCAGTTAGATATCGAATTCGTTCAAGTTATATATTTAAGTGTTTTTCATCGGTGGTAACAAGATAATATATTCATTTTTATAAAATCTACAAAATTAAAGGTACTTTACAAGAAAAAGATATCGGCATTTAAGCCCTGTCAGACCATTTTAATCAGAATAAATACTACATGATATTAAAGCCCATTAAATTTTACATTGATATAGCGAATTTAATTAAAATCGTCGGAACCGTTTTCGAGAAAATCGAAAAAAGGTGCAAAATGCATGGTATAAAGTGTCTCTTCTGGTAAGCTCATTTTGATGAAAATGGTTTTTTAACGTCTCGGGCGTATATTTGTCTTAAATATGAAATTTCAGTTTCCGCCCGGGAGTTACAACACACGGACACACACACACACACACCTCTTAGCGGGTCTTGGTTATTTGGACTCAGGGGACCCTAAAACGTGTATTTTCGTTGAAAACTGGAATTTGAAAATTTTCACGATCGCAATACTTCCCCTTACTATATATAGTAAGTGAAAGTAATATATCAATAATCATATGAAATAGAAAACATAAAGATATAAACTATCGTGGGCAAATAGAAACTAGGTACAGTTTGGTTTAATAAACTTTTGTACAGTTTAGTTGACGAAAATTATACTACCATACATAGAATTAAGGAAAATTAAACATAAAATAATGGTACAAGAAAAAAAATTATTGAATATTTTCGCAAAATATAAGCTACATAATAGCGAGAACTGTTTTATATATATATATATATTATATATATATATATATATATATATATATATATATATATATATATTTTTTTTTATATATCTGGCATAGAACAAAATAACACCAGAATATAATTTCCAGACAACAGGTGCAGGGATGAATGGGATGTGATTGCCTATTGTTCAAAAGGAACTTCGTGGATAAAAGAAATAAAAACTCGCTACAAAAAATAAATAATGGCTTCCATTTTTTTCCCTATCGTCGGAAAGGTGTAGGTACCGAAGCAAACTTTTCCCCTGTCAGGGTCTTATTTACATATACCGTTGCTAATATTTGCACATTCCCTATCTGCAAACCCCTGCCACGGGTCGAGTAATCAAATCCTTTGTTTGACGACGTCTTTAAGCATTAAAAGCAAATTTGGAGGATTAAATAAATGTTCAACACGTCTGCAATCGACAAACGTTTATATATCGCTTATCCCTATTGTATGGGATCTATACGATTGGTATATTTCCTGTTTAAATCTTTAAACAATAGATTTACCCCTCTTTATGTTCACCGTTTCAATAATATAGAATATGATACTACGCTATAATATATTTTTTTCACATTCAAGTAATTAACATAGACACCATTACCAAATAATGCAAACATTTGTGAAATTTTTATTTTAACATAATTTATTGTTTAGTATAACTTTTTTTATTTTTTTGTATGAATTTTACAAATGTCTGTGGCTATATCCTTATTTAAATATCTGTTGATATTGACTTTTTAAAAAATATAATTATGCACATTTTATTATGTAAATGTAGTATGTAATTTTATTTCCGAGACTATATAACCCGTGAGGTAGAATGATAGAATTTCCATGGTCAAGGTGTTTCAAACACAATTTTACACTTACTTAATTTTTATTGGAGCAATTTATGGAGCGGCGTGGCCTTGTGGATAGAGCACGCTAAGACTACTGTTCTCCAGGTCCCAGGTTCGAATCTCTTCTCTGGCAAAATATTATTTATTCGGTTATATCAGCTGTAGGGTGATATGAGGCTCGCCTTGGGCACACCCAGCTTTCTTAAAGTGGGTACTCTAATATGGGGAGAAACATAGTGGCTTAGCGTTATGTCGCCTTAATCTGCTCATTGCACGGTCATTGCTCTAAAAACTATACGAATTTCCGTATGTATCAGCCTAAGAACCTTCATGGATTGTAGAGATGCAGGTTTTTTTTTTTTTTTTTTTTTTTTTTAATTTTTAATTTTCATAGCACGTCTGAGTTTTTTATTTTAGAGTATGGAAATACGGTATCTACTGACTGTAATTTGGTTTGCGTTTTTTTTGCGCCATGTAGTGCGGTTGATTCCAAATGTACATGATTCGTATCTAGGGCACATTGATTTCATCCGTATTCATTAGGCACTTAATTAGATGGTAATGAGGATTTTTTTTCAATCAACGATCTAGTTTTCCTAGAATTTCCAAACTGATTCTACGCTTTCAGATCAATTCCGATGTCGAGGCACTCTCACTTCTTTCAATCATGATTCCCACCGCAATTTTTCATTAGCCCAGTTTCAAGGACCGTTTTTGCATTCCTTCGGCCAGTATCGCTCGCTTGTTTTAGTTTTTATAATATAAAAGCTATATTATATGTAATTTAGACTAAATTTTTAAACTAATTTATGAAATATCTTAAATACTTAAGATATTTATTTCGTGAACTGTATAAAATTCATAATACCTTAAAATATCTTAAGAATACACAAATCAATCATATCACATGTCATTTTATTTATTTATTTTTTTCGAAACCCTATGCTTATTTATGAAAGTTTACAAAGGTTTTATTTGTATATACTTCAAATATAATTATTCCTGTTTTGTAGCGTGTTACATTGTGAGAAGTTGTTGCTATCATATTTCGCTTCTCTTGTCTGATAACGGTATGTTTCTTGGTACTGTGGCTCATCTTATTTTGGATTTCCTCTTAGGGTAGGTTTCCTATAATAATAACCTCAAAGGCTCGGGTAATGGCGTTGAAGTCTGAACTAATGGGTTTATTGATGATTTTTTATTGAAATAATTTTAGTCGAGATTGCATAATGTATAGAAATTAAGAAAAGATCAGTTGTTTAAGTTGACTATCTAATTATTATTGTGTTAAGAAGTGATGTAACAATAGTACGGATAATGTAAGATTCACAGTACAACAAATTAAGTAAATATAACAATTACTTTTATTTCTTTTGACTGAAAACTGTCTTGAAAGGGTGTAATACTATCATTTATGATAAGTAATGATATAAATTAAGAAAACAAAAATTGGTTTTATTTATGGTTTTATAGATTTTTTTTTTATCATAAAATAAACTTTCACTCGTTCGGTTTGTCAACTGAAATAATAAGGTAATCTATTTATTTTTCGGTAAAAGTATATTTAGAAGAATTTATTAAATTTTAAACAATTAATTTATATCTAGCACTCTTTTTAAATTTCCTTTATTTATCCTTAGAGCAGTTGTTCATTTATTGTTCATATAGTTGTTTTCTGTGTGGAATCGAACAGACATGAATAGAAAGAGAGGGGCTGGTGTTGGACGCTAGCCCACCGAAAGGGCACCAACTCCCCTTTAGGCCACCCTCCCCAGGGGCTGGGGCCAAATCAATCATAATTGGTTTTCCTTAAGGCCATCTCGGATATTCCCTTCTTTCAATTCCTTGAGTTAGAGCTGAACAAGTCCACGGTGTCCTATTCGGGAAAGGTACCGAGTTAAAACATTCATCTACTTAAAATAATAGTCTGCTGTATTCTCCAGTGGCATCATCTCTCTTTAAGTAAAATATTTTAGGGATATATCATCATGCCAAACCTCTTCCTAAACTATGTAAATCTTAAAAAAAAATAATACATTATTGATATTATTCTTTCTATGCATTTAACTAAACCCAGGAGAAGGTTCAAAATAAACGTCAAGTAAAAACTTGTAATTTTAAAATATTAATTATTTCTAAAAAAAAAGTGGATTACGAATTAAGAAATACCACAATATTAAAAATTATTAAGCTGTAAAAAGTAAGATACTTAAAGGAAATAGAAAGTGATTTTTAATTTTACTTAACTCTTTATTAAATATATAGTAAGGGAAAGTATTGCGATCGTGAAAATTTTCAAATTCCAGTTTGATCCAACGGATATACACGTTTTAGGGTCCCTAGAGTTCAAATAACCAAATCCCGCAAAAAGGTTTGTGTGTCCGTCCGTGTGTGGTAACTCCAGCGCGTAAACGAAAATCCCTATGAAACTGAATATTGATACGCCATTGGACAACTATGCACCCGAGATTTTACATAAACTTTTCCATTAAAATCAGCTGACCACAAGTACTACTTTATATTATGCGTTTTGCACCTTTTTATTATTTTCCCATTAACGGCTCTAACGATTTTGGTTAAACTCGCTATATTGATGTAAAATATAATGGGCTATAATATCATGTAGGGTTCATTCTCATTAAAATAGTCTAACAGGGCTTAAATGCCGATATTTTAAATTTTCTTCTTCTAAAGTACCTTTAATTTTGTAGATTCTATAAAAATAATCATTTTATCTTATTACCACTGATGAAAAACATATAAAACAGTTGAAAAACATATATGAAAAACAGTTGAACGAATTTGATATCCAACTAAAGAAGAAAACTAAAAAAATATTGGTCTTTCAGCAATTTTTTGTTTTTGAACATAAGAACAGTAATATAGATGTATAATATACCGTTAAAAAGATAAAGATTTTAGAAAAAATATTATCTGATGACACAGAATTGTTAAGGGTAATGGGAAATGATGAAAAACATAAAAAACTAACTGTTTCGGGTTCCCGAAAGAGAAATTCATGTTTTGTAATTTTTTTGAATTATTAACAGTACACTTTACCTTGGAAAAAGTCACTTCAATTTAAGGATATTATATTACTTGTATTTACTAAAGATTACAAATATTTCTAATACTTTCTATGTATTGAAAACTTTATCTGGTACATAATAACGGAAAGGTGTTTTTTTTTTTTTTTTAACTGAGGTAAAATACAGAGCTCGAAGCAGGCGGAATTGACCGATGAAACGAAAAATTGCGTGATCAATCATGATGTTTGGTAAATAAAATAGTAATAATAGGATTGTATTGATCGACAATAAAATGTCTAAGTTACGGACCGAGCCGTGGATGAGAGGTTTGCGTTATACCTTGTCCTGTAAATTTAAATTTTAATGGTGCTTAATATATAGGTGGTACCAGTTATGTTAAATAATATAAATATTTTAGTTTTTATTTAGTACTTTATATTAAGGAAAATATTAAAATCTGAGATACAGGTGAAGTTAATACACTCCTGACACAAAATCAGGAGAAGAGAAGAACCGACAGGTGAGATATGAGCGACAACAGACGGGCGAAGAATCCTCACCCTCCTGATTTATGAAGTCCCATCGATCTTGTCGCATAAATGATAAGATAGCCAAGTGCCTACGGTGTCCATGCATCAAAATATAAGTCAAATCTCGATTCGCACTTTTTATTTCTCTTTTAGGTCAACAACTCTCCTTTTTTATTGTCGGATTAAAATAAAGGTATGTCGGAGTATATCATTTTATCGATATTAAATATTCGTCTTTATATGTTCTCGAATTCCCATTTAAGGACATTGAAAAACTAAAAGTTTCATAATTTAAATCAATGAAAAGTTTATGGAATAGACGACCTCTTATGGTTTTCTTCATGTATAAATTTCGTTTTCAGTTTTTGAATATCATCCAAAATCAAAATGTTGATGATTTGCTCGAAGTTTTAAAATTTTACGTATCCAAAACCAATATTATCTCGAATTTCACTTATTAACAATGACAGAAAAACACGCTTTTAACTTTTTTTTTTCTTCATTCTTTTATTCGTATGTATTACAATTTGTCCCAATGGACAATAATAATATCGCTAAAGGATCACATTCATACAATTTTCACAATATGAACAAAATGAAAAAAACAAATTGCATAAAATGAAACCAAACTAAATAAACGTATACAATAACAAAATTTGTAGATAAAATAAATACAAATAAATGAAGCTAACAAATAAATAAACAAAACATGTCACATTAATACGTATGTACAATATTTACAATCAACTAGGGAACCCCGGACGGGGCTTGTACCCCCACTTGTGGAAGGACCAGAAGAACCCAAAGGATCCCAGCGCCTCTCTCTTAGCCGCATCACTGGTGAGTGCCAGCGAAAGCTCAGTTACGACGCCATAGCCACAATCACGCCGCACTTGAGAGGAGAATTGGACCAATGTCAGAACTCCAGCATACGTATTTACAAAATATCTCGGGGCCACCGCCGTTTCAACCTTCTAGGTGGGTTGTATGGATGAGTAGAGCTGGATAAGGATCGTGCTAGAGGATTAGGATGATAAATGAGGTTCTGGCGGAATTTGGAAAATTAGGATGGAGTTAGGTCTGAAATGAATGGAACATTACGGTCGTGGTGCAAGGTATAGTTGGAGACATAATAAGGAGCATTTACTATTATTCGCAGGACTTTGGATTGAAAGGTTTAAATGCGTTTTGTTAAAATGTTAGAATGTTTAGCTGTCCTCCACAGTTCAAGTCCGTGGGTCCAGATGGGCTTCAGTATTGCCTTATAAATTAATAATGTGTTGTCAACTGTAAGTTCAGATTTCTTGTTTAAGTGGGTTCCACGTTACTCTTTGGCAAGTAGTAAGCCAAGATAGCGGACTGTATCCGAAAGAGGAATAGGAATAGAATTGAAGTAAACTGGGGGACAGGAGTTTCGTTGATGAGTGAAGGTTACATGTTTGCATTTGGCTTCGTTCACCTTTATACGCCAAGCATTACACCAGTCTTCGATAAGAGAAATGTGTCTTTGCAGGATTAAGGATGCTGTTTCAGGATCGGAACAGGATGATAGGATGGCGGTATCGTCTGCAAGTGTTGCCAGAAAGGTGTCAGGATGATTAGGAATATCATCAGTGTAAAGGATGTAGAGAACGGGTCCCAAGACGTTGCCTTGAGGAACACCGGCCTCAACGGGATAAAAGTCGGATAATTCTACACCACAGCGAACTTGGAAGGAGCTTAGAATGAGGTAGATAGACTGGGGTAAATACGTTTTAAGCTTGAAGAGTAATCCGGAGTGCTATACGCTTTTAACTAAGTAAAAAAATTAAAAAAAAAACACAGAAGTCAATATTCTGTCCACTATAATATTAGTTATATTAATAATATAACGTTTATAAAGGTGAAGTATCTATTTTGGAACCCATTAACTGTTTTTTATCATTGTTTTTTTTTAATTTAATAACTATATATCTCTTGGATTTAGATAACAAATTTTATACGAGACTTCAATACAAATCCGTAAGAAAAGTCATTTTATATTTGTCTATACCCTTCTAATGTTAACGTATGCATAACCTTAATAAGCTGAGTGTCTCACCGTTCGAATTGGGAAAAACCCTATTGTTGATGATCTATTACCATGCACAACCGTAGTAACTGTGCATAACATAACCACAACAGTGCATTGTAGAGGTACTTTTTAAAAAAAGATGTTTAGGTAAAAATAATAAATGTAAAAGAGTTTATTAATTAAAAAAAAAATATATATGATTTTTTTTAATAGAAAATGTCTTAGTCTGGAGTAGATTCATAAGCTTAATTTTACTTATCTCCTTGTATATGAATCGCTATACCAAGAACACTTTCTGTATAATTTCAAGTTATGTTTCAAGTCCTATATATGTATTTACCAGCCGAAGATAAACTCAAAAAACAATCTTTTGAATTTTTATTTGTTCATAAAGCATCCAAAGAATAGTTTGCTTTAATTTTCCTCCGACTCAAGGTTTCATAACTGTATTAGTTTGGCAGAAAGCTAAGTCTGTGTTTGATCGACTTCCTTCGTGGCCATCATCGACTTGTCAGATGCACATCAGAGATTTAGTCATCACGATTGGATTGCGAACCCCTCTTCTGATTTATCATTTAATGACATCATAACACCCCTTCTCTGCATGTTCAAAGCCAGTTTAGATTTACTTTATTTGAGACTATATTTTATTAATATCAGGAACATTATTTTGAATAACGTTTGATATGCAGAATGTATAATACTTAATTATTTTTTTGTTAATTTAAATGCCAATTGGGTGATTTGTATTCACATTGAGTAACATTCTTCAAATCTTGACTTTCTATGTGCCATGATTTTCATTATGCTGTAATTCTGGGCACATGCGGTTAAATACAGATTTCAGAATAGAATAGAATAGAAGTTCAGATTTTTTTCTTGGTTTTTCAGAAGTGATTAGATTAATCTCGGTATAATTCCTTCTTTTCATTTTTGAAAAACCTTACCGGTATACAGTTTTCAACACTGCAGTTATAGAATATTGCGTGCACATGTGAATTTGATCACATTTATCAATATATAAATACATGTTTGTTTGTTTATTCATTTAACGCCACTTTATACTACTGTGTCTAATCGGACGATGCTACTGTAAGAGTAATTTTACCTCTAAATTTTATCCTGTTTTAATTCGAATAAGGATCTTTGACGGATACCTGACGTCCATTTTACGTCTTCTCCGAAGGGCAACATAACTCAGAATTTTTTACTATCATTAAAAATCCTCGAGCTATCTGCCGGGTTTGAACTCGCGACTTTTGGATAGAAGACTATTATGCTTGCCACTACACCATAGTTGACATTTTATATAAAGATAAATGTGTTAGATATAGACATCAAGAAAACTAATAGCTCTGTTTGATGTATGCTGTCGAATTCAGGTGATAAGAATAACACTTTTTTAAACTTAAGAGAAACATTTTTTTTATTAAAGAGTGAAACACTTGCCTCACTCAAAGACAAAATTGATCAGTTTTTTTTTATTTATTCTCTCCTTTGAGTCCTAAATCCCAAATACGAGCGACACTAAATACCTTTATTTATCAGGGCGCTAAGAATCAATCTATATCGATGGATTGATTTGAATATCATTTTAAAAAATGTAATAATTGATTATTTTAATAGGATTTTTAATGACAATATCTGAGTAACTGATAGTCTTATGTAATGATATCCAAGGCTCGTTGAAATAATAAAAAAAATATTGAACATTAACAGAAGAAATAGTAAAAGAATTAAAAATGCGTATATTTTTAAGTTATCTGGAATTCAGTTTAATAAATGAATGAAAGTCTTTTAAATCACTCAAGAGTTGATGGAATAGCTTTTGAAATGAAAATGAAAATTGAAAATCGCGGAGGGGAAATGAGGGGTTTGGGAAAAAAGTACATATATAAAACGAAGCTATTAACAGTATTTCACCGTTGGCTCGTGACCTGAACTGGCTGTTAGATAATGAAGAGCTGGTCCGATTCTCGACAGATAGGGGATGAAATAATTTCCCCCTGGCAAGCGATATACCAGCGGGGGTTAATTGTGTGAAGTGTCCCCGTCAGACTCGTCTAATCTTCCTTCTCGCTCCGCCGCTTGCTCCAAGCGAGGATGGCCGTCCGTCCAATTACTATACTCTCCCTCTCATTTAACTATAATTTGCTTATTTATTTTTACAACGATCGAAGCTTCCAAAATAAACGTTTTAACGGTCGTCCGGATTTCGTTGCACACTCATGTCCTCTCGAATCAAATTTGCTTCTTTAGTTCTGAAGCTCACAGAAACCACTTTCCGTAATCCTACAGAACTGAATCATGGAAGGCATTGCTAAGTCAATGGTGCTCCATCTTTCGTTCCTGAAAATACTGTGGGTGAGAGATTTACTGTATCCGTCTTCAAAAGGAAAATTAAATCCGACTCACTAAATACCGCCAAAGAAGATGAGCGAGCAGTGTTTAAATTTTCACGTATTAGATAATTCCAAATTGTATGAATTTCCGACATGAATTGCACCATGATGAAATTATTTGCAGCCATATATGTTTTTCTGCATGCATCTTTATGACCCAGTAAAAATAAGACATATTTAATTGAGAGTTTGAAATACTGCTGCCATCCAGTAGTTTAACTATCATTTTTTATTTTATTATTTTTATTTTTTTATTTGTATATATTACAATTTGTCATAATAGACAATTATAATAGTGCTACAGGATCTCATTCATACAATATTTACAATATAAACAAAAGGAAAGTCAAATTACATAAAATCAAATCAAAATAAATAAAAGTATACAACAACAAAATTTGTAGACAAAATAAATACAAATAAATGAAGTTAACTAATAAATAAACAAAGTATGTCACATTCATATCTATGTACAATATTTACAATCAGCTCGGGAACCCCGGACGGGGCTTGTCCCCCCACTTGTGGAAGGACAAGCAGAGTCCAAAGGATTCCAGCGCCTCCCTCTCAGCCGCATCACTGGTGAGAGCCGGCTTAACTATAATTAGAATAGAAAAGAGAACATCAGTTGGAGGAGTATTTTTATTTTCTGACTCTAGTGCAGTTATAAGAATAAAAAAATAATATATATATAAGGTGAGATCGGAGGAGTGATGATATAACATTTAATCTCTTTGATGTAAATCAAACAACACATGAATATGTAAAATGACTTAATGTATGAGAGTGTTATCAAGTAAGTGTGAGGTTTATTTCGCCTCTCTATTTTCCTTTTTGAAGGGATATAAGTATTTCACTATGTTGGACCTCTTTAGTAAAGATAGGCCATGGCCTATCTCCAGTCGGACCGGTCGTCGGAAGCGATTTTACCCGGCTTCCGTACCTGGTTTTAGTTCTATGGCATGCCCATGTGGATATCCTCGGACGGGGGTCGTGAGTTTGATAATAGTACCGATCGTTCGGCAATGAAGGCGCTAGATATCGATTGACATCACAATACGCTAGAACACCTCAAGAGTCGAGGAGGCATCAAGAGGCTGCATAATACACTAGGGGATCATATGCGGGTGTGTGATCCACCACCTGCGTAGTGTTGCCAACGACTGTGGCTATGCTGTGTGCGGTGACGGGATTCTCGCCGTTTGAAATTCTCTTTGGCCTGCGTGATCGGCGCAGGGATTACGGTGTCACAGCGACGGCGGGGAACTTATCATACTTACTGGTCAGTAACCGGGCGGCTCTCATCAAATCATGAGGAAAGGTGCTTAGTAGGCTGGTTGCGGGGAAGAGTCACCGTGGGGCATTATCTTAGTGTTTGTGATCGGAGAGGAGGACGTTTGCATCGGTACCATAGTGTATTGTCGGATGGTTTCAGACAGGGGCAACGAGATTGTACGATATGAGGGCCCGTTAGGGTGATCGTGATTCGTGAACACAACTTGGTGACGCTGCAGTCAGACGGATCCTCGAAAACGGAGGACATTTCATATTGAACAATTGAGAATTCCAGTGGGAGAAGACCCTCCAAACGCTAGGCATGCCTATAGACATGCCTCGGTATCCTCTGCTTCCGACCTAGGGTCCCATGGGGACTTCGCTGTATATTTTAGCCCGTAGTATTGTTTTTATAATGCTTTGTATTTGTTTTAATTTCAAGTTGGTGTTTTTTTTTGTTGTTTTTTTTTTGCATTTTCTATGATCCTATCTTAGTTCTAACTTGTATTTAGTTCGTAAGTTACGTTTAGGCCCGCTGTCCTGTCAGTTATTTCTTGTAAATTTTAGTTTATTTATCTAGCTTTGTAATTCATTTTTTTACCCCTTTGTGTCGTTTACAAAGAGTGATCGTGAACTGTCAGGTGGGAGTTAAGACCGGAGAAGTGATGATATAAGCTTAATCTCATTGATGTAAATCAATCATTACTTGCATGTATAAAACGTATTAACGTATGAGAGATAATAAATCATATGCCATCAAGTAAGCTTGAGTTTTATTATGGATTCGTTTAGGGAGAAAATGTTAAAAGCCATTTTTGTTATATTATTATATCCTTATGATATTTAAGGTTAATATATCGTAATGATAGCTACTCAGTCTTTGATTTTGTTCCCTTGATACACCACTTCTTGAATATTTTAAGGTATAGATGAGCCTTATTAAGGATGAGTTTTTAATTACATAAAATTATAATTATTATTTCTAACCAACCCATCGAAGTTTAGACCTTAAATCAAATCAGTCTACTCCTTTCCATTTTTTCATGTATTCAGTATAATTTAAGGAAATGACTGAATTTGGTAATTTTGAAATAGCCATTGATAATTGAGAACTGTGAGTAGTATTGGGTTAGTGTTGCGTGTCGGATCCCTTCGTGGTTAGATGTAGTTTACTCACTTATTCCAAGAACATTTAGGCCGAGAATGGGAATTTCCGAAAACATCTAAAATTAAATTGGATTAGTTAATTTTGGATATAGTTTAATGCGTTGTCGTGTTGTTTGATTAAGCAGTAGTAGTGTTTTAATCAATGTGTTAACAATCCCATTGTTTTATTTAGTTTTATATTGTAAACTTTTATTAGTGAAGTTAATATTTTATACAAATTTATATGGGCATAATTCATCCTTATTTGACAATATTTAGTATATATATTTTTAATTTCCCATTCCTTATGATTTTTTAATTATCAGTTCTCAATAAAAATATAATATTAAACTAAATTATTGATTTTTTTTTCTATTCTTCTGTAGTATTTTTTAGAATGATAATAGCATTGTTCTTTCTAATTTAGATGATAATGCTCTGTGTATCGATTCATTGAATAAAAGGGTTATGATGAAGATAAAGTTTTTTTTTTTTTTTTGTTATTGAATTAAATTTATATTCAGGTTTCTTTTATCTTTTTTTATTAATTATTAGTGTACGAACAATTGTTTCCATAAATTGTATTCTTTAATTTGGCTAAACTATAGTTATTTAATTAGTTATTAGATAGTTAGCTGGTTATTTGATATATCTTTAAAGTGCTAAATTTATTTAAATATAATACAAAATTAATATTCTCAGTTGTAAAATTAATAAATTAATTTATGGAACCTCTCATTTGCTTAGTTTTCAATTTGATGTATTATTATTAGATAGACCTACCCCTGCTGCCAATTATCTTTTAACCAAAATTATAAATATTTTATTTAGCAATATTATATTTTGCCACGAATAAGAAGCATTGGTAGTAGTAATAAAATGAAAAATAATTTTTATTCTGGGACAGCTAGACCCCTAAGAATAATATAAATGTACATTAAATATTCATCTTCTAGCTGTTAAAACTTCAAAATATACCTCATTTAAAAAATAACAAATTATCCTGCATATTATGAATACAAAAATACATACATACACTTAAACACACGCATTTATACATACAAGGTAATATTGCAAATTTATAATCAATACAAAAATAAAATGAACTAAAACATCGAATAATTAAAATTGAAATAAAATAAAGAGTGGAAATAGTCAAAACTTATAAAGGCGCGGTAGACTGATATTCAAGGAGATGGTTAAATAGTTTATGCTTGAAGGAAGTTAACGATTAGGATATAAAAATAGACATGGGTAATGAATTCCAAAATGAAGTAGCGCTAATAACGAAAGATCTCTTAAAGGAAGCAGTTCTGTAGAAGGGTATGAACAGGTTCATGGACTGGGGGGATCTTGTATTGATAGAGTAGACAAAGGAAAGTGGGGTGAATATGTTATATAGATATATACTTGGGTTTTGTGGTTCTAAAGAATTGCTAAAGATGGATTCTAGGAAGTATTGCCGGCGGAATTTCAGGCAAAGCCACTCCAACTCGCCATACCAGGTAGAGAGACATGAAAGCGCCTGGGAATCCCGAAGATGAATCTAATGAAGCAGTTCATTAATATCTTTAGCCTCATCTCAAGCGTCTCCGACAATCCGCCAAACATCAGGCAGCCATAACCGAAGTATGAGAAGATAAGAAAGGAAACAAGGAGCAGGTGGGTTTTAAAAGGTATTATATCACATAGACTGAGGAACTGTTTGGGAACGTCTAAGGATTTCTGGAAATTTGAGAGATATGATAATTTCAGGATAAGTTTTGGTCGAAGAATGCAGCTAGGTTTTTAACTGACGAGTGAAAGATGATGGGTCTATGGTTCAGGTAGAGTAATGGGTGACTGGTGAGGGAGTTGATGAGATGTTTGGAACCATTGATGATGACTTTGGTTTTATAGGTATTAAGCTTTAGACCATTGTTAATGCCAATAAGTTGATGTTGTCGATGTCTTATTGTGATTTTTGGACCAAATTTGGAGGTCATCAGCATACAGGTGATATTTAGAGTGATGTATGGAATTAAGGAGATCATTGACATAATGAATGGAAGAAACACAAAATATAAAAAACAAAACCAAATAAATACTTTAAATAAAAAGAAGAAAATAAGTAAATAAAATACATACTAAAATAAGTTGATAAAAAATAAAATATTTACAGCACTATCGCTTTTGAAAGAATATTTCTAGATTTTTAAGAAACCTCCATAGAGGCGAGCCAATTTTCAACACATTTCATAATACTATATTGCCAAATATACATTTCAAATTTTATTTTTTAACATTTTAATTGTTCTTACATAATTTCAATAGTCTGAAACATTGAAATGGAATATAATTGAAATGAAATATACCAATATTTAGTGTTGTTCAATTAATTCCTTTTTTTTCCCTTGGTTTATTTGGACCTTTTTCTTGCGGAATATTTTCCTATAGATGACTTCTTCTTCATAGAAGTAAGCCAGTATAAAGAATGTGAAATAACGGCTTTTAAGAAGCCTTAAGTCGGTGCCATTTTAAACCGCCATTTGCAAATCACGGGCAGATGCGTCGAAAACCGTTTTAACATCGTCAGTGAAGAAAGACGATTTATCTCTTAGCCCGTTAGGTTGATGGCTCAGTGCCCTTCAAATGAATAGCTGGCAACTTGATGATTGTTTCAGGTTCCAAAATATCTTTAAAATCGCTATACTAGGTTTGAATACAAAAACGAAAAATTAAGACACAATCCTATAATCTTGAACTATTGTTATTTTTAGGGGACAAACCTATTAATAATCAGTTACTTTACTATTGCAAATACTTGACTACCCATTTCTAGGCATGTTAGATTCCTGATGTGGCTTGAGAATATTTTCAATTTTGTCAAACCAGCTTTGCATAACCCCAAAATCAGGAGATCCTCCAGGTGCTCATTCAGCTTATATGAAGTGGATTTCCGAAAATTCAGTAAAAAATCAGGCTTTTAAATGTGATCTAGAATAGAAAAAGTTCGGATAATTTTTTTTTTTTTCAATAGTTTTTTCAATATTTCAATAGAAATTTAGTAATAATGTAGTAAAACATTTAAAAAAATGCTATACTGAGTGTAAAAAGAGAAGGACAAAGTGGCATCACCGTTAACCGGGATAAATTCGACTGACTTTATAACGTATTCATGTTGACAAAGGAAATTCGTGCTAGTTACGAGTAATCATCCTGTTCCAAGAGCGGCTAGGACACCTCCCCCTCACCCTGCCTCACTCCCTCTTTCTCTATTTGTGCCCCGACATGCAAACAAGTGTCTCCTGGGGGCAGCATACAACATAACGATGTCGTTAGGCGATAGAGCAATGTTACAATCGAACCCTATCTATTGTGCTTAACTCGTTGGCTGTGATAGGAGGCATAAATTATGAATATAGAATAGCTTTGTACCATATTTGAACGTATTGCCTAAGTACGTGATGGCTTATTAATATTTTTTTTTTCGTTAAGAAACAATTTTTATTGAGCACAATAAGTCCTAATTAGGACATGTTTAATAGTGATCAAGTACAGCACCCATACTAAATTCACACAATATATACAAAACAATAAATTTATAAAATAACAATACAATGTACGTATATACAAAAACATCATAAGAATATATATTATAATATATATATATATATATATATATATATTATATATATATATATTATATAATAAAAGTCACTGATACCATTCTCAAGCATACAGCTCGTGAGTAGAGAATCTCGCCAATGCTAGAACTATAATATTTACAAGAGGTCTTGAGGCCACTGCCATTTTAACCTTCTAGAGGGATGGTAGGGATGTGTGGAGCTAGATAAGGTTCTGATGGAATTGGAAGAATTTTGATGTTATAAGGTCTACAATAAATGCAATATTTAGGTCGCAGTGTAAGTTATGGTTGGTGACATAATAAGCAGCCTTAACTATGATTCGGAGGACTTTGGATTGAAAGGATTGAATGAATGGACGTTAGAAAATTTGACTGTCCCTCACAGTTCAAGTCTGTAGGTCCAGATAGGCTTCTGTATATAAACATTATGTTTTCGATAGATAGTTTATAATTTCTGTTCAGAAGTCTGTATAATTGGTTGTATCATACGATTTTGCGGGATTAGTTACCTATTTAATAAATCATCGTTCCTATATTAACCAAAGAATACGAAAATTACAACTATTAAAAATATGTTTATACGTTCTTAAAGATTCATTTATCACTAAACATCGGCATGGGAATATGATATAATAATCAGTGAAATGTAGTCTTTAGATACTTTAATAGTTTTTTCGATAGATTTACAATAAAAAAATAAATATGTGCGGATTTAAGGAAATTAATTTGTGGATATTCGATATTAATCTGAAATTTTGATCCTGACCCCATCATTTAATGTCTGCATACATTTACCGTCAAAACCTAAATCATTGAGATCATCAACCTCAATGCTATACCTAAACTTCGGACCTTCTTCTTAAAATTATTAGGAATTCGTTCGATGGTTTCAAGTGCTCATTTCTCCGTACTTCCTAGAAATAAAGATGCTACACAATAACTTATTATTTAAGACTTAAAAATCTTAGTTGTTTATTTAAAGTTCGGTCAAAGTTACCTTATCATCAACTGACCTCGCCACAACTTTCATTTAGGCTGAAATTGTTGATATATAAGACCTACTATACTCTATGGCACACCTCTTTTTCGATACCTGTACCAGATGACCCTGCAGATACTGCAGAACTACCAGAACCCCTTTCTTAGGCGGATTATCAGAGCTACCAAGCTTCAAAGAGCTAGAAAGGTCGCCATACACAAAGAGCTTTCTTTGTGTTTGTGTACTTGGGCTGGAGTTCCAGCGAATGCTTTGATGAGCTGAACGCCTGTGCTTACCCACTTTTCAGGAACATTATCCCAACTCCAGGATCCTGTGAGGTAGCAATGAAGTATCCTGTTGGTAGACAAGGTTGCTAAGGGAAAGGACCACTAGCATCTAAAACCTGTGAAAAATTGTCGCTCTCACACGCATGTTATTGTGCCTTTTTTTGGTAACTAGGAGCTTCAAGCTTGATCCCTTCTTAAGGCTGCACTGCACTGCAAAAGAACAAGTAGCTGTGATTTGGTGATTGTGACAAACACTCTCACATACTTTTAACTTATTAATATTCAATTGCCGTATTTTCTATAAAACTTTCATCATTTGTTTTTCTAAACTTTTACTATGAATAATATTTAATTTCTTAAAATGGAGGTACATAAAAAAAAGGCAGGTGTTCATGATGTGTAACAAACATATATATGTTTTGATACACCATTATCATTTAATTTTTAATAATATTTGATGACATAAGATTTTAAAAAAAGTGATCTTGTTGTTATCCGAATTTTTACCCACGAATCGGCTTGCAATGACCACGAAATACCATTACTAATTCATCCTCACACCTTCCACACTTCCACCTCCTTCAATACTCTCTCATCCTCCTGGACTGTTCCTCTCGCTCCTCCTCAGTCCATTTTCTCCCTCGTCTCATCCTCCCACCCACAAGTAACCCTACTTCTTTTACTTTTTTCTCCGAAAAGCTCTCTATCTAAGCAGTCCTTGTTCCTGATTTTTAGCCTTCCCATTTCCTCTTTTATCTGTTAACATATCCCCCCATACTTTTATAGCTGCTGACTTTTTGGAATATTTTCTAATTTATTCTCTCACCATTCCATTCTCATCATTTTCCCCGAAGAACCTCAATTATCGGAATTTATTTTAAATATATATGCCTGCCTCATAACTCTCTCAATACCTCGCTCTCATGAATTTTCACCAACTTCTTCTCTTATTGTGTATCGCGGCCTTAACTTAAAAAGGGGACAAGCTTGGAGCACCTAATTATCAAAAAATGTGGTATTATATAAAAAAAATTCACAGGTTCAGGCGCTAGTCTACTGCACCGAAACCTAAAGAATAGTCCTCTAAATGCCTTTAGTCACCGGGTTGTCAAACCATGTGACTGAAGGCATTTCATTTTAAAGGTAAATACAGTGCATATTGTATTACAAGAGGAGGTTAAGTGACGCCCGTATTCTGTTATGTTTTCATTAAGGACTCGTCCAAGGGAAAAAATAAAATTTAAGAAAATGAAACAAATCGGAGAAATAAAAAAAATAAATAAATTGATGATGCTTAGTGAAAAATCTAAATACTTTTACACCTCGAAGAAGAAGTTAAACCAGCTTTCATGATCGTTTTGTTGAATTCGCAGTTCAACCGTAAGGGTTAATGGCAATATG
The DNA here is from genome assembly GCA_023052935.1 of Piezodorus guildinii. Taxonomy (NCBI): domain Eukaryota; kingdom Metazoa; phylum Arthropoda; class Insecta; order Hemiptera; family Pentatomidae; genus Piezodorus; species Piezodorus guildinii. The sequence continues at coordinate 112,741,065 of CM041293.1, read as the reverse complement.
TAGATTTTTTTTTTGTTTTTATTAATATATAAATGTTATAGGTTTATAAACAATTTTTTTGAGTATAAATTAAAATTGGTAGAGATTCAATCAGTTGCCTTTGTGGTTAGTCCTCAATTCATACATTTTTTCTTAATTTGGGGAGTATAGCAAACGATAAGATATAACCATGCTGATATTCCTAAACTTCGGTCTCCAAACATTGTTTAATAGATCCTGTACTCATCGTGTAAGAATTGAGTATGTCCCGAGAGATTTTTCCTTTTGCAGGGTATACTGATCGCTGACCGAACATAAAATCAATTTTCTACTCTCTTGCATTTATTGAGATAAATATTACTCAATAAAATACAGCGCGTGACTTTTATGTCTCTGCTCCATTTCATGAATAACTCAGCAATGCCGAAGTGGCCCCGGCTGCAGTATTAAAACAGGTTCGGTCCAATAATTCAAGAGGACGTGGGATTTAAGGTCAGGGTACTAAAGTTGTACTTGTGTGCCTGGCACAATGTAGTTCAGGGTGCGTAAGGAGTTGAGGCGGATTCATATCCATTCGAGGGGCTCAACAATGGATTTGCCTACGTCTGCTTCTTTAGTCTACCTTCCCTTCCATATATCGCTGTGAGGGAAGTTCATAGTCAATATGGTGATTAAAATGCCACTGCCAGTTCTACAAGTGTAATGATTTATTTGAATTATTGAATTGTGTGAAATAAATATTAATCTACAATAAATATTTTATTTTCGTTAGATCGTATGTATTAAACTTTAATGGAATAAGAAGTTACTCGTTAGCTCTTTTTCTCTGTTTATGCATGAAGTAGAAGGGTATTAAAATAAAAAATGATTATAAATGGCATCTATTATTTACAATTTATGTGATTAATCCATAAAATATTAGTTTTAAAAAAATATTTTTTTCATAATAATGTTGGTCATTTAGGTATGAAACGGTAAAACTATAATACATTTTCCCATGTTGTTAATATTTATCCTAATTTGTATATTGTGGTTTGAAGGAGTTTTTTCTAAGGACTCCTAGTGCCGTCTACATTACAAAACAAACTGTTTCTTTACTAAATTAGTCTATCTTAAAACAGTATGTAGTTGCCAAAGCTAACAACGAATTTTTAAATCATAGTAGTGCTATCATTGTATTTTTGTTTCAAGTATTTATGAACAACGAATAATAAGATATATTTCTATACTTTATTATGACTGAAAAGCTGCTCTGGTTTGGACATGTATAATATATTAATGTCAAGCCCCGAATAGGTGTATATATATATATTCATGACAGGTACGTAACCACCTCAGAACTGCGTTGTGCAATCAGAGAAATAATTGTTGCAGGAATCAATCCGCTTTACAAGGAATCTCGATTTCACACTATATCAAATATAAATTTTTGAAACCGATTTAATATTTAATATTATAAACAACTTTCTTTTTTTTTTTTAAATCATTGTATGAATGAACATAATCATTCAACAATAAAATATTCAGAATTGATCTAAATTTCAGAAGCATCGTTGATCTCTCATAAATTTTGTAAAGGCCAGAGATATCTGATTGTAACGAAAATGCTGCTGAAAATATTTTTCCCATGAGAATACTCGTTAGCTGATATTTCCCAATTACCCTCTCATCGCTATATGGCCCGGGCCTCTCGAATTCCGCTTGCTTTTGTAAAACACTACGGGTATAATTTATTTTTGTACTGTTTAACTGAAATCAACGATTGTATCTTCCACTCTATAACACATTATGAATTTCTACTAGTCATTAAATCTCATTCGATTATTACAATAGTATTGATGAAAAATCATTATCGAATCATTTCTTCATTCATTCAATAAGCAAGTTGAAATTTCTTGAATATTTAAGCGAGAAAAGACAAGCCACGAATGTAAAATTTTCATCACAATTCGCTATTGGTATTTTAAATGATTGTTATCATGGAGGGTGGGGAAGGGAGACGGGGAAAGACCTGACCTGGGGCTCCCACGGATTGTGAATATTGCATAGGGTATCCATATTTTTAGTTGTTTTTTTATAACACAATACACACACACACACACACACACACACACAACACACACATATATATATATATATATATATATATATATATATATATATATATATATATATTTACAAATTTTTTTTTTTAATTTATCATTTTGTATGTATTGTATGAATGGGGTAATTTAGATCTATCTATTATTAATCTCCTAATTGAGAGAGATGGTAACATTACCGAAATAAGTTATTTGAAATGGAAGAAAAAAATGATTTTTGATTAATAAAACAAAATAAAAAATCTGGTGCAACACACGACTTTCACTTACCTCGACTGTTATTTAAAAACTTCAATTTGAAAAATATTTTAAGTTGATTTTAATAAAACGTGTATTCATTTTCGTTGGAAACATATGATTTAGAATAAATAATAGAACTGTCAATAAAGCACCCACTACCTTCCATTCATCATCCAGTTACTTTATTTCCTAAGTCTTTTAACACCTTTTTTTTATTCCATCTTAGTCGACGTTTCGGGGTTGTTTCCCCATTTTCAAGACTGAAACTGTTTTTTATACTTACATTATTGAATAAAATTACATTGTTTAAATATTTTTCTTTGAAAAATGAAGCTTAGCATTTGTCAAAAATATTTTAAACTAACTAATTTTAATTACCTTAATCCTTGCTACAACATTTTTCTTTATTCATTACATCTTATAGCACACTGCTACTTGTCTATTGGCTCACTGTTTCCATTATATTTCTATTTTAAACCTTTGTACCTTTTCAGTATTCCGGTGTAATCCTTATTACTATTTATTTATTTTTATTTTTACCTCTATTAATTATTTGTCCTAATTATGGTTCTTGGGTTATTGTTTTATTTATTTTTAAAATTGTATCTTATTTATGATATCTGTATAATGAGTTCCTAAGTTTTTTGTATCTGTTTTATAATTTATTGTCCTGCTATTATTTTTGGTTATATGGATTGCTTCTAGTAGTTTTCTATTTCTATTATTTTGAGATGTATCAAAAATTTACTGTGTTTTCGAAGTTAAATTTGTGTTGTTTTATTAAACTATGGGATGATAATGCTGTTGCGTTTGTGTTTTTTATATTTTTACAGTTGGATATATGTTGGTTTATTCTTGTTTTTAATTTTTTAGAAGTTTCACCTATATATATGCTTTCACAATCTTTGCAGTCTATTTTGTATATTACATTTTGCTTGTCCATTTTTTCTATTTTGTCTTTCATTTTGCTTAAATGTTTTTCTAATTTGTTATTATTGTATAGGCCAAATGATATGTTTGGGTGATCATATTTTTTAAAAATACTTTTTATGGATTCTGTCAATTTTGGGATATATGTTAGTTTGTGGTATTTCTTGCAATTACTGTTGATATGCTGTTTATCGGTTTTTACTTCTGACCTATCTATCATCTTATCATCTTTGAAAAATTGAGTTATAAATTTTTGTTTTTGTTTTTTTATTTTATTGTTTAGATCTGTTTCTATGTTTTTACAATTTTCCTTTTGATTAATAATTTTGTTATTATTTTTTGTTGTTGTTACTTCTTTTTTATAATTGTACCATAATTTATTAATAAGTATTTTTGGATAAAAATTTTCTTTTAATATGTTATAAATTTCCAATTTTACATCTTTCATGAACTTTTCATCTGTAAGTTCTATTGCTCTATGTATATAATTTCTAGCTGTGTTTATTATTTGTGTTTTTGGGTGATTTGAAATATAATTTAATATCCTATTGCTACTTGTCTCTTTTTTAGTCCATTTTGTACTGATTATATTGTTATTTATTTGAATTTCTAAGTCAAGATATTTGATTTTATTGTTTATTGATTTTTCTATTGTAAATTGTATTTTTTTGTTGTAACTATTGAATATTTCTAAAATATCTGTATATTGGTTCTTATCTATTATTATAATGAGGTCATCAATATATTTTTTTATTAATATTGGTTTAATTTTTAACTTTTCTATTTGTGTTGTTAATAGTTTATTTAAATATATCCCGCTAAGATTCACCGATAAAACTCCCCCCATAGGTAATCCATTTAATTGTTTGTAATATTCATTTGTATATTTGAAATAATTATATTTCGTGCATAAATTTATTCCCTCAATGAACATTTTTTTGTCTTTTATTGGTGTATGGTTTTTGATGGAATCCCAATTATCTTCTAATATTTTGATACAATCTTCAATGGGAATATTGGTAAAGAGTGAAACTACATCTAAACTTATCACTTCATAGTTTTTACCTTTTAATTCTGTTTTTTTGAGGATTTCTTTTAACTCCATTGCATTTTTTATGTCATATTCATTATTTCTATTCAATTGATTAAGGGAAGGATTTAAAAATTTAGATAAAGCTTCATTTGGTCCGTCTATGTTATTGATTATTGGTCTTAAGTTATTGTTATGTTTATGTAATTTTATAAGTCCATGTATGCGTGGTGTTGTACTGTCTGTAGCCAATAATTTATTTTTTGTAAATTTATCTATATATCCAGATTTATGTATTTTTTGAACAAATGTATTAATTTTTTCGGTTAACTCTGCTATTGGGTTATTTCTGATTTTTCTGTATGTGGTTTTTTCATTTAGTAGGTCTGACATTTTATCTTCGTATTCTTTTTTATATAATATAGCAAGTTTTTTAGTTTTATCAGATTTTATGACTATGATATCTTTGTTTGTATTTAAAAATTGTTTAAATTGTTTCAAATCTTTATTAATTTGCATATTTAATGGTGAATTTGGTTTTTTGTTATTAGAGATGTAATTATTAATTATTGTGCATATCTTGTTTCTCGTTGCATTTTTATGATTGTCCGAAGTTTGCATATTGTCATATATGTTTTCCAAGTCTATTATTAGTTTAATTATATCTCTGTCTTTATTTTTAAAGTCAAAACTAAAATTATCTCCTAATGATAAGACGTTAATTATATTATTAGGTATTGTTTTTTCTGTTTTATTCTCTACTCTATTTTTTACCTTATATAAGTTGTTTATTTTTTTAGCATTTCATCTTCATTCCTATTGTATATGTCATTTTTTTTGATTGGGTATTCATTTAATATGTTGTTGGCATTAAGTGATGTCGTTTTGTTGTTAATGTTATTACTTATTATTTTAGGTATGTCCGGTTTATTGGTTTTGGGTTGTTTTATATTCCTAGTGAGTTTTTTTATCTAGTTTACCTTTCAATATAGGAAAAATGTTGTCATTGAATTCATTTATGTGCCTAAAAATAGATAGATAGGTCAGAAGTAAAAACCGATAAACAGCATATCAACAGTAATTGCAAGAAATACCACAAACTAACATATATCCCAAAATTGACAGAATCCATAAAAAGTATTTTTAAAAAATATGATCACCCAAACATATCATTTGGCCTATACAATAATAACAAATTAGAAAAACATTTAAGCAAAATGAAAGACAAAATAGAAAAAATGGACAAGCAAAATGTAATATACAAAATAGACTGCAAAGATTGTGAAAGCATATATATAGGTGAAACTTCTAAAAAATTAAAAACAAGAATAAACCAACATATATCCAACTGTAAAAATATAAAAAACACAAACGCAACAGCATTATCATCCCATAGTTTAATAAAACAACACAAATTTAACTTCGAAAACACAGTAATTTTAGATACATCTCAAAATAATAGAAATAGAAAACTACTAGAAGCAATCCATATAACCAAAAATAATAGCAGGACAATAAATTATAAAACAGATACAAAAAACTTAGGAACTCATTATACAGATATCATAAATAAGATACAATTTTAAAAATAAATAAAACAATAACCCAAGAACCATAATTAGGACAAATAATTAATAGAGGTAAAAATAAAAATAAATAAATAGTAATAAGGATTACACCGGAATACTGAAAAGGTACAAAGGTTTAAAATAGAAATATAATGGAAACAGTGAGCCAATAGACAAGTAGCAGTGTGCTATAAGATGTAATGAATAAAGAAAAATGTTGTAGCAAGGATTAAGGTAATTAAAATTAGTTAGTTTAAAATATTTTTGACAAACTGCTAAGCTTCATTTTTCAAAGAAAAATATTTAAACAATGTAATTTTATTCAATAATGTAAGTATAAAAAACAGTTTCAGTCTTGAAAATGGGGAAACAACCCCGAAACGTCGACTAAGATGGAATAAAAAAAAGGTGTTAAAAGACTTAGGAAATAAAGTAACTGGATGATGAATGGAAGGTAGTGGGTGCTTTATTGAATGTTCCAATTAAAAAACTTCCACAAAAATTAAAAAAGAAAAGAAAATATAACTGTATTAAATTGTTTATCAGCACTTATTTAGTCATCAAATTCGTCCAACTTGTATATTTAACCGTCTATTACCAATGCCATGAAGATGGTATAGTTAATCACTTGGAATGTACAAAATTGAAGGTACTTTAGAGGAAGAAAATTTAAAATATCGGCATTTAAGCTCTGTTATGCCATGTCAGTCAGAATGAAACCTACAGGATATTAAAGCCCATTAAAGTTTACATTAATATACCTTTAGTTTGAGTGTATGAGTTTAATCAAAATCATTAGAACCGTTTTGGATAAAATCGTAAATTAGTGCAAAATACGTGGTATATATATAAATAGTGGTTTTGGTCAGCCGATTTTGATAAAATAATCTTTCTGTACGACTTTTTGTTTTCGTGCTAGCCTAACCACGCACGTGTACACACACACACACACACACACAGATCTTTTCTCGAGACTTGATTATTTAAACTCAGGGGAACCTAAAATGTGTATTTCCGTTGAAAACTAGAATTCGAAAATTTTCACGACCAGAATACTTTCCCTAACTATATATTTCATATAGAGGTAAGTGATAGTAAAAATGGTTAAAAAATAAATGAAATAGCATTTTAGTTAATGAAGTGGAAGAAATATTTACTTTTTATGAACAGACCAGTTACTGGTCTCTCTCTCTCTCTCTCTCTCTCTCTATATATTATATATATATATATATATATATATATATATATATATATATATATATATATATATATATATATATACGGTCCCGTCACCTTCTCCCACAATCCTCCCGGAAGCTCCTTGTATCCTCTCTTATTTTTCCCCATTTTTACTATTGTTGTGCGGTATATGGCGGCCTCTCGAAGGTGCTTGAGGGCAGATTGAAACGAGTCTTGAACTGTTTCATAAGATTTGTCTTCGTTACCTCTAAACGGTCGCATGTATCACATCTCTATGACGAGTCAAATTGGCTATTTTCCTCTATTCGAAGGCAATATTTCCTTGGTTCCTTTCTCTATCAAGTCATCCGCTCCCATCGCCCCTCTTACGTTTATAGTCTCCTGCAATTTAGATCCACAATCCATACTCAGGAAACCAGATCCCGTCCTTCTGACCTCTATACGTCTTCCCATCGAACCAAAAAATATGAATTTTCCTTTTTAGCACGGTCCACTTTTCTCTGGAATACTCTCCCATCAAACATCCGTCATGCTCCTTCCCAATCTTCATTCAAATCGCTCCTTTTTAAACACCTTCTTGCTTCCCAACCAGATGCCAACTAATTTCAGTATAAAAATTAAAGCGATGTGAGAAATGTCCACATTTCATGACATAAATGTTAATTATGTTTTCATCATTATTTTAAATTATTCTAAAGTTTTTTTTTGGTTAGTTAGCCCTATGTTACTTTTAAACACTATTGTGATCTTTTTAATTTTTATTTCTTTCGGTTTTTACCATTTAAAATGCTTGTATATATTTATTGTAATCATTGATGTTATAAGTCTTTTCTGTTTTTCTTTTTATGCGTTCTTTGGTCAGTCATAATACTTATTTGTTTTGTACCTGTATGTTATTCTTAAGGGACCTAGTCCCAGAATAAAGTTCTTTTTTCATTCATTCATTCATATATATATATATATATATATTTTTTTTTTTTTTTTTTTTTTTTTTTTTTACTTATATATACTTACTTATAGATTATAATTGACTGATCTATTTAAATAGATAAAATATTAATTAACTTATTACTCATAAGGTAAAATCTCACTCCTCTAGCCCTTACTCAGTTTCAGAAAAAACGGTCTTTTCCTTCCTGGGATGAACTTCTGACTGAATTAAAGAAGGTTGAGAGAGATTCCTGAAAAAGCCTTAAGAAAGAGCCGCTTGGCTTGATACCTTCGCCCCTTATTCAAATTATTCTAACCCATGTATTCCTAGCCCTTATCCTTTTATATTTATTTAATTCCAGTTTACATAATTCTATAACCTGTCTTCCCCGACCGGTAAACCTACATTGCTTCGTAACCTATTTCCCCATTATTTCCTTATAGCACATGGTCGACAATTTGTCCATTTTCCAGTTTCTAAAATTGAATAATATGATTCAACTGCTCAACAGTTCATATAAGTAAATTAGTAAGTTCGATGTCATTCTTCTTTTATATACATATTCTTATGAAAGAAGGAGTAAATATCGTATATTACGATTCGTTTCAACACGAACAATAGTAATAAGGTTCTTACAATAATTACATAAAAATACATAATAAAAACATATATGTATATATAGACGAAAAATCTATATATGCAACGTTAAAAATTAAATAAACACAAAAAATACACATACATATTTACAATATAATGGAGTAACCCCGGACTGTGCTTGTCCCCCGACTTCTGGAAAGAAAAGCAGAATTCAAAGGATACCAGCGCCTCTCTCTCAGCCACGTCACTTTGAGCCAGTGGAAACTGAGTGAGAGTGCCATGGCTAGAAATATAGAACAGAATGTCGTCTGATTATCCACAGTAGCATAAAGTGACGTTAAATAAATAAACAACAATAACACAGAATGAGGAGGATCTTAGAACTCCCGTATATATTTATTTACAAAAGGTCTCGGGCCCACTACCGTTTTAATCTGGTGTAATAAAAAGGTTAGGATGATGAATAAGGTTCTCATGGAATTTGCAAAATTTAGATTGTATCAGGTATAAAATATATGGAATATTAAGGCCGTGGTGTAAGTTAGGAGGACTTTGGATTGAAAGGATTGGTTGCGCTTGATGCTAGATGTCTGTAGTCCTATATATTTTTTAATATTGTCTTGTAGATTAGTAATTTGCTGTAAACTACAATTATAAAGATATATTTAACTTTATAATATATGATGTATTTATTGTAAAATGCGTCATAATTTACTATTAATCTGGGAGTAAAATTTATATATATATATATATATATATATATATATATATATATATATAGAGAGAGAGAGAGAGAGAGAGAGAGAGAGAGAATAATTTTCATACACAGCATTCTCAAACACACTTTGAAACCATGTAGCTTTTTTACGATGAAAAATTAAAATTTTATTCTTGAATAGATTATTAACAAATACTTCCTTGCAGATTCTTATCAGGTTTTACCTTTTCGAAATGTTTAAATTAATCAAATATATATATATATATATATATATATATATATATATTTAATAATAATATTCAAAGAAGACTAATCATTTCTTATTTAAATTATTTACTTATTTATCAATATTTGATGGGTATTATTGACATTAACATGTTACTTCTATGTAAACTTGGAGAATTTAAGCATTTTATATAGATGTATGCAAGTCTCGTGCAGGTAGTATACACAGTAATGTTTTGTGTGAGTATCTTCGTAATTTTCTCTCACTAAAAAATCTAGTAGGTTTATCATGATGTAATGTTTGACCATAAACATGGAAATAGGGCAACTATTCTTTAACTCACCCTTTATATCATCCGCCACAGATCTTTTAGACTGTTGGAATATAAACATTTCGCCTTGAAAGAGGGACATCATTCATCTGTTAGTATTCCTAAACACGAAACAATTCTATATCTCGCTGCCTATCGACACCAATGCTTTATGGAAAACACCAATAACTCTCTTAATAGCGGCAATAACTCCTTTTAAATCTGCCCTTCGTTCCCTTTAATATGCATAAGTTCTTTCTTAAATGGACTCAAATGGTCACGCTGCAGTTGAAAACTAATGGAAATTTTAAATGAATTTAACCATAGATAACTGTGGTATAAAAATTAAAATGATGAAACAGTTAATATTTTATGAAATTGAAAATATTGTTACTTTCACTCACTTGAAAATATGAGTTTAGAGATTATTTTTTAAGCGTAAAATACACGTTTTGAAGTCCTTGGAGTCAAAATAACCATGAATTTAACTTTTCTGTACAATTATAACTTACATCCAGATAGCACGTAGGATTAATTAAAATACGCACTCTTACTAAATTGAAATTGCACGTTTATGTTGTGTATACGTATATAATAAGGCATATTTTTTACCTTTTTTCAAAAATGGCTCTAACGATTTTAATTAGATTCGTTAACTTGTTATAGCAATCTATGATCAAAGGTATTTTTCGTAATTTAGGTTTTTCCTCATTGGAATAGGAAAGTGCTTAAATAGCTAATTTTATACATTTCCTCCACTTAATTTACCTTTTATAATTTTGTATTAAGTATTCAACCATCTCTGTTTAGAATATTAAAATATGTTTAATTGTAAATTATGAAAGAATATTTTTACAGGTAGATTTTTTAATTCTATTTATTTTGATAGAGACATATGGACTTACAATAAGCAACACTTGTTGAAATCTCTATTCATTTTCATAGAAAACTGGACGGACACGAAAATAATCTTGTGAACGACTAATCATGTCTGTTGCTGAAGTTTCTACTGCACTTATGATTATTGTCTGATAACTTCTAAGAGGTGCAAATAAAAAAAACATGATGGTACAAAGAATATTTAATTTTTTTTTTAATTTGTTTGAAAAATAGATTTAAAAAAGATTCTAGCATAGAAAGTTGTGGTCAATTATGTAGTGATATTTGTGAGTAATAATCTAACTTTTATTTAGTGAAAGTCTGTAGCGGATTGTTTTCCTCTTATTCGTTTTTTAAATTTTTCTTCATTTAACTTTTTATTCAGATATTTTGCAATTTGCCTCAACTGGACAATAATAATAGTGCTAAAAGGTTACTTATATACAATAATAAAAAAATACACATTCTTCTTAGTAAAAATCTAAAAATCACATTTATTGAAACAGTATTTAATCTTTCCATGTGGCAGAGGGAAACATCCTGCATGTACTAACCACCTTTTTGTCTCCAAATCATTTTAAGATTATTTTAAAATTTTCCCACAGAAATACATAAACACAAAATAAGAAAAACATATTTTAGACCTTTTGGAACGCAATGCAAGGTTGTTGCTCCCCACTGAGGGAGGGAAAGGAGACCCTGCTCTTATTTTAAAAATATTTTACCCGAGAGTCGACAGGAACTGTTTGTCTTTCGTTTGCTAAATTTATTCTTCTCCTTTTCCATTCGGTGGCTATGTATCATAGTGAAAAAATCGGCATTATTACTCCAGATCCTGAGAATTCATCCTGTTTTTGTTATGTTTTTATATTTAAATATAACAAAATCCTTTTAATTACATTATTAAAATTTTAATACACGTCTTTATGTGATATTTCATATCTCTCCTTATTTAATTTCGATGCAGAATAATATTTATTGATTCATATTATTAGCAAACTTATAAATATAGCTGAGATTGAGGTAATTTTGTTAACGGTGATTGAACATCGTAATTAATTTAACAGTAGTTCATTTTTATTCATGAACAAAAACAAAATATAATATGGAGTCTGCCACAATAAAATTGTACCAGTGTTACGAAAGAGTATCAAATACTTCTTTAATAGTTTATAGTATGTAAAACAAACATTTTAATGCATCTCATATCGTAGTATGTATATAAAACTATATTAAAGAATAAATAAATAAATATTATATATATATATATATACACATATGTTTTTTATATATATTTTTTTTAACTGACAATTGAAAATGTTATGTTTCGTTATCAGAAAGAAAAACTGGCCATATATTTCAATCTGTCTCTCCCACTTTTTTTTTTTTTGACCATACATAGTGTACCAAGTCAGCGACTCATTACGAAATAGCGGTTGTGTCATTTCGAAAAAGCAAGCTCTATTGTGCCACGATCACATTTACTCGTCAGGCTTAAGAATTGTCAATTAACCCCAAAAATTGATTTGTGTTTTTTTTCTTTAAAAAGGTAATCGGATTAGTTAAAATTGTAGATGGTTTTTAGAAGTATCTTTAATAATAAAACAAAAACTATTTAAAATAGATGATTTTACTTTGATCGATAAAATAGTTTTTGTTTTAAATGTAAATTAAAATATTTTTCAGTAAATCGGTAATAGATTGTAATAAAAAAATTAATCACAAAGAGTTCTTTTATATAATTAAAAAAAATTGTACGTTAATTGAGAATTAAGAAATATTCTGAACCTTAATCCAGTTAGGAACAAAGATCTTAGGCAATGATTTTAAAAAGCTGTGACAATTAAAAAATGAAAAACGAGGTAGTTTTGGAATATTTATTTTTTTAAGTTATAACCTGTGTACCATTTTTTTTTTTTTTGGGGGGGGGGGGGGGTTAGATACTTCTTTCTTAATTTTTAACTTTTCGAGCAATAATTTAGATTTTTGTTTGATTTAGACACCTTGGTTATAATAATTTTAATGAATTACTTCAAAAAAAGATTTTTTTTATAAGATTTAGAGATGTTGATTGGCACGTTGTTTATTGTTAATTATTCATGAAAAATAATTAAAAGTTTTTGGAAGAAATAATATAACAGCCCATATATTTCTAACTTTAATATTGATCAATTTCTAGTATAAAGAAATATTTTATTTAAAATTTTAGGGACTGTAATTTTGTATTTCATTGAAATTGATTTGTCTACTCTTTCAATTTCAGATAATAATGTCGACAATATCAATGACTTTAAATAGAATTTTTAAAAACAACTGATTTGAGGGTTTTCTTTAATAATTGATAGTTAATGTAACAGTTAAAAAGCTGTTTATTTAAAAGCTTAAATTACTCATTGTGGACCCGTAAATTTTTGGAATTATGGGATACATTAATATTACTGTAAATGAGAAATACTTTGAGTAATTTTGAGAAGCGCTGGGTTATTTACTTAATAGCCCACCAGCTAACGTCTAGAACTTATAAAGCTGGAGAAGGACTTTAACTGGAGTAAGCTTCCCTCGCTATCAGGTACTCAATCTGATAGTTATCGCGAGAGTGGCGGTGAATACAAAGTCTTTTTATTCTCTCTGGAGATTCGCAGGCAATATGCCGTTACAAGGAGATTTGAACAGTACTAAGAATATTGCCGAGGTAAGTCCGATTTCATTGCTGACAATAACTAAAATTTAGACAATATCTATTGATATGTAACGAGGAGTGGAATCGGTATGGGGGTTGTAGGTAGAAAAAGAAAGCACTGCAGAGGGCATTTAGTAAGGTCTCTAAGTGCAGCCTTCATCTGTCCCCGTCCGCACAGAATCTTAAGCAGTTCCCAGCCGGGGGCTTAGCTTTCTGGCTTCCTGTCTTACTCCAACTTCAGCTCCCTTCTTTCTGCAGTGTTGTAGGCATTCTTTGCACAATTATCCAGTTTGAATTGAAATAGTTCTTGATACTGGTTTTAAACATTAAGATGAAACTTTTTGCAATTGAACTGAGCAAGTCGTGTTTCCATTGTGTCTGTCTGTGAATAGAGATATTTAAAAACCTACCAAAGATTATTACTTTGACTTCTATAATAATTCTGTTTGTTTTTCTGAATGACATAAGTTGGAATATTATTTCATCTTATAAAAAAAAATCTGGTGCGGGCAACACACGACTTTCACTTACCTCCATTTTTAAAATCGAATAAAGAATTATCAAAAATAGTTAGAGATAAAAATACGTGAAACTATTATGGAATTAATTCAATTAAATTTCTATAGAAACATGTGTTTTATTAAAAAATCTATTAAATTATTATCTAAAATAATCAGTTAGTTTTATGTTCATTTCATCACACTCTATTAGCTTTTAAAAGCTTGTGTATGAGATAATATTTTTTCTAAAATCTTTAGCTTTCCAACGGTATATCATAGATGTATATAACTGCTCCTATGTTCAAAAACGAAAAATTGCATTTAAAAAATATTTTTTTCTGTTTTCTCCATTAGTTGGGTATCGAATTTATTCAATTTATATATTTACCTGTTTTTCATAAGTGTTAACAGGATAATATAGTTATTTTTATTAAATCTAAAAAATTAAAATATCGGCATTTAAGCCTGTCGATTTTAATCAGAATAAAACCTACATGATATTAAAGCCCATTAAATTTTACATCGATATAGTGAGTTTCATCAAAATCGTCGGAACCGTTTTCGAGAAAATCGAAAAAAGGTGCAAAATGCGTCGTATAAAGTGCCTCTTCTGGTAAGCTCATTTTGATGAAAAAAGTTTTGTCACGTCTCGGGTGTATAGTTGTCTTAAATATGAAATTTCAGTTTCATAGGACTTATCGTTTCCGCCCGGGAGTAACACACACACACACACACCACACAGACCTTTTTGCGGGACTTGGTTATTCGGACTCAGGGGACCCTAAAACGTGTATTTCCGTTGAAAACTGGAATTCAAAAATTTTCACGATCGCAATACTTCCCCTTACTATATATAGTAAGTGAAACTAAAAATATCTTATTTATTTTTAAAAATCTATATAGGATTCTGTAATTATTTTGTTCAAACAATCTAAATTTCCAGCTTCATAAATTAGGATACTGTTTATGAAATGTATTATGATTATAAGAATTAAAATATAATTTTTATTAAGTTTTAAAATTCGTATAAGTTGACTAGACTACCAGCAATCAAGTACGCTTGGTGCAACTGAGAGCATTGTCTTTTTAAGCTTAAAATTAAGAAAGGGTGAACTGTACCTTTACAATACTCGAAGGGCCTTGGACTCAATACATATAGATATGCTCTATCCTATTCCAACGGTCGTGCAATGAGGTGATTATACAGATATCACACTCAGCCACCAGGTATCTTTCTTGCCCATATCATATGGTCAGAGCACGGTTAAAATAAGACTAGTGCTGCGTCTACTATACCATACCGCACCATAAAATTAAGAAAATGTCCTCAGTAACTATAAATACAGTTAGAGATGAAAATGGGTGAAATCATTAAAGAATTAATTAAATTTAATTTATATAGAAACATGTTTTTTTCTTTTTTTAAATCTATTATATTATTATCGGAACTAATCAGTTAGTTTTATCGGCTTTTCATCACTCTTTATTAACTTTTACAAGCTTGTGTATGCGATAATATTTTTTCTAAAATATTTAGATTTTCAATTGTATATTATACATGTATATATCTGTTGTTATGTTAAACAACAAAAAATTGAATTAAATATTTTTTTTTTCTATTTTTCCTTTAGTTGAATATCGAATTCGTATACATATATACTTGTTTTTTATCAATGGTAACAAGATAATATGGTATTTTTATAAAATTTTAAAAAATAAAGGTACTTTAGAGGAAGAAACTATTTTATTTATAGTTAGGTGAAAGTAAAAATAGATGATTTTCATGTAAAGAAATATGACTTTAACCAAATTATACAGAGAAATGATAACCTAATAAATGCGTGATCGATACATGTATAACATTTGTGTATATTTTGCACTTTTTGGCCGACTTATGTATAAAATGAGAATTTATGATTGCTGTATATTTCACCTTTACCTCTAGATTGTATATTGCATTGAGGATACTGCACATTCAATGAGATCAATATGCACACAGTTTACTATAATTTCCTTTCTTGTAACTTTTATTTGTTTTTTTCCGTGAATGATCCTCCAATCTTTCTGAAACTACTCGATGTTATTCTTTGTCATCTTCACAGTGACATTATCACTTATTTTATTTTATTTTTTTTATATAAATAAAAGATCAACATTAGTACGCAGTTTTAGTTTATTTGAATTTATTTCATTTTTAAGTTATAGGATCCGGAACTTAAAATGCAGTAGGAGCGCTCCAGAAAGCTCGCAGAAGTCCCGTTACTCGTGTAGCGAGGAATGCTGCCGTGATATGCGTGGGCCTAGTGCCCTGCGTACTGATGTGCCTATCTGCTCCGAATGGATCTCTTGGCCTCCTATGTATGGTAATTATTCGCAAATGTGTGGTCGAGCCGATATTTCAGAAGATGTTTCTTATCTTCGTGTCACCTGCAAATCCTCTCAGATATATGCGCTCCGTTTATCGCCCTGGCGTCTACTTTTCCCAGCAAAAACTATATTCAGGAGCGACCCGATATATTAATTTCAGCAGCTGCTGGTTCATTTATATTAGCGCCAAGGAAATACGACCTTCGAACAGCACAAATTTGCTTATAGCCACAAAGAAAGAAGGGTTAAGAATATCCCTTACTACTTTTTAAACATAAATATTGTTATTTTTCTATGTAAATTATAATCGTGTGATATATGTTAGCAAATCAATCAACTCCCAAAATCAGAAAGCTATTTTTTTTTTTGAAGAAGAAGAATTTTACTTTATTTTTAGAACATATTATTTTACAAGTATTTTTGTTGAGAATACTTGTTGTCTAATTTTTGCAGTTTTAACAAACTTATACTGTTTTCTTACATTATCCGTTTTATAGCTGTTATTATTATGTCATATACTTGTTATAAACTATTATTAAAACATTTTTCATTTTGGCGAATACACGTATCATGTACACCTTTTTGATTTTTTTTTAAATATTTGTTGAGAAATATTACAATTTGTTTCTAAATGAACAGTAGTAATAGTAGTATGAGAACACATTCATACAATATGTACAGAAAATAATGATAGAGACAAATTACATGAAATATAATATATATATACAAGAAAATAAAAAATAAAACAAGACAAAACAGCAGCAACCTATAATTGAGTAAAATACAAAATGAGAAATGAATTAACATCATACAAATAATCATAACTATATACAGTATTTTTTTTTATTTTAACAAAGAAATAACTGATAAATCATATAGGAAATAAGTAACTCATATAAATATAAAATTCAGAAAAAGTGGAAGGTTGGTTAAGCGTTTTATCGGTCCAAACTACTGAATCGAAGACGCATTATCGGTTTCAAAAATAATTTGAGTAATAGGTTCACGCATTTTTTATTACTTCTGTGTTATTCCCACGTATTCCTCTGGATCTAATGATCTAAAAACAGGTAACTATATTTTTTATCTACTAATATAACTGCGATACATCCATTCCAAACTAATTTCGTGGTTTTAAACGCTTCTTTTTACTGAGAAAGTGAAAAAGTGAAATTTGGTGTTTTAAAATGTCATTCTCACTACCGTAATTTTGATAATTTTTTGTTTTGAAGAAAACACGATCTTAGTGACGAAACTTTATTTTTCTTGGTTTCTTTAAATGAAAATACTGGATAATAATAGTAATAAATTATGACCATCATCAGTTTTTATACCTTATATTTCCATTTAATGTATTAGTTTTGGCTTTCCTCTCCTTACGGTCTGTAATTCCTAACTGCACGGAGCACAGAGATCTCATTTATGTAAGGTATTGGTACTATTAACTCAATTAGCTAGTTAATTAATTCCTACCTTGTAGCATCTAATTACGTACAAACGGTTCGGTAAGCTATGACCCCATGCGATGGACCATCCTACTCCCCGATGAATACGGAGCTGCACCCTCGAACACCCCCTCTCAAGTAAACGTGCTAAGAGATTTATCCCAAGAAGGGTCTAATAGAAAGCTAACACGTTTCATGGAGATGGGGTCTTCAGTGTTTGAGAGGCATAAGTATGAATACTGGATGGTGAGTAGTCCTCGAATATGGGGTCGTGTGTAGGCGTTCCTTAAATTGGCGAACAGATGTTATCACTTAACGCATGACCGGTTGGATGAATTGAATAATCCTATTGAAAATGGAATATCAATAAGCTCTTATACGCATTGTAGTCGCGACTTAATTTTTAAAAAAATATTATGTTTTTAAATATTTATAATTTTCGAAAAATATTAAATTGGATCTAAATTGATATTTAAAAATAGATTTTACTTTCATTTGAATCCTTAGTTTTCGAATTCATACATTTTTTGTCGTATTCAAATACAATAATATGATATACTCACAAAAAGCCTTAAACATTTCTATTTATTATTTTTATTTCATATTGTGTTGATTTATATATGTTGTGGTAAACTTAATCATTTATAATAAACTAGCTGTTGCCCGCAACTTCGTCTGCGTCAATTTCTGTAATTATGAGCGCTATTTAGAAGTTTTTAAAATAATATATTTAATAGTACTTCTGCGTAAATGATATTTTTAGTTTTATTATTTTGTGGCAGAAGAACATACTGATTTTCTCCGCAATCTGATTTTGAGAATGCGACTTATAGTTGGCCGTGTGAAAAGCAGTATTGATAGAAATCGGTTCCTACGTGTTTAAATGTTTGCCCTGTGATTTATTAATTGTTACTGCAAAAGATAAATTAACGGGAAATTGAATGGTTTTAAAAACCATTTGAAATCATTGGGATGTGAGGTTAATTACCTCCTTTTTTTTTTCCAGATTTTCCACTGATTCTTCACTCCTATTGGTCGCAGCGTGATGTTATATAGCCTAAAGCTTTCCTCGATAAATAGACTATCCAACACAATTTTTTTTTTCAATCCGAACCAGTAGTTTTTGAGATTAGCGCGTTCAAACAAACTCTTCAGCTGTATAATATTAGTATAGATTATAAATAAATTTGCAAAATCATATTTAATATGTTTTTCTGATTTTGTTACAGGTAAACATTCTGATTGTATACTGTTGCTTCTAGTAAGAGTGAGTATGATATAGTTATATGTATTTATATATTTTTTTACTGAGAAAATTCTCTTAGTGCACATTGATTATTATCTTAAAATATACTTGTGGTCGACTGTTTACTATTCTTAAGAGTTTTTTTTGTACACTTGACTGCCGATGACTCATAAGTGAAATGTATAAAATTAGAGTTTTTTTTTTCATTTATCTTAAAAATAATTATAAATATGTGAATCGCTATGACACAGCATGCCTCTATTATTCAAATTATTTTTCATAGGTAAGCGATTGTTATTTATTGTGTATGTATAAATTATTTATCTGACATCCATACCCTTTCCATTGAGGCGTATCCTCTATTTTATATCAGGCGGACGAAGCAGCTGTTTACAAAGATTTATTAGATGGATGTTTATTTTATCCCGGAGGAGGTAATGCCTGTTTACTTATTAAGCTGAGCCATAGGCGTTCCTCCTTGCCATTATACTTGAATCATTAATTCACATCCTCCAATGTTTGCAAGCCAGTCACTCTTGTATGAGCCCTTCCTCTCCACATCCCGCTCCATATCGAAGCTACCTTGTTATCTATTTATAAATTCTATCATAACGAGGGTTATATATAAGCCACGACAGCTGATGGAAGGCACTGTTTGTTAAGTTTTCTCATGTTATTAAATTTACCCACATTTCTACCTTTTTTTTTAAACTCTAAAACGTAAAAAAGTTCATACTGAAATATCAAATCACTAAGAAATATGTGGATAACAAGACAATTTTTAAATTATTAAAAGAAACAAAACTTCTGGGTTGTTATAAAGAGATTTTAAGGTGTGTAAATGAAACAAATTGTAGAGATAGAAGATAACCATTCCTAATGGAACATGGTTTCAGTTGCAAAACCGTCTAACAAACATCGATTTTGTACTTGTGTTCATTTATTTAATTACAAAAAAAAAGATATGATTTACATAAGCCATGACAGCTGATGGAAGGCACTGTTTGTTAAGTTTTCTCATGTTAATAAATTTAACCCGCACTTATACCTTCTTTTTTTTTTAATTAACTCTGAAACGTAAAAAAGTTCATACTCAAATCAATAAGAAATATGTGAATAACAAGACAATTTTTAAATTATTAAAATAAATAATGCTTTTGGTTTGCTATAAAGAGATTTTAAGGTGTGTAAATGAAACAAATGGTAGTGATAGAAGACAACCCTTCGTAATGGAACATGGTTTCAGTTGAAAAAAAGCGCTAATAAACATCGATTTGTATTTATTGTGTTCATTTATTCGATTAGAAAAAAAGAATTATGATTTTTTTTTCGCCACAAGATATTTCTTTTTAAATTGTAACTAGCAATTACATTATTATTTATATAGTAATCAAGAATCAAAAGAATTCTGAAAATCTTTAATAATCCCCCAATGATGCCTTATAATGATATTATTTTAGTTTTATTTTACTAGATAATTTGTCTTAATAAACACCCGTATAAACCGAACTATTATTCCCCGCTATGAATTATTTATCTTACTACTGGATTCTCAAGACGTTTCGACCCTACTACATAATTCCATAGGATGTTGTTTTGGTTCGTTTGGCCGAGCGGCGATACGATGTCGGGCTCTGCTCTGCAATAAATACTGTCCCTGACACCTCTATTACCGTTTGTCACTGGCTGCATTTTGTATGTGCGTGTCCCTAGTTCCACCTTCTGTTATCAAATAATGGTGTGTTTTATTATCTTCATTCAAGCCCTGGAGCGATGCCTAATGGTCAGGCGAGCATATCATTAATTGATATTCAAAGTCTGAGGGAAAAGTCCTCATAATCCTTATCCATTAAAGCTGTATCCCGATTATGGCTTGTGATGTATAATTATGAAAAAAAAATTGTTTTTATTATTGAGTTGTTTTTTTTTGCACTCAGCCTGATTGCTTCCATTTCAGAGGGACAGCTGAAATTTTCAAAGTAATTATTTTTCTTACTAACTTTTCTAAGAACTTGTAATTATATTTGATTAATCCTGCTTGTAATATGAAGAAATGTGGAAATATAAGCATATAGTAATTATTTAGCTAAATAATTTAGTAATTATTTAAAAAGTTCTTGCTGTCTCGTAATCACTTCATTGGTGCGTATTGAATGGAGTGTTGTCCCCGATGTGGAAAAGTTTCGGTTCCGTCTATTCTCACGCAATGTAGTTAGCCTAGCGAGGAAACGACCTACAACCGCTTTGAGGAAGAGATCGATTTAGGATGATTTGTTTCTTAATTTATGAGAGCTGTTGGATAAAGTTGGAAGGAATATTCTTTCTCTCCCTCTGGTTGTCGATTATTTTTTTTCAAATTGTGGAGTTATGGTAGAAGTTATCCTCCTTACTTTTTGTAAGTTTTGGGAAACACATCATTCCCCAGAGCCCACTAAATCCTGGGGCCCGCTGGTGTTGGAATTAGCTATAGAGTTTCTTTCCTTTCGGAAAAAAAAAAATCATAATTGATTTGTCGTATAAAGGATTACTCTACATGGTTGTTTTGATGAGGGGTGGTATTTTCATAAGGGCGTTTATCTTGCCCTTTACCGTGTCCTCTACGCCTTGTTTGGCTTTGTTCTCATTATATAGCTCCCTCAGGAGGCGCGCAATATTATCTCCTTGCAGGACTGGATTCGATACTTTAATCGGACGAAATGAGAGCAACATTCTTCAGTCCCTGGGAACTGGAATGGGCGTAAAAGTTACTTGACAACCCAATGAAATATGTTCACATAAGGAATGGATTTTTTTAGGAGCGAAACCTGTTTTTTGTTCTCTTTTAAAGTTAAAGAACTAAGAAATAAACAAGAACTTCTAGCTCATTATAGCCACTGTAAAAGTTGGAGTCACATCCATCTCAGTCTATTTTATTCAACATTTTAGCATTTACTCGTCGCCATGTAACATAGGGCCTGCAATATACTGTGTTTGTTAAAATATGACTTCGCGTGTTATATCTGCATGTGTTAAATCAATTTTCATGCAGCACTTGACAAGCTACTTATTAGAGCGTTTATAATATTATGTAGTAGTATTAAGATAAATGTTCCTATTATCTTATATACTTGGGTGTAATTTACTTGACTGACTTTACTTATAAGTTAACTTAATATTCCTGCTTATAGCACTTCGAATAATTTCCCCCTTTTCACGTTGTTTGAAGCATGCAATGGTTTCTTTTGTATTTATATATTGTAAAAAAAGTAAAAATAAATACTATTTCTCTGTGCATAATTCCTTTAATTATTTTTACTTCCACTTACCTATGTATGGAATATAAAGTAAGGGAATTTTCCAATTCGAGTTTTAAGCTCAAATACACTTTTTAGGATCCCATGAGTCCAAATGACCGATTCCCGCAAAAAAGCCCTGGTGTGTGTGTGTGTGAGTGTGGTAAGTCCAGCGCTTAAACGAAAAGTCCTATGAAACTGAAATTTCATATTTAGGACAACTATACGCCCGAGATGTTACAGCAACATTTCCAGCAAAATAAGCTAACCGGAAGAGCCACTTTATATTATGCATTTTGTTCCTTTTTACGATTTTCTCAAAAACGGCTTCAACGATTTTGATTAAACTCGCCATATCGAAGTAGAATTGGACGGGCTTTAATATCATGTACGTTTTATTCTGATTTAAATAGTTTGACAGGATTAAAATGCCGATATTTCAAAATTTCTTCTTCTAAACTACATTTGATTTTGAAATGTTTATGAAATTGACCTTTATCATTTGATTAGCATTGCTAAAAAACAAGTAAATATATAAGTTAAACGAATTCGACATCTAACTGAAGAAGATAACTGCAAAAAATATTTTTTAATGATTTTTTTTTTTTTTTTTGAACTTAAGAACAGTAACATACATGTATAATATACCGTTGGAATGTTAAAAATTTTAGAAAAAATATTATCTTATACATACTATTGTATTGGGTTGTGTCACATGAAATGTCCGTTTTCAAGGTAAAGGATTACGATATGAAAACAAGATAATTCTATTCGAAGTATTTACCTTCTTTTTCTACATATTTTTCCCAACGTGACACCAACTTTTTTATCCCCGACTGAGAAACTCTGAGCATTGAAGTAAAAAAAACAATTCTGAAAACGCACTTTTCACTTGATGATCATTTTTAAAAAGTTTTCCTTTGACGAAGTTGTCTAAATTCAGGTGGTAATCTGTTGGAGACAAGTCGGGAGAACATAGTGGGTGCGGAAGAACTTCGTAGCCCAGTTCTTTCAATTTTTGCACGGTATGTTTTGAAACATGGGGTCTTGCTGCCGCTCAGTGAGATCATGTATCGAGCTTTTTTACTTTCCCAATACACTTTAAATGTCTGGAAACGGTGTATGCACTTGCATTTAGTTGTGCTGAGAGTCCTATAACTGTTTAGTAGGGGTTTCCTTCTACTGAATGCTTGAGGACATCGTTGTCTATTACGGACGGAGGTCTTCCTCGGGGCAAGTTTTTTAAGTCGGTATCCCCAGCTGAAAACTTAGCAAACCAACGGCGAATGGTCCGTTCATTAACACTCCCTTCCCAAAACGCCTTGCAAATGTTTCTAGCGGCCTCAGCTGCTGAATGGCCGAATTTAAACTCGTACAAAAATATTATTCGAAAATCACGTGTTTCTATGTTCATATTTGGAGGTATACTAAAAAGTGGGTAATTGATTGGGAAGCTATTGTTTATAATACACAGATAGAGGATTAGTAACTGTTTACTTTAAATGTGCAAACATTCGGAAGAAAAAAACAGATACCTGCAAAATGTATTTCAGAAACAATAAAAACAGACATTTTATGTGAAACAACCCAATAGAAGTTAACAGAGAGTGATGAAAATCCGATAAAACAAACTGATAGTAGTAGATAATAATATAATAAATTATTTAATAAAACACATGTTTCAATTAAAATCCAATTTAAATAATTCATTAACTATTTATTTCGTTTCTAAATGAAAATTCTAAAATTGATTAAAGTCGTGTGTTGCGCGCACCAGATTTTTTCAAATCCCAGTTCAGTTAAAAATAAATAAAATTTGTAAATTATATATTGTATCTTTTATATTATTTATTGTATCTTGTATAATAATAATAATTATTATTATTATTATCAATGTAATATTAGGTGGTATTTAATCTTGGGGAGGTTTTGTTCTCATTTAGACAGTTTAACATGAATCAACAATGAGGTGAAGTAATTTCCTGCATTGAACACTTTTCGAAAATGTAATTTATAATTTAAATAAATCATGCACCGTTGAAAAACTCGAGTTTTAGAGACATTATTATTTTGAAAATTGAGTCGTTGATATAAGTAAAACAAAACATCCACAGAATTCGTTTATTGTTTAAAACTTTAAAGTCTGAAAAAAGCTACTTAGTTAAGGTTGTATGATACTCGCTCTAGATTCTTATGAACATATTATTCTTCTGAAAATCAATCTAGAATAATTTCTATCTATATCCTCGAACAATATAAAATACTCTTGTATATAGTTTCAATGTGGTCAACATTATTTTTCCTCTCTTATTTCTACATTATGTCTTATTTATTGATTGTTTTTTTAATAATAAAACAATAAATTATCCTTCCTCCTCAAAATTTTGTCTTACTTTTCAAGATAAGAAGAACCCAAATGACGGATACAAAAATCCATCTGTTCGCCATACGAATCTGTGAACCACCATTTTTCCTTTACTTAATTTATCGCTTTTCATATTAGTTTATTGGGTGTAAACATCTATATAAACTGTTATACCCTACTATAGTTTGTGTGCATGGAAAGTCTAGTTCGAAATTAAATTTTATATTTAAGAAAACTACACGCCCGAGATGTTACAGCAACTTTTTCCTCAAACTCAGCGAGCATGAAATGCTAATTTATATCATGAACGAATGTGATCGAACTCGCTCAATCAATGTAAAATTTAAATCATGTCGATTTCATTTTGATTGGAATAATCTTACATGGCTTAAATGCTGGTGTTTTAAAACTTCTTACTCTAAAGTACCTTTAATTTCGAAGATTCGAAAAAATAAAAGATATTATCTTATTAACATTGAACGAATTTGAAAACCAACTATATGAGAAAAGAGCAAACATATTTTTTTAGTTATTTTTTTCCCAAAGGCTTATGATTTAACAGACCGTCAGAATCTATATAACATCATGATTGAACAGGGAATACCTAGAAAGTTAGTAAACCTAGTAGAGATGTGTTTGTCGGAAACATTCCATAAAGTTAGAATCGGTCATAATTACTCCGAGAGATTTGAGGTGCGATCGGGTTTGAAAAAGG
Source organism: Piezodorus guildinii (assembly GCA_023052935.1). NCBI lineage: Eukaryota > Metazoa > Arthropoda > Insecta > Hemiptera > Pentatomidae > Piezodorus > Piezodorus guildinii. Next base: position 112,715,765 of record CM041293.1, on the reverse strand, counting down.
GTGACTCCCTTTCACCTGTGTTATTTAATATAGCTTTAGAATATGTCCTAGAAAAGGTGATGTGTACCGAGAAAGGCTTAAATATGGGTGACAAAATTTCGATTTTGGGGTATGCCGATGATCTGGTACTGCTAGGTGAAGACACGGAAACCATACAACTAAATACAAGCGTGTTAATAAAAACCGGTAAAGTAATAGAACTCGAATTAAATACCAATAAGACGAAATATATGATTAGTAGCAGAAACGGTGTCGATCTTGGTGATATTAATATAACAGGGCATACTTTTGAACACGTAGAGAAATTCAGGTATTTAGGTTCAATTATAACTAGAAAAAATGAAATCCAGGAAGAAATAAAGTCTCGGTTAAAGGTGGAAAATGCGTGTTATTATTCAGTTACTAAGTTACTCAGTTCGCGGCTTCCATTTAAAAACTTAAAGGTTAGAATTTATAAAACTATTATTCTTCCAACGGTTCTTTACGGATGTAAAACGTGGCCGCTTACTTTGAAGGATGAACAACGGCTTAAGGTTTTCGAAAATAAGGTACTGCGTAAAATATTTGGTCCAAAGAGAGATGAGGCCACTGGATAGTTTAGAAGGTTGCACAACGCGGAATTGCGGAACTTGTCTCCTGTGAATATAATTGAGCTGATTGCATCGCGGAGACTCAAATGGGCGAGGAGCGGATTCCGAGAAAGTTGTTATTCGCTGATCCGACTGGTAGGCGTCCGAAAGGTAGGCTTGGGCTTGAATGGTGAACATTGGACGAGTCTGTGTAGGCAGATTTTGGTGCAATCGGCATCGAACCTTCGGGTTCGCTAAGCCTATTATTTTTTTTTTTTTTCCCAACTAATAATTGTAATATATATTGTTGAAAGGCTACATAATTCAGAAAAATCTTATTTACAAAGGTGTTAAATGTAATGCCGAAATACGAAAAGGGTATACATTTGGGTTATTATTGTAGATAATGAGTTTTATTGTTATTGTTATTTATTATTTAATGTGAAACCCTTTAGCGATATTATTATTGTCCATTGTGACAAACTGTTAATACTTACGAATAAATAAAACACACATGTTTTACTATTTCGTAACTTTTTTTTCTTTTCCTAACTGTATATAAAAATACTTACATTTAACCACGGAGGTAAATGAAAGTCGTTTATTGCGCGCACCAGATTTTTTGTATTTCTGTTCAATATTTTTGTAGAGGATCGTTTATTTTGTATAACTCTCTTATTTATTCAACACCTCTGCCAGAGATAGGTATATTGAAATATTAGAAAATATAATTTAAGCTTTTTACTAAATCTTTGTTATATACTTTTATTATTTCTACGTATAACTTATTTTACTTTCATTTAAGTTGCCCAAGTAGTACCATATTGGTACAATTATGTCTAATATGCATTTGCCTTCAACAGATTTATACTTCTACTGCTGAATGCTAGAATGATATTGATTTTGAAAGCTTGACTGCATAGATATTAAAGTACCAAGAAAATGGAATCGATATGATTGAATCGGAGAAATAGGAATTAATGCGTTCCGCTGGCTGTTGATACAGTAGTGGAGGATGACCCGGTAATGGGGCCTCAAGAGGGTTGCCTACATAATCCTGTATCGGGGAAATGTCGATAGGGAACCCTCTTAATCCTGGACGCAGGCCGCCGCTGCAGGCAACTTGCTATCTGTCCACAACTTGGAATGGAGATAGTGCTAACGGCTCGGTGGATACTTAACACACCATAACTGGATAAAACTGATTGCTCCTCAGCCTCACGCACGTCTATCGCTTAGCTTTAACTTGTCTATTTATATAATCTTAGCGTTAAAGGAATGAAACTTGAAGACTCCTTATATCGCTCAGTTCTTTAGTATTTTGTTTTTTATTCATTATGGATTATATGAGAAAAGCAATTTTTTTTTAATTTTACAATAAATCACCTGTTTTAATGTTTTTATTAATCAAACACATTGATTGATAGACGACTACTACTTCCACTTACCTATATATATTTTTTTCACCAATAACGCGCCTTGGTAAGCTGTACGGGACTTTCTCAGTCCAGGGGGGTGATGACAGGGGATTAATACTGAGTTAAAAAAATCTCGGAAATGAGGCGCTATTTCTTGATTATTTTAGCTTTTCAAATTACGTTATCAATTTGCAGGGCAACGCCCATTCACTCAGTCACTCCCCCTTCTCCTTTCCCCTTAACTTACCCATATATATAAAATACAGTACATCAAGTGAAAGTATTGTGGTTGTGAAAACTTTAGAAATTCGATTCTTCAACGGAAATACACTTTTTAGTGTTCCCCGAGTCCAAAGATTAATGTCGCGTGAAAAGGTCCGTTGGTGTGTGGTAATTCTAGCACACAATCGAGAAGTCCTACAAAACTGAAATTTTACATCCGATGCAACTTTACGTTTGATATGTTACAGCTACGTTTTCTTGAAGATCGGCGAACTAGAAACTGGCCACTTAATACCATACATTTTGTACCTTTTTACGGTTTTCTGGAAAATTGAACAATTTTGATTATTCACCCTATATCGATGTAAAATTAAATGGCCTTAGATATCATATTAATTTCATTCTGATTGAATTATTCTGACAGGGATAAGTGCCGATATTTAAAATTGACTTCTTTGTAATTTTAATCGAATAATAATTAATCATACGATCGTTAGCATTGATAAAAATAGGGTTCAATACACAAGTTGAACGAATTTGATAAATAAGAAAGGTAGAAATAAGCAAAAATAACCATTTATTTTAATTAATTTTTTTTTGGTTTCTAAAAATACCAACGTTGTATGAATGTTATTATATAAACACATGAATCTTTTCGGCTATCACTAATATTATATTAAGTATTTGGTGCATCAAAATATTTCAAAATATCTAGTAGACGTTTATGGTTTAAACTATTTAACGTTGCTGATTATTTTTCACAACATGTACATCTGTGTCTAGAAATATTAAAAAAAAACCTGTATCACTACAACCCATGAAGGGTCTTGGGCTCAGTACATATAGAGATTCGTACTGTTTCTAGGCCAACAGCAGTGCAATGAGGTGATTAGGCCTTAATCCCGCTCAGCCGCCAGGTTTTTCCCCAATTAATTTGGGTACCCACTCCATACCCTAGGGTCGTCCCCCGACTGAATTAACAGAATAAATAATATTCTGCCACAGCCGGGATTCGAACCCGGGACCCGGAGCACAGCAGACTAGCGCTCTATCCACTAGACCACGCCGCTCCCTTTCTAGAAATATAATATATATTATATATTATTTATATTATTATATTATATTTATGTTATATTATATATATGTATATATACAAGAAATTAATTCATCGACCCTTTTTTTTATATTATAATTTTTTTTAAATAATTCGGGTTTTGGGCCATTAAACCAATACTCCTTCTTAATTTTCTTTATTTTGACGTTTCGATCCTCCGTCACAGTGCCCTGTGTTAGCCTGAGTGGTGTGCCGGTGCTCAATAAAATTCTTTGTTGCAGTGAAAAGGATCCTATGTGTATTCATGGACGGAGGATCGAAACGTCAAAATAAAGAAAATTAAGAAGGAGTATTGGTTTAATGGCCCAAAACCCGAATTATTTAAAACAAAATTATAATATATGTATATTATAACAGTCTGGCTCTAACCTTTCATGTGTCCACATCGCTCTCTGCCCGCTTCAAATTCAATCTGTTCTTACCTTTAGTCATTTACCACTATCTGCTATAGTAAGTAGTAATTAACTTTATACTTACTCCTATAACTAAGTGACAAGACCTATTGTTTAAGAAAACTACAAGTTTAGGAATTCATTTTCGTGATAAAACTATAAATAGAGGTGTAGCATTAGGACAGGTAGTGCGCTGGTGAAGATTATACCTTATCAGTCCCCACTTCTCCTGGAGCTCCCCACCACCGTCTTTAAGTTTTTATCTCTCATTCACGTAGAGTACTTCGTAATGGCCGTATGTCCAGTGTGCAATACGTCGATCGCCAGAGACGAAAAGTCGGGCATCACGTGCTGCCAATGTAAGATTATATCCCACTTGAAATGCGTCAATATCACGGATGGTGACCAAACACAAATAAATAAAAAAACATATAAATGCAAATCATGTGAAAACAAAAAACATAGTGTACCCATAAGTAAAAATCTGGAGGATAACATATCTGCAATTTTGGTTGAAATTTCAAAAATAACCGATGACGTTAAGGAAATAAAAAATACGATGAATGGCCAGGGAGATATTATATTCGAAAATGCCGAGAGATTGAAATCGATGGAGGAACGAAATAGGAAACAAGACGAACTTATCGAAAGGCTTCTCACCGAAAACAAAAATTTAAAATCCCAAATTAAATCAATGGAGGCGAGAATAAATCAAGTAGAACAAGCCCAGCTTTCACACTCGATTGAAATAAGAGGTGTTCCGTTGAGGACGGGAGAGTCACCGGAGGGTGTGGTCTGTTCTGTCGGGGCTGCCCTGGGCGTCAAGCTCAAAGCTGAGGACTTTGACCTCGTGGAGAGAAAAAGGCCGAAAGGAGAGGACCCTCGTCCGCCTTCGATTGTCGTGCGATTTGTTCGCCAGGCGGTCCGGGACGAGATGATCCGCCTCCGGAAGGTGAAAAGGGACTTCACCACGAGGCATCTCAACTGGGACAGCGACGACAGGATTTACATCAGCGAGGAGATGACTGCGAGCAACAGGCGTTTATACTGGCTGGCTAGGCAAATGAAGGTCGCCGGCAAAGTGAAGTACGTCTGGTTCGCTCGAGGTCGAGTCCGTTGTCGACGAGAAGATGGCGCACCTGTAATGACCATCAACCAACCCGACGACCTGGAGGTCTTAAAATGACATTTAAGTTTTCGTTATTATACTCTAGAACATTTTATTTATTTCATCGTTTTCTTTTTTCTAAATTTATTTATTTATTTTTTATTTCAAAAGAATATTTTTATTTTTCTCCAAAGGCTCTTTTGTATATTTTTATTATCATCCACTACTTTATATTAATTTTCAATTTTCTTTCTATTATGTCTTTAGCGTCTTCCTCTCATACTAGTTTTTTCACCTCCTTTCCTGTATGGCTAATGTTTTAACCTCCTGTCATGTTAACGCCCAGTCCCTACCTGCTCACTTCGACGAATTCCTTCAGTATTTCTCCCATAACTTTTATCACATTATCGCAGTCTCCGAAACATGGCTGAAGCCCTATATTCCTTCCTCTTCCGTTTCCCTCCCTGACTATTCCTTTATCCGTCATGACCGGATTGGCCGGACTGGTGGCGGTGTAGGACTTTATGTCCACAACAGCCTTAAATCTCGTGTCCTAGATCTCTCATCCCAATCTGATCCTTCTCATATTGAATTCCTTTTCGTGGAAATATCCTGTAACACACAACCCCTCCTTTATGCAGTGGTGTATCGCCCTCCTTTGGTCCCATTTGACCCATCCTTTGAATCAATCCTTTACACATATGTGCCTCTATTCAATAATATCATAATCTGTGGTGATTTTAACACCAACTTCCTTTCCGAATCCAACGATAAACACTACCTAGACAACCTCTTCTTCTCTCTCAACCTATTCATCGTTCCATATGCTCCTACTCACCATTACCCATCATTCCGACACTTGGTTGGACCTCCATATAATCGATTCTGCTCACAACCTTCTTTCCGCTTCTCAACTGCCTGTTCCATTCCTATCATCTCACGACCTTATCCAATTGTCATATAATTTCCAAATATCAGCATTCCTTCCCAAAACCTTAACTTTCCGAAACTTAGATTTCCTTACCCGTGAAACTATTGCACCCAATATTGAAGCCTTAAATTGGGATTCAATTTATAACAGTACGTCCATCGATTCAATGGTTCACATTCTCACCTCTAATCTTCTAAGCATCCTCGACATCCATGCTCCACTCAAAACCCGCACCTTCCGTCGTCGCCCCGCTCCTTGGATAAGTCCAGAAATAAAAGACATGCAAAAGAGGCGTGAGGCAGCCCGTAGACGCTTTAGACGTACAAGACTTACAGATGACTATCAAGCGTACAGGGCACTCCGCAATCTGACTCAGGCGACAATAAGACAAGCTAAAACTAACTACTTTCATATAGCCTTCTCCTCTACTCCTGATTCCAAGTCAAAATGGCAGCTCCTCCGCAAACTTTCACTCTGCAAATCCCCTTCCTCACTGGCCTTTCAAGTCTCACCCGATGAATTAAACTCTTACTTTTCATTTTCCTCCTCTGACAATTCTTCACCGTCTTCTTCCAACTTCTCTTCAATCCAATCATTCAACCCACATAATTTTTATTTTTCCGACATTTCACCAACTGACCTTCTTTCCTCTGTACTGAAATCTCATACCAACTCCATAGGATTTGATGGAATTCCTGTAAAACTGTTAAAATTATGCCTTCCTGAAATCCTGCCAGTACTTTTATTTATATACAACTTTTCCCTCCAAAATTCCGTATTTCCGGCTACTTGGAAAAAAACATTAGTCCATCCTATTAGTAAAACATCCAACCCTACATCCCCTAAAGACTATCGCCCTATTTCCATCCTCTCGAACCTCTCTAAGCCTTTAGAAAGAATAGTCCAGACACAATTATCAAATTTCCTTGAAAATTCTAAACTCCTTGATCCTTTCCAATCCGGCTTCCGACCCGGCTTTTCCACACAATCTGCTCTCCTCAAAATCACTAATGACATACACACTGCTATGGACGAAACGAAACTGACCGTGCTAATACTTCTGGATTTCTCGAAAGCATTTGACTCCTGGAACACTCCATCCTTTTCTCCAAACTAAAGTCACTATCCTTTTCCAACAGCACCATCAGGTGGTTTCAATCATTCCTTTCTGACAGAACTCAAGCTGTCACTATTCCTAACCATCCTCTATCTTCCTTTCGAGCCCTCTCGGCAGGTGTGGCCCAGGGTTCAAGCATTTCTCCTATTCTTTTTAATTGTTATATCAACGACCTTCCCAACTCTATCCATCACTGTTCCCACCACCTATACGCTGACGATTTCCAGATCTATTTGTCCTTCTCTCCTTCCGATTCACTAGTAGCATTTGCTAATATTCAGGAAGACCTGGATGGAATCTGTGCCTGGGCAACCTTAAATAAACTAATGCTAAATCCTATGAAAACTCAGGCCATCCTAATTGGTTCCAATTCCCTTCTCAGATCCTATACCACGTTTCCGAGTCTCACCTTAAATGATCATCCAATCACCTTCACTTCCTCTGTCAAAAACCTGGGCATTACCATGGACCAAACCCTTTCCTGGAAACCTCATATCGCCCAAATTTCCCGAAGAACAATAAGTACCCTGAAATACTTCAATCGCTCCCGCCATCTTCTTCCACCTTCCATCCGTAATCTCCTTGTATCCGCACTTATTTTCCCCCACTTTGACTATTGCTGCTTAGTATATGGTGGCCTCCCGACGATGCTTGAGGACAGGCTAAAACGCATCATGAACATATTTTTAAGATATGTCCTCTGCACTCCGAAGAGGTCTCATGTAACCCATTTTTACGGCGAGTTAAAGTGGCTCCTTCCCCGAATCCGCAGACAATATTTCCTAGGATCATACCTTTACCAAATCATTAGATCCCAACACCCTCCATACATTCATAGTCTCCTACAGTTTAAATCTTCAGTCCACACTCTTGAAACAAGATTGCGCCATTCCGACCTTTACTTTCCTACCCATAGAACTAAAACTTTTGATCGTTCCTTCCTGGTCCGCTCCTCTATTTTCCGGAATTCTCTACCTACCCAAATTCGCCATGCTGCCTCTCTTTCCTCATTCAAATTCCAACTTTTTCAATATCTTTTATTATCCCAAAAAGACGCTTAAGTACAGTGATTCTTTTGTTCCTAATATCACACTTGAAAGAAAAGTAATATATGTTCTTTATTGAAACGCTGTTATATTTTAATTTATTTTTAATTTTGATCAACCCAATATTTTTCAAGAACTGTTTTTATTTTATTTTATCATAAATATTTTTTAATTTTTTTTTTTTTTAATATCTTATATATATGTTTGTGGATATTCGTGTGTGATATGAACACTCGAATCAACCCATCTGTGTAATAAGTAATTAATTCTGTTTCTTCTGTCTGTTAGCCAGACATGTTTTATATTTAAATTGTACAATTCTGTTATTCTTAGGGGACCCAGTCCCAGAATAAAAATTATTTTCTATTCTATTCTATTCTATTCTATATATATATATATATATATATATATATATATATATATATATATATAATATATAATATAATATAAATATAATTGCATATTTATTACGTTAATACATTTTATTATTAAGAAGCGGAATGCTGATAGTCTTGGTTACCATAATATGTTTTAGTTGGACCTTTAACAAATAAATTTGGAAGACAATAAATAGGAAGAAGCGTTAATTTAAACGTTAAGCGGTTCGGGAGTTTTTTTTTAATATATTCGAATTTATGTAAAAAATCAATAACTATTTGATTAGAAGTTTCGTTCATATTTTCATTTCCTGGTTGTTTCAGCTGGTGTGTAATTTATAATAATGAATTATGGATTGGAAGGATGAATGTGATATAGGAAATTTAGGGTTTTCTAAGCTCTTGGTCAGATAAAACAGGCACAAATGGGCTTGAAAGACCATTAAAATTCTTAGGGGCATAAACTTCAGTAGGGAAGGAGATATAGGACTAGGTCACGCAAAGCAGCCTAACTGTGTCTCCTCTTTCAGAAAGTAGATTCCACAAAATTAAAGTTATATAAAGATTATTTTAACAATGGAGATTAAAACTACATAAAAAATAAAATGGAATGTCTATCTGCAATCGATATAATGATGTATTTTCACTTAATTTTTCTGTCAAATTTTCCATAAGAATGTATAATCTTTTCCATAAACGTAACATTGTTTAAACTAATTTTATTATTTAATAAATGATTAATATTTAAAAAAATAGGAATGAAACTTATAATTCTGGAAGGGCTGCGTGAAGAGTGTTTACTGCATCTTGGCTGGTGCATTGCAGGCACGACAATGGCCGCTCTTCTTGTCAGTCTTCAAATCTTTTATTTTATTTACTTTGTTATACTTTTTAATATTAATTTTCTTAAACTAAGTTTACTGTGTTGTTATTTTTATTTGGTCTTTGGTTTTACAGCCACTATCGATTAGTACATATGTATATATGTATGATTTTATCTATTTCTACTTGTTTATTATTTGTTGTTATTTCAGAAATTAGTTTTTTATTAATTTGTGATTATAGAATGAATATTGAAGTATTTATGAATCATCAATTAACTAGTGTTTAGAAATGAAAATTACCCTAATAATAAAAGTAGGAATTCTTTCTACAGTATCTTTAACAAGTTCTTTTTCAATTCAGCTCCATTATTAATTACTTTATGTGACTTTTTTACCTCTTGGTACTATTGTTTTCGCTATTCCCGTGACAACGTTTCCTACCATAATGAATGCATTTTTGAAGAATGTAAGTGAAATATTAGGCTCAGTTCGAAGGCATGAAAAAGCACGATAAAGTTTACAACGGAAGAGATGAAAATACTATATCATACAGATTACCAGATAATTATTGGGGTCACCTGTATTGTAGTGGCTAGCTTACCAGCCTTCTATATCCAAGGTCGTAGGTTCAAACCTATCTGGTGGACCTTGGATTTTTCAATAGCAGTAAAAAATCCTTTGCTATGCCGTCCTTCGGAAGGCAAGTGTAAAGAGACGTAAAAAGGTGGTCCCGATGCTGTTCTATGTCATGTACTCGTTAAAGATTTCGATCCTAATTACATCTGAATAGAGAAAATTTACGTCATCGTCCGATTAGCCACCACAGCATAAGGTGACGCTAACTGCATCCTACTTAAAATTGTCATCAATTATTGTACCTAGACTATTTTCGTATATATATATATATATATATATATATATATATATATATATATATATATATATATAACTTTGACCCTTATATAAGTATAAATTTAATTTCAAATTCATACTTTTAGGGTCGACGTTTCTGAGATAAACCGTTTACGAAAAAATATTAATAAATAAAAAAATTAACTAGCTTTCTGAATTATTCTAGTTCTTTATCTCTTAAAAATGTATAAGCTTACTTTTTGATATAATATAAAAAATCTACTTTATTATATACTAATTTTAGACTCCTAGTGTTTTTCTTGTTGTTTCAATCTATTTTCAAGTATTAATCCTTAATCTTTAGATAATTTATTTTAAAAGAAATCCCTAAGACATCTGAAGGTCTCTTTTTTTATCATAACACTGTTAATAATGAAAATTAGCATGTTTAATTACTATCTACCAAAGTCATGTCCAATTTAATTTCTCATGAATATTCAGAAGGTTTTCATTGAAGGTCTTCTAATAAAATTAACTATGACCTCTTAAATTTGTGATATAACTTTTATAGACTTCCAAGGAATGGATCAATACTTCTCATCGATCCCAAGTCCCAGAACTTAGCCATTAGTATTGTATGTCTGAAATGTTTGCACTGTAATATAACTAACTCACAATTAATAGCTAATACACAACTAACTTACCATAAAATATTATTGTAACTTGTCAATTAATATGACCTTATCCTGATGAATTTAATATTTAGATTGAAATTACTTAAGACGTTTAAAAAAAAATTAAATATTTTTAGACAAATCTACGAAAGTTAGAAAAATGTAGATTGCTAGAGCTCTTTAAAGTTAACAGTCTTATGCAAATAAATTTAAGAAGAAAAGGAGGGAAAAAATAATGAAAGTAGGAAGCTAGGTATTTGAGAAATTATACTTAATGTTCCACCTTAAATTTGCATTTAAATTGAACATCTATGTTAAAGACTTAACGTATCCCCTTTAAGCCTTGTAGCCTTAGACTAAAGAGCTGATTTAATAGAGGTATTATGAAAAATAAACGAGATATGATGAATAGATAATTTAGCATTTTATGAAGCAAAACTTTTTTATCCAGTTAAATTAATTAGTTATGTTTCCAGAAGTATTCATAAAATATCCATTAATCTTTATGTTATAAGTGTTTAATTAAAAAAAAAAAAAGACTTAGGTATATATTTTTAGTTTTTTTTTTTTTTTTTTCCACTAACACATTATACCTTTTTCTTTTGTTTTAAATCCTTGAATGCTCCTTGATTCCATTACATGTTAAAAATTTGGATTTTCACGCAGAAAAAGTCGTAGTATATTAATCGGTTTTACGTAGTTATTAATTTCAGGGCAAGTTTTCCGGTACAAAGACTCGTATTCTATGTTTTGTATGTGTATGTGAAAGTTGTGTGTTACGTGCACACAAATTTATTTTTTTATTTTTTGCTAAGAACGCTCGTAGTTTTATATTTTTTTTACATCTCTCATACTGGTATTCTCCCTGGAGTAACCATTGTTATTAGTTTAAGGTAGCGCTGTTGCTTGTTGCACAAAGCTCAATATTACAACTATTGTACTTTAATACATACAAATAATTATTTATGAGATTTAGGTCTATTGAACTATAATGACTTAAATGTTTATAAATAATCTTTTATTGATGTAAAATGTTTTCCAAATAGTACAAATCCTCTCATTAAAGAATACAAATTGCTGAGCTGGGAAAGAGCATGGAATAGGGGTAGCCATTGAGCAGGCGGCGATTAAAACCGAGTTTACTTAAGAATACTTGGGAACTGTCGACATCCATAATTCACTTTAAAGGTCTCAATGGATTAAGCCCGAGGATTAAACTCCTGACCCACTAATACTAAAAGCTCCCCCCACCCCAACCCTTTTAAATAAATAAATTATCAGGAACAACAAACATAGGAGACGACTTCAAATTTATTCACTTAATAGCGGATTAACTGAAGACCCTTTGATCAACCTTTATAGCTGATTCGTTCAAGTTAAAAGCCCTGTTTAACTGAGATCAAATTCCGTTAAATTATTCTCCTATGCCTTACTTTGGATCCAGGTTTGGTTTGTTAATTATATCGACAGTATTCCAAAAAGCTCTCCGTTCGTCTTCCTGTAAATTAATAAAACGATTAAAGGGAAATTCTAATAGTTAAGGCTTCTTACAATATCAAAGGGGATGATACAATACAAGTGATGAAGAAATCCATCCCTTGATATTCCTAGTTTAACGCTGTCTAACCATTCATCTGAGTTCAGGAAATTTAAATGTCTTGTAACGTCTCTGTTTACGTTCTATAATTATTTATTTAAATAAGTGGAGGGAGAGTGAGTAGTAACCATTTTTGACTTGAAACTTCTTTATTTTCACAAAACAATATCAGATAATTGAACCTAAAAGGTTACAATACAATTTTATAATAAATCATATTTAGAACGTTTACTGTAAACAGAAAAGAATACTAAACATCAAAAATAAACTTACCCCTTACTTACAACTTACTTAGAATAAACATGTAACATTCACTGAATAGACTAACATACACAAGCAATAACATAATCAATGTTTTGTAACCTCCCTTAATTTAAATACATTTTAATTAAAAGATCGTTTCAGCCTCCCATGCCAAAGGTCACGGGTTCAAATCCACACGTGGTCCTAGGATTTTTTAATGGGAGTAAGAAATCCTTAGTTACGCCGTCCTTTGAGGTTTGAAAGGTGATCCGGAGCCTGTGCGATGTCAGGTACTCGTTAAAGATCCCTATCCTAATAAAACCTGGATAGGCAAAATTTAGGACTCCCATTGTAGCATCGTCCGATTAGCCATAGTAGCATAAAGTGACGTTAAATAAATAAATATAATAAATTAAAACATCAGATGATTTCATCAGAGCGAGGGTTTGTTCCAACCCTAGTTTTTGTCAGCTGTGACAGTCTTACAGCTTCTTATCAGATATATTATAAACCTCTTTAAGTCTAGAATAATAACGAATAATAAAAATAATATATATTATAATTTTTTAAAAGTGTGTGAGAGTGTAAGATAATTCACTATCGCCACATCCCATCAAGCCTTCACACATTTTCATACTTTAAATCCCCCTACCTTAGCGCGGCCTTGTTCTTTATTACTTCACAGCTTAAAAAAAAAAGTAAATATGAAGATAAAGTTTTTTAAGATATTAATTATTAGTTGTTTCTAACATACTGTAATTGTTGGATTTTTTTACTAAAACTATGCACGATTCTTTCATTAATCACTTCTGTAGGTACATTCTAGTTTCAGAAATATACTTAATCAATATTTATTTATTGAATTTTTACATCAATAACTACTTATTCAACTTATTTTAGTCTTCTGCATGTTTCTTATTTAATAATATCTTATTATTAAAATATATTATAACTACATATAAAAACTCCTTTATTTGATTTACTGTTTTGTAGGATTTCCGACATTTTCAATAATTCGAGATTTGTGAACTCTAGAATTTTGATAAAAATTTACGCACCATTAGTTTCTTTTAGAAGGCAACTATTCCGGAATAACTTGTTCCGAAAAGAGCTTTTATTTTGTACTTACAAGTTAAGGGAAAGTTCACCGGCAGATGGAGTGGTCTTGGATCTCCTATGAATATCATTGCCCCAGATTTGAGAAGCCGCTCCTTCGACCATCTGCACACCTCTACCCGAGAACTGTAATCTTTTTTGCTAAGGTTCCGTTATCATTATTTATCTAACTGGGGTAAGGAACTTGTCCTGTCCCGCTGCTAAATGGGTTAGTTGTATTCTTCCTTCTTTTACTTTTTTATTTTTAATTAGAAAAAAATAATATTGAGATGAAAAGTTAAGTAATATAATGTTTAAAAGAAAAAAATATTGATATAAAAATTGAAAATTAATTTGAATAATTTAATTAATATACCTACCTATAGTTATAATAAAACATATAACTATTGTCTTATGTATATTTTTTTTAATTAACATTAAAAATAATTTATTTATTGAGATATATTACAATTTGTTACAAAATGAACAATAATAATAGTGATATGAGACCACATTCATACAATATATACATAAAATAATAATAATAGTCAAATTACATAAAATAGAAAATTAATAAATTCATATCTGTATATTAGTAAATATTATCTTGACATTGTTTTAGAAGCATGGAAAATAAAATGTGAACCCATGGGAATTCAGTTGACTTATTTATAAAATTTTACAAAGGTTATTTATATTGGTATACTTCGATTTGCCTTCTTATTCGGTGGAGCGCTACATTACGAGAAGTTGTTATATATTTTTGCTTTAGCTGTCTGATAACACTATGTTTTTAGGCGGTTAATTCAACAGTACTATTGCGGCACATCATAAAAAGAAAAAAGAAATAAATAAAAAAAGCCAAGAAAATATATTAATATGGTGTGTATCTGAAGATCAGCGAAAATATCTTTAAACCGTAGTATCATACTTTAAAATATTAATGAATTAATAAAACATAAATTCATTTAAAATTTTTAAAACCCTGAAAAGTATATACAAATATATTCTAGTTGACATTATTACACATACATGTTATGTTTAAATTTTTTTACGTTTAGGGTTTAACGAAATGTAGGAATAAAAAGGAATATGGTATTATTTGAATTTAGACGAAATTAAGATGATGGGAATCTTCTTTTGAGATCAATGCTATAAAAAAAAAAAAAAAAAAAAAAAAAAAAATATATATATATTATATATATATATATATATATATATATATATTCATATTTTCTGATATACTGCTTTATTGAATACGAGGAGCTCTATGAATTTTATAATTTGAAAAAGAAGCACATAGATAGTTGAAGTGTTCGTGTTTTTTTTTGTGTACGTATTTTTTCAAATGTCTTAGGAATAAGAGTGTTTTGATAGGACCGACATTTATGTATGTAGGACAAAGTCAGGATTACATTCCAGTAAGAGCTTCTCTCAAGGACAAACATGCAGAAGTATTTATAATCTGGTTCTTTTGTTCTCATATTACTTCTTTTCTTGGAGTCAAAGATCCCAGGGTTGCAATTTCCCTGCACCGACCAAAACAAAATAATACTAAACATATGTTATATAGCTTTTATTTAACAAAGTTTAATTACGTATTTTTCAAAATTACCATTTTCAGATATTAGCATGGTTCAATTCTTAGGCACTATAGTGTGATACTTCAAATCAGGGTCGCCATTGATTGTGATTTTTAAATTGGAAATAAAAAAGTTAAAAGTTTTAGAAATAAAATTTCCACGAATAGAGATAAAGTAAGTAGGTTTAAAAGATTACTGTCGACGGAATGATTGAAGAACCTTTGAATGGAAATGGGTTTGAAAAGAAAAGCCAAGTTGGAAAAGTGGACAGTGATACTCGACCAATTTAACCCCAAAGGCTCATTAATTGTAAAGGTATATTTATAACCACCCCAGGACCTTTGGTTCTTGATGAATGGCTGGCTTATGATTGTTGATGATGAATGTTTGCTCGGGCGTATCCTAGCTATCTCTTTGACAAAGGTTCAATGCTGTATAGTTAGTTAGGGACGTCAGTGGAAATGAACTCCATTGTTTTATTCTTTTGGGAGGAGGTTTCGTTTTCTTCTACTTCTTTTAAGCATCCAGGTATGGCGTTTTTAACATATTCATTTTTTTTCTGTTTAGATGTGTTCAAGTAATGTATGCTGTTCTTTACTAACGAGCTCCTATTATTGCCAGATAATAAGACTAATAACATATTAATTCACCCTCTCCTTTATTGGAAATGTTCGCTAAGTTGTTTTCTTATGGTAAAACATGAAAATTGTGAATACACATCACTACTTAAAATTTATTTTAGAGTATATTAAGACTTTAAAAGAACTTATTATTTTTTTTTTCTATGGAAACATTACATTTTCTTTGCATGGGGCAAATGTAATAGCAATCAATGAGCACATCTATACCTGTACAATAAATAAACACCTGTGCAATAAATATGCGAAATGAATGATTTTTAAATGATTAACTAATTGCACTGTATATATATCGACCAAATTTATTTGTACTATCAATTTATATCCTAATTGGCTTGTTGCTGTTTCGCTATTATATTCATTAAAATTTAATCTCATTACTTATTTATCCATTTAACTATTTTCTATGTTACATTTGCATTCTCATTAAGATAGTATTTATTCAAACTACCTATTATTTTAGTTCCAATTACCTGCTCATATTAATTATATACGAAAAAATTTTGTGTGTTAAAATGTAATTGGCTCAAAAAATTACAATTTCATTAATTATTACCCTACTTAAATATTTTAATATTCGATATACCATCGTTGTTAAGGAATAACTAGTGTGAATTATTTAGTTAGTAGATCATTGAACTGTCCATTTATAATGTAAATGCTAATTTCTCTGAGTTTGTATGTTTTACCAGCTTCATTAATTAAGATTTCTCTGAAAGTTATTTGTGAAATATTATTGTGTAAAACTTAAATTACTGTTGTTCGTTACTCCAATAATACAATCCTATATTTGGAATAAAAATATTTATGCTAATTTTCTTGTATGAATATGTAAAATAAGTTTCAAATTATCGGTAGTAGACGGGTGAAATATTACTCCTAAACTGCCCTAAAATTATAGGTCCGAGGCTGTTACTGATTGGTTTGAAATGCCTTGTGCTGGTTTTTCTTGTTTGATTGATCGATAAGATTATATAGTATTCTGTCAATGAAAAAGAAAAACATTTAGGCTGGTTAGGCATGAGCATTCTCAAATGACTTTTATCAAACTTGTTAAAAAAAATAGGTGAACTTTTGGGGATAAATAGATATAATATACATTCTCGTTAAAGTTTTTTTTGTGAAAATCGGAAAAAAAGGTATATAATGCATTGTATAATGAGGCTTTTCTAGTTAGCTGATTTTGATGAAAAAGTTCCTGTAACATATCGGGCGTATCTATTTATCTTCATAGCTCTACAACCCATTAAGATCCTGGCTTCCTCCAGCAGCAAGCGCCACGATTCCCTATCGGGCGTATAGTTAGTTTCCTTAAATATGAAATTTTAGTTGCATACAGCTTTTCGTTTTTGCGCTAGAAACAAACGGAATTTTTTTTTATCTTATCCTCCGCCTTTATTTACAATAAATATATAAACACTCTTAACTTATGTATATAAATAATAAATAAATTCTTTATTATTCTGGGACAAGTCCCTTTAGAATAACATTGACATAACATATACTACTTCAGAGTCTTAGAGCAATTAATTATTTATAAACAATTTAACTAAAACTATTTATTTTTACTTCAGGATCCCTCAGAAACACAACCGTATACGGTACAGCAGTTGTCGAAGTGGAGGAATGTTAGAGAGGTAACGAAGAGCTTCCGGGTTTCACACGGAAATAATTTTTTTCGGAAATATGGTTCTTGAAAGAGAGGGTTTGATCACTGATATATACAGTAATAAGTGATATGTACATTCCACGGCTTAGACCTCGTATTGCCCGTATGCATTCAAAGGCACACACGGACACTGACTTTTTTGCGGGACTTGGAAATTTGGACTCAATGGGCCTTTTCACGTGAACGTTAAAAACGTGTATTCCTGGTAAACACTAAAATAAAAAAAAATTCACGATCGCAATACTTTCCATCACTACATATTTCAGTTAGAGGTGAGTTAAAGTAAAAAGATATTCATTTGTTCTACAGCCATACTCTGGTGGTTTTCCCCAAGAGATTGTTTTTTGTTTATTTATATCATCATACCATCATACCATACTTCTACGACTGAAAAAAAAAATTATTTTCCTTTTTTGAAGATGTTGATGAAATATTGTTGTTTTGCATTACAGTTTTTTTTTATGAAATGTCCAACTTTTTGAAAAAAAAAAAAATGCTGAAAAGTTAGTAATAACTCGCTGTAGAACACCCTTGGCTCGGAGGATTCGGCTCATAATTTCAAGACGCCCCGACGTGGCTAACGAGCCGGAATCGGAATTCCGGTCTGTTGTCGAGATCTTAGCGCCGTTCCTCTTTTAACGACGAAAGGAAAGAGGAGAAGTGAAAAATTACCTAAAAAAGAAAAAGAAAACAAGCAATTAGAAATATTCTATACGTTCCCATTTACTTAGTGATCGCTTACATCTAACCAGATTAGGTCTAGTTGTAGTTAAAGTGTTTTGTCACATGAATATGAAATTATTAAAATAATATAATAAAGTTAGAGATTATTTTTTTTTATCATACTTTTTTTTTAAAGGCATTGCAGTAGTTTTGATCTGGAACATCTTTTTTTATTGTAAGTTTTTGTAAAATTCAGACTATATCATACGGCGTAGTATTGTAATTAAAGTAGCCTGCGAGGCTTAAATATTAGAGGTTCCTATTTTCTTACAGCTGATTTTATTTATAGCCACTTTTTTTTTTCTTTTTCGTGTTTTCCATTAGTTCTTTTTTTTATTTAGCCTCTCCGGCGTTGTATATATTTTATTTCTAACCAACTTATCTAAATGGTTTTTCTCACTTTTCGACGAAAAGTAAGTTTTTTTCAGTAGCTTGTTTTTTTACCACTTCTGATAGTCACTCCACAGATGCTTGATGAAAAGCTAGCCAAGCTGTATATTTACTTAACATTTAACAAATAAGCCCATTAGCGAACCCGTAGTTTCGTTGGCGATACCACCAAATATTGCCACACAGATTCGTCTAATGACCATCGTTCACCCCCAACTCCACGAGATCTGACTAAGCACAATCCTCCCATCGACGCTTCGGCCTACCTCTCGGATGCCTACCAGTCCGTTCAGCGCTTATCAACTTTTTCGGAAATCATTCTTCATTGAGTCCAACATTTTTAAACGCCCATTAGAGTAACCGCGGTGCTATCAACTCAATTATACTGACAGGGTTCAAGCTCCGTAATTTCGCATTGTGTCACCTTCTGAATTTCCCACTTGCCTCGTCTTTTTTCAGAACGAATATTTTACGTAGAACCTTATTCTTGGAAACATTAATACGTTGTTCATTTTTCTAGGTAAGGACCCAAGTTTCTCATCTCTACAGAACAATTAACGATTTTATAATGTATAAAGATAATTTCTTAATAATTCAAAAGTGTTTATATGATTATGAAGGCCTCCTTTTGGCAAAATTAGCTGGTATTGAATGAGGATTTGGTTTTGCCGAAATCAGTATCAATCATACATCATGCTTTACCAATCGAACCAGTGCAGATGGAATTTACTAATAAAAATTAACAAAAACTGTAAGAATCTGGGAACATAATTTTTAATAGTGGGTAAATAATTGCCATTCAAAAGGATAAATTGTAACACTCATTATAAAAATTCAATCGCTTCTTTATTTAACATTTATTTATCTTTTGATGATGAGATGAAGCTTAAATATATCTAGAATATTAAAATTGATATATATATATATATATATATATTTAGTATAAATATATGTTTTATTATTACTTCATTTAAAATATTTACATAACATGTATTGATTAGATATATTGAGGCTACATTACATAATTTGCATTTAATCTGTTCATTTTAGATTGTTGGAAATTCTGAAAGGCCTTAAAAGAAACTATTCGGTATAGGTTTTGTCTTTAAACAACGAAGAATTTTTTTTTTATTTATATTTCAATTTCGGCTTGTCCCTAAGTAATGTGAAAATTAAGAATTTATATGAAATAACAAAAATTCCCCTTTTTACATTTCTATTTCAGTACAGCCCCTAGTAGTTATGAATCATCCTACCGTGGTTTTATATAAATTACTTTGCATAGAAGCTCGTATTTTTCAAGCCCCTCCCTAGAGGAAGTTAACTCCATTTCTTGAATATCGGAGCTACCCTGGACGAAATTGGCTGCCAAGCTGTATCGGATGGAGGCAATGAATAAACTGGATGGAATAAGATTATATAGAAACTGAGACAGGTGATCCAGAAACCCTGGCTTGTAGATATTGCTCTTGTATCTCTCTTTGCATCTTTCCTTCGGTGAACCATTGCTCTCTCTTTCACTACTTTTTCTTCATCTCGTCGCCTTTTCTATCTCTTTCTTTCGCTTAGTTAATCCTCTTCCTTATAAGCTTAGGGCTTAAATATACGTCCAGATTACTGCTAGTACGAATATCCTATATTGTATTGAAGAGCTAGATAATATTAATTAATTATAGTATGAATATTGCATGATAATTATTAATACATATGGTGTGCGTATATCTTATATAAAATAAATTTAATGAGTTCACATTTAGTGGCAGAAGTAATAGTGATGTTTTCTTGAAAAATATATGAAAATTTAAAACAAAACATCTTTCTTAAAGTATGTAAAGTAGTATAGACGTATAATATATTTCCATGATGAGCAATTGCATAATTTTATTACTATTGACAAAGCGAAATGATGAATTGTTTAAAATTAAAGTAATAAAGGAGCTTTGCACCAATAAATTTTACCTATTTTAAATCTAAATCCTGCCAGAGTATTTCACTAACTACAAAACCTACTTTGTATTAAAAAATAGTTAATTAAATATTAATATATGAAATTTTAGTTCCATAAGATGTTTTTATTTGAAACTTGGCATATCATCACTTATTATACTCAAATACACCTTCTTACAATACTTAATTATTTCTATTGTAGGATCTCAAAAACGATTATATAATGATCTTATGTTCACTACCCTATTATTGGCAGTAGAAGTAAAACAATTTACCTATTTATTAGTAACAGCTAGAAAATTCGTAGTTATAACCACCTTTATTTACTGTATATTATTCTTGGTTGTTTTCACTCTCTTTCCTTTATCCCTTTCTTATTTTACTGTCCGTAATAAATATTTTACGACCGTCAGCTGCCTATAACACACTAGGAGGAAGAGTGCTTTCGTGTGCCATCCCCTTTTTTTATCTTTACATTTTCAATCCATAAGTAAAAATGAGTCGTATATATTTTATATCATTATAACGGTTATAAATTGTATCATGCCTAGGTAAAAAAAAAAGTTCTGGAACGGTAAACAAAGTTCTAAATATGTATGAGAAAATAATATTTTTGATCGGAACAAAATGTTTTTCTTATAGTAGCGTGATCGATAGTTTCCTTATAGAATTACTGAAATGGAGCATCCTTTATTATTTCCAGAAAGAAATATATTTTTCCTTAATTCAATTAAATTTATGTTATAATTTCTTTTAATTTCGCAAACGCAGCTTCCTTTGGCTCTGAAACTGTAAAGCGGCTGAGATAGAGGCACTGCGATCTCTTAGGCTCTGCATTTCCTTTGATACGTGAAGGGACAAGCCTGGCTTGGGGTTTCCCCGGAAACTGTAAATATAGTTAATAGTTATAGGTCTGTTTCTGTTGCTCATTATTTTTTAGTGTATATCCTTTTTGTAATTCGTGTGAATGATTTGGTTATTCGTTTAACGTCACTTTATGCTACTATGGCTAATCGGACGATGCTACAGTGGGAGTCCTAAATTTTGCCTATCCAGGTTTTATTAGGATATGGATCTTTAACGAGTACCTGACATCGCACAGGCTCGGGACCACCTTTTAACGTCCCCTCCGAAGGACAGCATAACTAAGGATTTTTTACTCCCATTAAAAAATCCTAGGGCCACCCGCAGGTTCGAATCCACGACCTTTGGCATAGAAAGCTGTTATGCTAGCTTTCATTTAGGGCATTGTTTCCTGAAAGTTTAAAAGTAAAATACGTTGCAATTTAGCTTTTCTTCCAACGTAAAAAATAAATTTTCTGTAATTAAGTAATAAAAACATTATTTCTGAAATATAAATAGCAATATAGACGTATAATATACCATTGGATAGCGCAAGGTTTTCGAAAAGTTAATATGTAACAAAAGAAATCCTACAAGTTAATATTAAGTTTTTGTAAGCTCTTAAACTTATGAGCATATGTTACTGGGAATGAAAAAGGTTATTACCGTCGTAAAGAATCGTGTAAGTTATATTCTTCCATTTAGTTCGCAGATTTTAAAAACAATATTACGTACCCAATAATAACTAAGTTGTTAACGTAAATGGTAAGTTCTTATAAATCTATCAACTAACATTGTTATTAATTATTTCAAAGTTAATACTGTTATCACAAAAAAAAAAAATAATAAATAAAATAAAATAAAATATGTTACACTGTAAACTAAATGGGATTCTTAATTTAACTTTTACTATGTAATTTAAATAGTTCATTAGAAATATATAATAGCAATAAACCGAATAAAATAAGAACCTTTGTTATTTCTATAGTTTTTAATAGATACATAGCAGTCATGTTTTCTTTATATTAAATTCTCGCAAAGCTAATGAAACATAACCAATTTGGATTTATGTTTTCCATTTCTCTCGATGATTAGATATTATAATGAATCGGCATTATAAATACTTATTTTTTTTACTAATAGAACTTTTCGTTACAATAAACTAAATCTTCTAAAGCTATAAACTCTAAATCGGTCCGACAGAGATCTTAAACTTGAATAACACCTCATACTAATTTCACCCGGGTCCACTTGTTCATTAATAAATATTCCTCTTTTTTTAAAAACAGCTGATCAGATGTTTTGTTTTTATGACAAATTTTACAGTTAGTAGCATTAACATCACTGTCATATATGCACAAGCTTAAAGTTCAAACCTGGCAAATGCCCTTAGGATTGTTTAATAAGAGTGAAAAATCCTTAGTTATGTCTTCCTTCGAAGGGGACGAGGTAATTGTTAAAGATCCCTATCCTAATTAAAACTGGATAGGGAAAATTTAGGATTTTTTAGTTTATCATTAAGTCACGTAAAATGATTAAACGATAAGGAAAGAATACTTTATATTAATGCGATCAATTAATTAATCAGACAGAGATTTTTTAAATATAGATGCCACCTCATTCAAATATCACCCGTGCTATGCAGCGGCGGGTCCACTAGTGGTTTTTATGTTGCAAAGGTCTCTGTACGTTTTATATGTAATTTGCTAAAAATATCGTAATAACTTTCAAATATTCCTTCCCAAGCTATTTTTTTTCCAAGATGAAGGGCTATTTTGGATTTTTATTCATTTCAAGTGGCTATTCTTTTTGATTCTCAACTTTATACTATTTATTTATTTATATATAATATTTATATATAATTATATAATATAAGTTTAAATATATAACAATTGAATATCTGTTCATGGATACAATTATCAATATACCTTATATATTTATTTACTTTTTGGTTAGCCATTAGTAAAGCAATAATTTTGAAATGGCGCCTCCCATTTGTGAATAAAATACACGCCCGCGGCCTCCCCGAATCAGACCGCATTATCTGCGTGAATATAAATTAGCCCACTATATCAGCTTCTGGGTGTGATAGATAATACCATTTTATTAGGACAGTAGTTTATGAATGAGACAGCGTCCAGTCTATATTTAGGTTAAAATGGATCCATAAACGTCAAAATTTATTAAATAATGCTCTTGTAATATAGGGAAAGGCCCGCGGAGGTCTTATTAATGGATTTACGATCGGTAATAAAAGGGACTCTTTATTGCCAGATATGAGAGACCTAAGGATGTCCTTAGCTCGGCCAATATCAGGCCCCTCAGTACCATTCCTTACAACCCTGATTTATCGCTTTCCCTCCTTGCTTTTCTTCTTAACTACTCATGTATTAATACATATTTAAATATATTATATTTAACTACAATTAAGTTATCATTTTATAACCAGTACATTCAGTTGTAGGAAGTGTCCTCACTTTTTCAGTTTTCTAATAAGCTTATTGAAATATTAGTAATAATAACTTTTATACGCTTATTAAAATACAAGAGCTATTTCTATTGCAGGCGGAGAATCTAACTAAAAGAATATATATATATATATATATATATATATATATATATATATATATATATATAATTATATAATTATATTAAATTTATAATTATAATTCAAGACTATTATTATAAATATACAATTATGTTAAATTTCATATTATATTATATATATATATATATATATATATATATATATATATATATATATATATATATATATATATATATATATATCGGTTGGTATTAAAATGATGACTCAATGAACAGATATCATCAACTAAACTGGGTTCAGATAATAATTGATCACAACAATATCGAAATAAATTGTAGAAATGAGGTACTCTGAACGTAAACAGTTTCATATTAATGGTGAGAGTAAGGTTAAGCCGTTATTAGAACGGCAGCTCCATTTCAACAGTAAGTATTTATCGCTCCAGGCTGAACAAGTCCATGCAACTGTCACACAAGTTTTAACTGGAGGAAGCCAGCGGTCGGCTTAAATCAGGACAACTTTAATTCCATTTCTGTACCGTCGTGTTCCACGCCTGTACGAGCATTAAAACGGTTCCTTTATATTATTCATTACTTGAATGATTTTTAAATAATACTTTGTCTGTTTATAATTCTGTGAAAGTAATACTAAGACGTATGCAAACATCTTAAGTGCCTTCGTTGCGATGTTTTAATCTATTCTTGTTTTATATTCTAGCCGGACTTGTCATATACATGATCCCGATTAAGTTTACATGCATTAAAACATTTTATGTGACTTTTGTACTACTAATATGTTATCCGACCATACTGTCAAGTTAACGATCATTCTGTCAGCATTTAGGACACACATATATCATTACATGTCAGTCAATGGCCAAACACAAGGGTGTTATGGATCCATCATCATCTATTACCTCAAATTTAATGGGCCTAATACTCTCCTTACTATATATATTGCTATGATATTATTAATTATTATTGTTTAACTATGATATAAGTGTGTAGGAGAAATAGTGTTCATGAAGACAGACACAAGTCCGATTTGCGAAATCTCCCTGTTATTTTTCAAAAGCTACTCAAAACTTTGTTTCTTCAAAATCAACGTCTAAAAAAGTAGCACTGAATTAGCAAGAATAGGCCCTTTAAAATTTACTTCCATACTATTTTTTTTTTAATTAATAAAATTAGTAGGCTTAAAGGGAGTACAATAATAAATATGTTAATATTTTACACTTGCGCAAGGTCAATTGAGGAAGGTCAGTTCTTTGATCATTCGCTAATGGTAGTATACTACTATGATCAATAATACACGTCCCTACGGCATTAATTGAAATGCATCAGCTTGATGGATGCCGCGGTCACCGATCAGCTGAAATTCATGGTCTTAAATCGTGTGATATGAACGTGGTTAGAACATTTAGGATGTCAAGATTGTTCGTAGTCATTTCACGACACAGCCTCTGAAATTTGCAGTAGAACAAGGATCCAGGGAAAGTCATTAGTAGTGGCCTGAGAAAGAATGATGAATTAAACTAATGGAAGAGAACTTCCAAATCTGCAGTGTTAATGTAAACATTAGAAAACATTTCATCTATAAGTATAAATAAATTATTAAAAGAATTTTAATGAAGAGTCGCGAAGGCAGGTTTACTTTCTCATGAAAATACTATTTACACTTTACACGCCACAAAAACATCCATATTGTTAGTATAAAACACTGAATTATGAAATAAAAATATTTTCATATTTTTTTAAAGCACTATTATCAACTGAGACCACTATCAATTAAATATTGTAATTATATAAAACACCTTAATTGTGGTACAAATGAAATTGTATGGAATAAGAGGGAGGGGGGCGATCCTGGGGTATGCAGACCCTCTTGGAACACCACGAGCCTCTATAAAGTAGGTACCGAAAAGTAGGAAAAAACCTGGGGACTAAGAATGATCTCGGTCTTATCAACTCATTGCATGACCGTTTGAACAGAAACAGTACGAATCTCGACATGGTAACGACCGTTTATGGGTTAAGAGGTACAGATTTTTTTTTATAATATATTGTGTTGGGACAATTCGTTAGAATGTTAAGAATTTTGCCGAGTACGATCTTATAATCCTTCTGATTCTTTAAAGGCGTATTACCTCATAGCTTTAGAAGGTAGGTTCATTAGCTTGTTCATTTCATTGAAAGACACTATACCAATTTTGGGTGTCAGTTGTGGTGAAGTGGCTAGCATAACAGCATTCTAAATAGAAAATGGTGGTTTCGAAATGTAGCCCTACAAATTTTTAAATCCTAGGTATGTCGGTCCTTTTAGAGATGACGTAAAATGGTCGTAGTCCAGTCATAGCAATGCACGGTACTTATTTAAGATACCTATCCTAGTGAAACTGAATAAAAAAAATTTAGGACTCCCACTTGTAGCATTGCCCGATTAGCCAAAGTAATATAAAGTGACATTAAAATAAAAATAAAATAAACATAACAATATTTTAATATTTAATATTTTCTCCATTAATTATTGGGTGTTGTGCCTCATCATCAATGCCAGAAGCACAATTATAGATATTGATAATGAGAATATTTGGAAAATATTTAAAGATATCTTATTATATGAAAGTAAAGGTTAATGAAGTGTTTTGTTTTGTTTTAAATTTAACTGTCGGGAAATGCATAGCTGGAAATCAGATTCAATTTGATTATGTTGAAATCGGAAACTTCCTTTAAAATATATAAGTTTTATTTAAATATAGAAATATAGAACATCGAAAACTTAGTTTTGTCACTGTAATTATTTTTGTAATTAAGTCAATACACCCCAATAATCCCCATATTTAACAAATCGCTCAATATCATCATTATAATTGTTTTCCTGATAAGATTCAATGAATGTAAAAAGGAACCAAAAATAGGTGAAATTAGCCTCGGGAAGTAGTTGGGTCAGAGCTAATCCTCGGGCCAACTTTTAAAGCTTGTCTTCCCCTGGTAGCATTGTATATGCCAGGTTTATTGCGGATAGGGGCTGGAATATAAACTAGCTTGCTGGAATTCCGTTCTTACTAACTCTCCACTCCAGTTCCTCCGGCATTTCTCTTTACGGTTTAACAGCCCCATGCCCGTGTATTATCAGCATACCTCTACGCTTCTATGAATGGCTGGAATCGTGAATTTTGAATGGCTTCTGTGGCGAATCATCCTTCTCAGGGTCGGCCGTTGTAGTGGTTATTAATTGTTTACGAAAGATGATAACGGCAAAAAGGTTTTAAAACCTATGTTCGAACTGTTATTCTGATATCAAGAAATATGTAAATATAATAATAACATTACATATAAGTTTATATAAATTTTATATATAAAATATAAGTGTATAAATATAAAAATATAATATTAATGTTATAAAATATTATAACAATAGTATATATATATATACATGTATATACCATTTAAATCAATTTATATTATAATATAAATAAATATATATAATAATATATCAGCATTAAACTGAAATGAATATGTAAACTAAATAATTTGAATTTAATATAATAACGTGGAGTGTACCTAAGAACAGGCTTAGAACGTGTATATAAAGAAATAAACTATCCTTCTTTGGGGCTACCAATATATATATATATATATATAATATATAATTTTGTACCTTTCAATCAAAAAAGGCCTTTTAATTTATATAGAAAGAGGTATTAAAGGACTGAAGTCATCCCTTCGATGAACGGAACTCCTGATTGAATTTCTCTGAAACGTAATTTCATTTGATTTATTTATAAATATAAAAATAACAATATAGTGTTATTTATATCTTGCCTTCGTCTTCCCACTCAGTCTACTTGGCATTCATAATGCTCTAAGTCATAATATATGTTTTTGCATCATCAATCTAATTAATCGTCCTAAGCATTTTCCAGATTTAACTCTTGGGAAATAGGTTCTCATAAACTTGAATATTTTGCATTCTAAATTTCTTTAGTTTATTACGCTTTCAAATTGGAAATTTCGCTCCTACTGATATTTAACGTATTTTTATAACTATATTTTTATATCCATCAGATGTGTTCCTGAACAAAAGTAAATTTCATTTTTTTCATTTGGTTATTAGACTAAAAAATATATGTTAATGTAATGTATTTTATTTTTTAAAGTTAATATGCCTTATGATTTTTTAATATTTTGTGTAATTTATTTTCAGGAATCGGATGTGTTACGTATTATCTTCATAAAAATGGTAAGCTAGTTAATTTTTACTATATATTAATCCTTTTACATTGATCTGTTTCGTTTTATTTTTAAATTTTGTGTTTTATAATTCAATATTTTATTTTATTTATTTTTTTTATTGAGATATATTACAATTACAATTCAATATTTCAAGTTATATGATTACTGTGATTTTGAACGATCTGTAAGAAGTCAATTTTTAAAATTAATAAGCAGTAAGATGTGTTGAAAAATAAAATACAGTATTAGGTAAAATACAGTAATAAAATAAATTATAAAATACAGCTATTAGGATATTACTATGAAATCTGCGTTTGTGGTCGATTGCACGAGGCTTGGAAAAATAGTAATTGCGTGGCACTTTGAGAAATAACTTAAGTTTTTGTTTCTGACTGTTCTTTTTGGATGAATTGATATATTTATTTTTCATTACCATAATAGCGTTTGTTTTAATATTAACTTATAGGAAATAGTTTTAATTTCATAATAATATAATAAACTATATCACTTTTAACATTTTTCTTCTAAAAATGTCTGTTAAACATACAAAGGTTTATTATTTATGTTTCCTATCCAATCGGAATTTATGATAAAAGCTGTACATACTAATTAATCATATGAAAATTATAATTAATTTTAGTTTACAATATTAAATAAAAACGTTATTAAAAAAAATAGAAAAAAAATTTATACCAATATTCAACTGTAGAACTAGTTTCGTTCAGCAAATCTTTGAATAATATTTATTAAATTAAGTGATGTCAGTTGTAAAGAAATTATTTAATTTGTTACGTACACAAATGTAGATTAATTCTTTAATGCACCCTAATTATTTAGAAAAATGGTTTCTACTTAATGTTCGTTTAGTTTTAGGTTCTGCCTCGGGCGTTTGAATACCCTTACCGCAAGACTCCTCCATTCGCAATCTAGCCAATGAGCTGGAGTAAACTGTTACTGTTTGGAGTAAACGGGAAAACGGTTTTGTTTTACCATGAATTCTAATCAGAAGTTTTATCTATATCAGTGCTAAATATAATGAATTTTATCTGATCACTTCTATAACTGATTTATAAAATATTCCAAGTGGACAATTTCTTTAATAATATGTAAGGAACTAAGTGATTTCCTTTTCAATTATTTTTTAATACCCATTATATTAAATACCAAGGTTTTAATGCCTTTAAAAAATGTTATTTTTTATGGTGATGCATTTAAACGTAATCATTTAAAAAGTAATATGACAAAGACAATTATATTGTCTTATCATTATAATTGTCTAGTTTTGTCAGAGATATTATGCATTTTTTTTTCATTATAAGTCCGTTTAGTAATTAAGTTAAAACAAGCAAAGTATATTTTATTGAATATTATTCCTCGATTTTAAAAGCATTAAAAAGAAACTTTGAACTTCTTCAATGTTTCGTTTCAATAATTTAACGTTTTGTTTCTTTTGGTTTTTTTATCATGATCAATGAAGGAGAATATACTCCTAAAAGACTCAAGAAATATTGGCAGTTATGCCTTTGCCTTCATTTTTAAAGTTCATAACTTTTCCAGTAAAGCTGTACCATTATGAACTGAACTGAATCAACCTATGTGACCCGAACTTTTTTATTTCAGTTATTTTTCATTCAAAACATATAAAAAGGAATTGGAAAAACTGACTATAAACGTATTATCATTAATTTTACATACTTAACAGTCTTAATTTTTAAATATAATGTAATTTAACAACTAACTACAAGTATCTAATCCATAATCAATGATGCTGTATCATGGTAACATAGGTCGTATATGCATGTGTGATTTGTCGCTCTATGAATTTGAATACCTTTATAGAGCGATGTTAGTTTGTTTGATTACGAAATTAATGCACAAAAGGTTCGTTGCTTGCTGAAGCTGTTGGTTATATGTTATCCATGAATATAAATATATATTATTCTAATTTGATATTTTTAACAATGAAAATTTCAGCAGTTGAGGGTAGAATCTAGCCATTGGCAGATTTCTAATATAAATATTTACTTAAGCTCTCGGAGCCACTGCCGTTTTAACCTTCGAGGATAGGTGAAACTGAATAGGAATTGTGCTGTAAGATGAGTGTTATGATTAAGGTTCTGGCCGAGGACTCGGATAGAATAAGGTCTAAAACAAAATAAATATTAAAGTCATGATGTAAGGTATTGTCGGTTTCATGGTATGAGGGTTAATTATAGATCTTAATTAGTAGTCAATTATTGGATTAAAAGAATTTGATGAGTTTGATGTAAAAAATTAGCATTAGGCGTTGATGACTTCGAATTTTTACGCCTTTAAGCAGAAACAAACAAACAAAAATTAGCATTATTATAGACATATAATATACTGTTAGATGTTAGACAAATATAATTGAAGAAATGTTATGTGATCCACAAAGTTGTAAAAAGTTATGTAAAGCGACTAAGAGTGCATAAACTTATTGCTGATAATTATACGTGTCAATTTAATATTGTTATATTATTAATACAACTTAAAACCTATCAACTGCCACAAAGCCATTTAATCCGCCCAGAAGGCTATCGAGGAGCTGGCCAAGAGACCTAATATACTGATTGTTATAGGTTTTTTTTTTTTATTTAATCTATATTCTGTAGTTTACATGCACTTACATCAATTGTAAGCATATTTGCTTATTAGATAAGCAGATATCAAATACCATTTTAATGTCAAAACGTCTATGAATAAATAAATAAATATATTATTTAATCTAAATCATATGTTTCAGATGAAACTAAATAAACTTTTTCTTTAAATTAACTTAAAAACATTTTCAACTATTAGGTTCCTTTAATTAAAATGATCCTTTTCATTCAACTTATTTTATTTTCTTATTTTTTTGTCCCTACGTTTCGGCTCTTTGCCATTCTCAAGGGATCTCTTTATACTCCTTTATACACTCTATGCAATATATAGATATATATTTTGTCATAATTGAGTAAAATAAAAATTAAAACTATTATAGGCTGACCAGCCCTGTCCTGGTTGTTTTCATGATAACAACCAGGACAGGGCTGGTCAGCCTATAATAGTTTTAATTTTTATTTTACTCAATTATGACAAAATATATATCTATATATTGCATAGAGTGTATAAAGGAGTATAAAGAGACGTACGAAACGTAGGGACAAAAAAATAAGAAAATAAAATAAGTTGAATGAAAAGGATCATTTTAATTAAAGGAACCTAATAATACAATTATTCATTCAAACTAATCTTAATTGTAATAAAAATTAACATTTTCAACTTTAAGTTGATTTAATAGTTCTTAAATAGATTTTAGTTGTTGAGGTAAGTGAAAGTCGTGTGTTGCCAGCATCAGATTTTATTTTAATCATCGGGATAAATAACAAACATAAATTTGTTATTTGGATTTATTATTGTACATTGTATTGTTTGTTGTTATACATAGATAAAAATTTGTCTTCGGCTCACAGATTCAACAGTTTTCGGTGGTTTTATATGCCAATGTCAAGTTTTGTCATTACTGCCGTCATTATTATGGATGACATTATGAGCACTTTTTACATTACAGAACAGCAACATTTTTGTTTGTAAATTGTTTATGGAATAGCGCACGCAGTATTTTCGTTCACAACAAATTGCTAATAATATTGTTGACTACATTTTGTTTGTGCCCTAATTACAGAAAATATAATTTTTACCTAAAGAGAAACCTCATCGCAATGTATTATTCTTAAGAAAAAAAGGCCCTAAATGACAGAGGAAACCTTATCAAAATCCGTCTGGTGGTTTAGAAACGGTTCTCCGAAACCCAGAATCGCGACATAATTATATATATTTATAGATTATTACTTTTATTTTATTGCTGGCCCGCAGACATCCTCCTTAGACTGCAAACAGAAGGAAGGGCTAATTGAAAGTGGACGTAGGCTAGTTGCTATTCCCGAGGCGAAGGGAGGGCTGAGCGATTGCCAACCTCCTGACAGCCAACTTCCACCCTCCCACTTCACCGTATCTGTGTCTAATTATTTACCCTCCATCGGTTCTACCTTCGAAGAGTAGGCCTCTTTTTATTCCTCTCTTGGGAGAGTAGTATCCAGGAAATTCGTTGTAAAACAATTTATTACCAAAACTAATCGACACCATTCCTTTATACTGTAACTAAATTAAAAATTTTCATTCTAAATAGTATAATTAAAAAAAAAAAAAATCATTTTTGCCTATTCTGTACTGTAGTACAGATAGTAATCTTAGAAGGGAGATCATCTTACTGGCAGGAAAATCGCTTGTTGATGTTATTAAAAAAGTTTAATTTATTTCTCGTTACATGGATATTCTTGTAAGCTAACACCAACTATAAACTTCTTAGAATTTTTTTAAACAAAGCGAATTTTCTATTTGTATCAACTATATTATAATTCATAAAAATACTTTCATACTGCTAATAGTTTCTTTTAATAAATGAAAAAACTTTAATTTACTTCTCGTTACTTGGCTGTTCTTGTAAACTAACACCATCTATAAACTTCTTAGGATTTTTTAAAACAAAGCCAATTTTCTATTGGTGTTTACTTTATTATAATTCATAATAAGACTTTCATAACGCTTGTAGTGTATTTTAATATGTTTTTTTATTTAAACATATCATGCAGTTGACAATCAGTGAATTTGATGTAAGGTTTTTATGTTGTGGCATGATAGGCATGATAGATAGAGAATATCCAGCATTTATGTATGGAGGTCCCTTAGCCAACTTTTTTTCTGCGAATGTCGTGTGTCATGTCGGTAGTGGCCATGTTTTGTGTGTGTAAGTTGTAGAGGGTCCGAATCTGTTCGTTGACTGTTGAAATGTGAAGGTCTGTGTAAAGTAATGTTCCTAATGTACCATGGAGAATTTGTTACAGTTCTCAAAGTTTTGGATTAAAAAATTTCAATTTTTAGTATGTGCGTCTATTTTGCTGTCTCGTATATCTGTTACCAGCTAGTCCGAATGGGCTTCAGTAAGTGATTCTAAGTTTAAGTTTTGATGTGGAGAGTTATACAGTTGTAAATATCAATAAAAATATTACGTGTAATATTACTTTTACAATCTTATGAGCTATAAATTTTGTATTTCATATTCATTTGAATTTTCTATATAATATATTTTTTCACTATTTTACGCATTGTCTGAATTCCGAGATTGCAAATTAGTAATTATAAATAACCTTGTGCAGATAAGTCAGAATTTTCATTTATCAGTATAGAGGATATATATTTATTATTCTAAAATCTCAGATTTTCTATGACACCCTGAATAAATAGACTATATTCTATACTACAGTTTAAACGAATATTTGCATGAGATTATTTATTAAACTCCTAAGAATTTAATAAAGTTTAAGTTTTATTTAAGACGAGGCGTGGTCTAGCCGGTAGAGCACTATTCTACTGTCCTCCAGGACTCGAGTTCGAATACCGGCTGTGGCAGAATAATATTTATTCTGTTATTTAAGCTGTGGAACGACCATAGGGTCTGGATACCGACCTGGGGCACACCCAGCCTCTATAAAATGAATACTCACGATGAGGAAAAACCTGGTAGGTTAGTGTGATCTCGGCCTAATCACCTCATTGTGCGGCCGTGGGTCTCAAAAAAGTAGGATCTCTATATATACAGAGCCCAATACCCTTTTGGGACTGTAGTTCCTTTTTCGTCTGTATATTTGTAATGTTTAATTTCTTCTAACAAATATGTCAACTGACTAAGTATATACCTTCTTTATAAATTTTCTAAACATCTGAAAAAACAGCATTATCAGAAATATTTTACACCCATTTTTCCTCCTAATTATTGTTTATATGAGAAGTAAGTTCAGGTGTGCAGTAAGTTTAAACTTAATTGTGTTTTCTTTTGACTGCATCCTGAACTAACTTCTCCATATATTATATATATATATATATATATATATATATATATATATATATATATATATATATATATATATATATATACACATTCACCATTCTCACTTCACTATAATTATTAATTAATAAAATGTCAACTATGATTTTACAAAAGCAATGGATGTGTATAAAAGAAGAGAGGATTTAATCTTAAAACCCTTAGATTATGTTACTGTTATTATTACTCCAATGACTCTATGAACTCGAGACAACACCCCTCCAGTTTTCTCAATATTTATTTCTGTGTTACAAGTTATTGTTTAAAAAGTTACCTTTATATAAAAATTAACAATATTTCGTAGTATTCGTTAAGTCTGGATTAATCCAACAAGACTTTGAAATAAGATGGCCCTTTGACCTTCTATCTTCGATTAGCCATTGAAGCGTTATGAATAGCTTTTTTTTCTCCTATGATTACATAATAATATATTTCATTATATTTACGGGTTTTATTACTAAATATAAAATATTATAACATAATTTCACCCTAATTATTCATATAATATCATTAAAACATTTTAAGTACCTAGTCTCTCGATAACCCTAAGGATCTTACAATTTAATATTTTCCACATTGTGAATCGTGTGAATACTAAAAACGCTGTAAATTATTACACAATGATTTATAATTTTCAAGTAACTATATTAGGGTATAACTGTCTATATAGCTAATAATAGGCAATTAACTAATATGAAAAGCAGTTAATGATCCAAAGGAAAATGGTCTACCACCAATAATAATTTCGGAACGCAATAGTTTTGCTTGTTCTGAACCAATTTCAATGATTCTTTTTTTCATTTTGTGGTAAATTTAATATTCTATAACAAAGCACTGAGGGATTTTTTTCTTTGGATGAAGAAAAGTTAAAAAAAAGGCTTCACATAGATATGTCACTTTACATAGATAGGTCACGGGTTCAAACCCGCAGGTGGTCCTAGGAATTTTTAATGGGAGTAAAAAAATCCTTAGTTATGCCGTCCTTCAGAGGGGACGTTAAAATGTGGTACCGAGCCTGTGCAATGTCAGGTACTCGTTAAAGATATCTATCCTAATAAAACCTGGATAGGCAAAATTTAGGACTCCCACTGTAGCATCGTCCGATTGGCCACACTAGCATAAAGTGACGTTCAATAAATAAACAAACTAACAAAAATACTTTACTTCGTGAAGTAAAGTTTATTTCATGAAATATGAACATTTATGTGGATTAAAGGGATTTGATATATTATTTTTTAATTTAAAACATTTCACTAACTAAAAATTTTAAATAAATGATCAAATAGACACGCTGTGACTTTAACTTCATTCGACGATAATAATATACTTGACGACGGCTTAGTACTCAAAGAAAAATGGATATAATTATTGAGCTAATGCGGACTTGATAGAAAAAGCTAAACTTTTAATAATTTTATAACCCATAACAATAATGTTTTATAAACTTATTCGTCAAAAGCTTATAAATTATGAATGATGGTACAATTGTATGGTGTACAAAAAATAAATAATACCAAAGATGGAATTATGAATGGAAGCTCCTTTCGAGACGGCACTTTTCCGTTTATATCCCTTCCTTACTCTTTAGCCCTCCCCCTAACTCCTTAACCCTCCACCCCATCCCCTGTCCTAAATTAATATCATTAACGACATCCTTCGTTTCCGCAGGCTTCCATTGGGGTTAGTCCCCTAGCGGAGGAAGACTTCTTATTCGCCACTTGTTATTCATCATAAGCCATTCTTCCTTGGGCCATTCACCTGAACCCTCCGGTTTTCCCTCTTCCTGTTATTAATGGATTCAATTTTTCCGGCCCTTAATGGAATAGGATACTTTAAACTACGGATTGCTATTTGTACTACTCTTTTCCCTTCTTGTAATGCCCATTATTTAAGAGGAAAAAAAGTTAAAAAATGATGGTGCTAAGATCGGTCTGTTTTTAAAAATGATGGTATAGGAACCTTTAAATTTTTTTCCCATCACACCTGTTGATTCCAGTAATCAGCTCCAATGCTGAGGCAGTGAACCCGACATGTAAAATCATCAGTATATGGGTTTTTCACCCATTCTCATTTTCTCTATGAAGATATCTCTGACGGGAATTCCAAAGAATTTCAATTTATTATTACTATTTTTTATTTTATGTTTTTCTGTTGACTTACTGAAGTAGAGAAATTACTCCGAGATGGATGAAAGTTACATCATCGCATCTTCTTTCAGTCTAAAATAAATGGATAAAGGGCGAAAACGTTTTTTTAGTGATTTACATTTTGAATAGCATTTCAATAATACTGAATAAATAAAAAAAATTCATGGATATATTTTTTTTCTCTTTACTTTTTTCACTCCTGTCTCTTCTCCCCTTATTGATACTTCCATTTTTGATAATGTAAATGTGAATTATTATGATTAGGTTTTACTATGTTTACATTAATCTGGAGGCTCTCTACCCCAGTATAAGCGGGGAGCCTACAATTGCAGAAAACCAGGAGACTTGGTGTGATTTAGGGCCTAATCGTCACTTTTTTTGTTTTTTCACCAAAAAACAATATGAATCTCTGTATGTAGTAAACCATAGGTTGCAGATAAAGAATTTTCTTTTTCAATTTTTTATAATTGAATACTTTTTTCTTACTATTTTACTTTTTTTGAATTGTTCTCGTATCATTATTACTACTGTCCATTTTGAAACAAATTGTAATATATCTCAATAAGTAAATATTTAAAAAAAACTTTTTTTAAATAATTATTTTTAACGATATTATTTAGTTGGTTATATGATAATCAATCATCCATTTCCTAGCTAAAACACGTTAGATAAAGAATAAAAATAATTAATTTACTATGAGGGTTTGTTGTTGAAAAGAAATTTTCCCTTTCTGGGCATTCGCGCAGAGCCCAAATGAATATATAATCAAATTGCAATCTTTTAGTCTCTGAGGCTGAGAATGGGAATAAAATATATAGGAACGGTTTATGAATATGAATTTTTAAATTCTTTTAAAAAGAATATATTCCTTCTAATTTCCCGAAATACCCTACCTCCTTTGTGAATTTTCGTTGTGGTACTAGTTAGTAGGGGTGCTGAGGAAATTCCCTAGTGCAGTTTCCCTTCTAATTCCTGGGGGAAAAGCGGCTCACGGATTTAGTGTCCCCTCAGGAACTACTGTTCTCCAACTTATTTTCTAAAAAAGAAGAAGAGAAGTTACACTTGCTACAGTTTTGTTCGTTTTTACATAACCAAAATACAAAATATACATATACCTGAAATATTTAAAATCATTCATACACACCTGCCTTTCGTTCGACAGCCTATAAAAGAAAAGTATTTGACAGGGCTGTCCCTGTCAGCTCAAGAAACGTTTAATATACCTAGATGTTGAATAGTCAGATTTTATTTATATGTGTACCTTTTTCATAACTCCAATGTGTTTGGGATGTTATAGATTATTTTTTGTAAATAAATTTAAAATCTTTATTAGTCTTAGAAATTTAGAAATTACATAACATAAAATCTAATTTATTCGAAATTGTTTTTTTATTCAATTATTTTTAAAGTTAGCAAATTAAAAAAAGATAAATCTAACTAAAAATATTATATAATATAACTGTAAATATACAACTTAAATATAACTACAATTATAAAATACCTTATAAAAGGTAAAAATATTATTTATATTACTATACAAACGCGCTTCAGTCCACATAAACATTTTAATGTATTTCTTGTCCATATTAAACAATAGGTCAGATACAGTTCTGTTCATTATTAATAACTACCGAAATCGTTCAAATTTAGTACATTTCTTAACATTATATGCTATATTATAATGGATAGAAATGCATTATTAGAAAAATAGATATTTATGATTACCTTTGTAAAAACAGAGTATTAACTATTCTTAAATAAGGATAATTTCGTTGACAATTATTGTAAAAACTCCACTAACAATAGCTAGGAATGAAGACAATTAGAGCGTGTTATTAACGAAACCGCAATACAGAGAAAACCACGAGTGAAAAAAGCATAATTTTTTATTCAGTTTCCATCATCATCGGCGGTAATGGGCAGAGGAACAGATGGTCCCTGGAAACTTCACCGGGTAAAAAAGAACCGACTCTGCTGAAATTACACACCGTCAGGGGCATCAGATTCTTCTGACCTCTTCATAATAATTTCGGCAGCTACACTAAACCTTTCTGTTTAATAATCTAAACCAAACAATTATTTCTTTAGCTTTTATTAAGGAAGATTTTTTTTTTTTTTTTACTTTCTTTCAGTAGATGATTCGGCTTTTTTGTAAAGAAACTTTTCGATAACAATTTCTACTGAAAAAAATGGAGAAAATTCCCATCGTGAAATAATTATAATAATTTTAAGATATAGATTATTATCATTGATTCTTAAAGTGCTTTAATCATATTGTCA
Source organism: Piezodorus guildinii (assembly GCA_023052935.1). Classification (NCBI taxonomy): domain Eukaryota; kingdom Metazoa; phylum Arthropoda; class Insecta; order Hemiptera; family Pentatomidae; genus Piezodorus; species Piezodorus guildinii. The sequence continues at coordinate 112,677,239 of CM041293.1, read as the reverse complement.
GCTCTAAATAATTTTGTGAAAATCGTACATTTTTTTTTTCTTCAAAATATCGCCTTATCCTGTACAGAGTCTTTTTATGTGGTGAAGCTAAGTTTAAGTCAGCATTCATGATCACTGTTTTGATCAAGTCGTTGATGATAAATATATATTGTTATGCAATATCACTGTTTTTACACCTGGACGCTCTCACACCATATTGGTTGAAATCGCATGCTTTACAACTGGTTTATACTGTAATAAATTTTTATTTAAAAAAATGAACTCTAGTCTTCAGCTATCAGCCATATACGTAATCTGATTTTAATTCCTAAGTCGGCTACCATTCACTATCCATCTCTGTAATTTTAGATTCAGTTTTTTATTTTTTAAAAGTTAACTAATAAAAATTATAACTGTAAAATTATTTATTTATTTATTACAAAACAAAAAATTTGACATAAAATTTAATTTGCCATCTGCATTTCCTTTGCAATAAGCAAATTTGTGGACTGCTGAAGCAGCGGCTCATCACAGCAGAGTTCGTTAAGTGATCAGCATATCTCTTGGCCACCGTCTGCGTAGTCGTCGGGGTGGGCTGTAAGGATTCGTAGAGCATTTTAATGTTTCTGTAAGAGGGTTGGTGTTGTATGTTAGTCTTTGGTGGAAGTTATTGTATTGTTCTGTAGCAGTGGCTGAAATAGTCGGAATGTTTAAGTCGTTATGTATAACGTCATTTGTTACGTAGAACGGTGCGTCCACTATTTTGCGCAGCACTTTCGACTGAAAGGACTGTATTCTTTGGATACTTGTTGGTTTAGCAGAGCCCCACAGTTCTATCCCGTATGTCCAGATTGGTTTTAGCAAAACTTTGTAAAGAGTTAGTTTGTTGGTTAATGATAATTTAGAGCGTCTGTCAAGTAATCTAGATAAAAGACCGTATCGTCTGTTGAGTTCTTTGCGTTTTTGTCGAATGTGGGTACTCCAGGTCAGTCTTTTGTCCAAGTGAATACCTAAATATCGAATTTCGTCGGAAGGCGGAATAGGAATATTATTAAAGTTAATGGGAGGAGAAGGTTTGTGGTTCAGAGTGAACACTACATGAGCACTCTTGGACTCGTTCATATTTATTTTCCACCTAGAAGCCCAAGCAGAAATTTCATCAAGGTGGTTTTGGAGGGATATTGCCGCTTGTAAAGGATCCTTATCTGAACAAAGAACAGCTGTATCATCAGCAAAAGTAGCCAAAAGAGTCCCATTGTGCTGGGGAAGATCTGACATGTAAATGTTAAACAATATTGGTCCTAAAACACTGCCCTGAGGTACACCTGCCTTAATTTGCTGAATGTCTGAGAGTTCGGTCCCGACTTTGACAGAAAAATGTCTATCCGAAAGGTATGAAAGGAATATTAAATAGAACGTAGGTGGAAGTAAAATTTTCAGTTTGCAAAGCAATCCTTCGTGCCAAACCTTGTCGAAAGCCTGACTAATGTCAAGGAAAACACCTGGACAATATTTTTTTGACTCTAGTGAATTTGAAATGAAATCAACTAATCGATGAGATTGTTGTATAGTGGAATGATGTTGTTTAAAGCCGAACTGATGATTGGGTATAAACTTTAATATTTCAAGAGAATCTAAACGGTGAAGAAGTATTTTTTCGAATAATTTTGAGAACGAAGGAAGAAGGCTGATCGGGCGATAGGAATTTAAACAGTCTGAGGATTTATTTGGTTTTAGCACCATGATAAGTTCTGAATATTTCCACAAGACTGGAAAATACGTGATTTTGAAAATTGAATTATAAATATTGGTTAAAAAAAGGATTGCTTTCCATGGTAAATTTTTAATAATGAAATTCTTAATTAAGTCAAACCCTGGAGCTTTATTGTTCGGCAAGCTCTTAATAATATCACGAACTTCGTACGGATGAATTGCTTTTGGAGGTAATGTCATTAGTAAGGGCACGTTAAGGTCGGATTGAACAAGAGTTGTACATAGTCTGTCATTAATATCATCATGAGTTTTAAAAGTCCCGCTGAGATGGTTAGCAAACAATTGAGCTTTTTGTGCGTCTGATTTTGCCCAAGAACCGTCAGGATATCGAAGCGGATGAGAAACTTCGTGATGTTGGAGTATCCGTTTGGTCAAATTCCATAATGGTTTCTCACCAGTCGATGTACGTTTCAAGAAGTTATTAAAGTTTTCAGTTTTTGATCGTCTTATTTCCTCTTTAAGCTGACGTGTTAGTTTATTAAAATTATGTCTGTCCGACTGTAAAATTAAAAAAAAAAAATTATTATCAGGTCATATGCAAAATGATTCTTGGTTTCCGCGAACTCCTTCTAAACCGAACGACGGTTTTTGATACAGTTTTCTATGTCGATTACGGCATTCTTTCCTGGAGGTTTATAAGTAAAATACCTACATAAAAATTAGGTTTTTCTTAGTAAAAGATAATTAAATTTTCTGTAATCGAAACCAAATAATTATTCCTGATTATGAGTAGTAATATGGATTTATAATAAACTGTTGGAAAGCGCAATATTTTAAAAATGTTGATATGCAATAAAACAAGTCGTAAAATTTAATTTAATTCTAGGCCCATAAACTTATGAATGTTTTTTATCATCTTATCAAGTGATGATCCAATAGCGATGTATTATAAATCGGTCATATTTCTTTCTTAAAGATAATTGACAGTACATTTAAATTTCACCCGTGCGAGGCTGGGAAGGTTCGCTAGTTATTAATATTTATGATATGTTTGGACGTCATTTTCTCACCTTAAGAACACTCAACTAGAGTTCAATATATGTCAGTTACGTCCGTCAATAATTAATGCATACAATTTAATATTAAAGTATTGACGTTAATGATTACATTCACTAGAATTGTATTCTTGATACCACTTAAAATAAGTCATTGACCAAGAAATGTGATTAAATCATCACTTTGATTTCCATAAGTCCCTCTTCGCATTCTTCAATTTGAGAATTCTGCTGGCGTTTTTTTACTGAAATGAAAGAAAAAGACAATGCTACACTGCAGTACATCCTCTCGGCCTGCGGCTGTTGGTTCCCGATCCCACGGAGAACCGGACTTCATAAACCGATCCGAGTTTTTCACTCACTTTTTTCTCTCCTAGTGGAGTAATTTCCGAAGTGACTGTAACGACGTGTCAAGGAATGGACGTGGGAACTCCGGGCTCATTGAGGTGCCCTGGCCCATTGACTTGTTCGGTCTCGCACTAGAATACTAATGCTCGCTGATACGTCCATCTCTATTCGCAGTGTCGGCTCGCCGGGAACGTCCTACAACGATTCAGTCTGGTTATTGCTCAATTTTTGATGATTTTTCTAATACTCATTTCAAGAAAGACCATCAACGACTTGTTGAACGTGCAATGTCGATTCGTCTTTAGAATTCTGAACAGCTTTTGATTCATTACTGTGTATATTTTTTATTGTAATTTTATGCTGTGTAAATATTGTATGAATGTAGTATGTATGATATCTTTCACCACTACTATTGATGTCCAAATTGGGACAGATTGTAATTTTACTCAATAAAAATTGTTGTTGTTGAATAGCTTTAGAACTTAACTGACATTTAAACAATAATATGTGTTTGGTCTCAAGGCTTATCCTATGTGTTTAGCTTATAAAAGATGATCTTATTTTATTTTATCTGTAGTTTTTAACAACTACATCAACAGTATATATTGATTGGTGAGAGGACTCATCTGTAATAAGGAGGGGTCACCTGTGGTGTAGCATGTACCTTGTATGCTAATTATTTGTTAAGTGATTATTTTATTATTGTTACTTTATACCATATTTCACCAGCCTTTGGTATCTTTTATAATTAAACTTCAGATTTCACTTATTTGTATAGCTTTTCAGATATGATTTTTTATAGAATAAAGAAGAATATTTTTTCCCTTATAAATTTCCTTATTTTATAATAGAACAGAACATGAAATAAAATGTTTTATGTGTAAGATCCATACTGTAACTTTCTCTTCTTTTTTTTTTCTGTATGACATTACTTGACTATTCAGCTCTTACAAATCTGTTGTATTAGTTAGTGTGTATATTTTTATATATATAGCTCTGGTATAAAATCCTAATTTTCATCTATTTTCTGGGTTCGCGGTCCTCTCTAATTCGACAAATGTGACCAGGCTACTTTAGCTGCTGTTTCTTATGTTGATTTTCAGCTCAGGAATTTTAAGCTCCTCCCTAATCTTTTTTTTTTCTTATTCGTCCTCTCCTAGTTTTTCCTATAGTCTCGTATAAGGTAGGGTAATCCAGCCAATCTGCTTATCGAGCATAACCCTACTCTCAATTTCTTAAGTAACATGAGAGAGTTGCAATGCCTATACTTTATCCATCATCATATATTGGAAAAAGGGGAATATAAAGCTTTATTGTATCACAACTTGTTTTTCTTTTCCCCCATAATTCCTTTTGACTTATTGTACACAAAAAGTTAGATGGAAATGAGATCCGTGAAATATTTTCAGCTGCTGAATGGCTTTATCATATCACCTGACACGAGACCAAATCGAAGGCAGTGTTAAGGTCCAGGAAAGTAAATTGCGTGTTCCTGTGTCCATCCCCTGTTTTTTTTTTTTTTCGTATTTTTGTGGGAAATGGATATTATCCTTTGTCTGGCTTAAAGAGGGTTAAACCTTCCTGTTCCTTCTCGATTCTTCATTGATTATCTCTCTACAATGTTTTATATCTAGTAGGCCCCGGACTAAAGGCTGTTCCAGAATGTATTAATAAGAATCCTGAAATAATAGGAATACAGTACAAAATATAAAATTAGCCAATCTTAATCTATTATACCAATTAGACCTGTTTCCGTTATCCTCTTTAGGCGATATTTAGGTTTGTGTGCCACATTAATCTTAGAAAGTTTTATAAAAAAATATATAAACTCTTATGTGTAAACATATAATTTAAATTATTCATTCAATGAACATTTCCTTTCTGGGGAAAGGGTACATAGGAAGAGGGCTGACTTCCATGTGAACAATGCATTCCAAAACCTCCCCTCAGTGAACTGCTTGTGTCTTATCTTATTCGCAGTGATGAGAGATACAGCGCCCCTCTGCAAATAGACTAAACTGTCTCTGTATTTTCCATTAGGGTATCTATTTTATCTATGTCTAGAGCTTCCTCCGTGTTTTAAGTCATTTTATATATAAATTTCGTGTAATTTTATGACATATTAACAGCGAGTCCGTATATCCTTATAATATATATCAGTCAACAAATGGTGCATATTTTTAATACTCGATTTATTTTTTTTTTTTTTTTCATAATCGCACTAAATATTTCTTTGTATTGGTTGGTTAGTAATCATGTTAACATATAAGAAGTGGCTCGTGGGTTCGATTATAAACGGATTTAATTTTAATGAACTAAGAATGACAGGTTTAATTATTTTGAAGTAAGCTACAAAATGTTTTCCACCTCCTCACCAAATTGGAGAAATAACGTGGGTTGGACATATTTATATATATATATATATAATAGTCTACTATTCTCCGGGTCCTGGGTCCGAATCCCGACTGTAGCCGACTATTATTTATTCTGTTAATTCAGCCGTGGGCTAGGGTATGGAGACCCTAATGGGGCAGACCCAGCCTCTTAAAAGTGGGTTCACAAATTGAGGAAAAAACCTGGTGGTTGAGCGTGATCAAGGTTGAATCACCTCGTTATCATAAGTTATAGAGTTGCAGGTTATATATATATATTCTACAGCGAATCAGAGCAAATATATATTTTAATAATTATCGTACAGTGTAACAAGTGCTTCTTGCAAGTCTCTGTAAAGAGGCTTTAAGCTAGGTTATGAGCTCAGACAAAGGAGCATTAAGATTAGAGGTTTCAAACCCTCCATTTTTATAAACCTCAGTGAGAAATGTCGAAAATTACCAATGGATTCACGGATACGCATCATCCTGACGGCATCGAATAATAATCGGTCCCATCCGCTCTTGAAATCATTTTAATAGACCGGTAGGAATTCGAAAGAGAAAAAAAAAGACAAAAACTGGTTCAGGTAGTTTAGCGTCTCACGCTTGTCTTCCGACCTCCTAATTACATCAGTAATATACTTCCTGCTCCCACCGATAGGGTGCGGTAGTTTATCATTTGCTAATTTTTTGGTATACACCATATTTTAAGCCATTTTCTGTTTCATCTGTGTAAAGCTCTTTCTTGGTATTTTTTAACTTTAAAAAATCTCAGATTAAGAATCGAACAAATAACTTAAATATAAGTAAACATGATTCTTCTAAAGTCTTTGGTTAGTGGTATTAAAATTCTTTTAATAATAATAATAATGATTTTTTATTTGCTGGAATCGGGGATCCACGTTCAGTTAGGCAATTAAGAGAACACTCAGAATAGCACCCACCAGATTTCTTGATGCCTCGAAATCTTCTTAAATATTTTAAATCCGAGGGAATCCTGAGAATCTGATCCGGCTAAACAAATAACGGGCCTCAGAAAACTCCTCCAGGGTTATGGTACTTATCTCCTTTAAAGAACATACATATTCATTAGGCTGCCTAAATTAATTTGAAAATACCGAGCTTGTTTAGAGAAAATCCTCTGAATCTGCGAATTGTCACATTTAGCTGTAACACTAAAAGAAAACTGTAACAACTAATAGATTTTATTAAGAATTACTTATCGCGGTCGAAGATTTCGTATTTAAAAAAATAATAAGAAAAAAATTCGAGGTTATTGTCACATTTATTTCTTTTCTTATTCTAATTGTCTTGCTTATCAACCAGGGCACTCCCCCTTAGCACCGCTCAGGGGGAGGTTTTTTTTTTTTTTTTTTTTTTTTTTTTTTTTACGAAAAAAGAAGGAATGTAAATTTTGTTTCCTGCTCGAATGGGATTCATTATTCTAGGACTCTCTTTCCTAATGCAAATCCACTTAAGCTCACTGTACTCAGTCGAGTATTTTTAATAGGGCCTATGTTTGAATATACTTTGTATTCAAGTTCATTTAATTTTTTCCCCCTTTTTCTTTTATTTTTGATATTTTTTTTTATTTATGGACCCACTGGAATCTTACTTGTTTCATTATTTGAAATAGAATTGAGGTAAATATTATTATTTTTAGTCGGGACCCTTTTTTATTCCTTTGAATTTAATTAAAACAGATTCTATTAATTTATTAAATCTATATTTTAAAATTTATTTTATTATTTTCCACCTGACTTGATTTATATCTTTTTGGGTCCTTTTTGATTGTAATTATTTAAGTAATGTGAATTAATGAAAAATTCTCAACAAACCTAATTATAAAAAGTGAACATCCAGATTAGAGTCAATGATAAAACGAAAATAGCTGCTTTTATACATATATAGTTATATAGTTCTGGCAATATTACTTGTCTAAATTTTTAAATATAAAAATGTCTGAGTTGAAAACTAGCTTGACATGATTTTGAAGGATTCAAATCCTTTTTGATAACTTAGACTAGCTGTTCAACGTGAAGACGTGGTGCTTCTAATCCATGCTCCAAAGATAGGCCATACCACCTTCGGTTATGAAATTTTTAGGGCCAATTCAGGAGGGAGCCCTCAGGTTTTGTAATGAACATCTGAATATTGCATCTAGGAAGAAGAGTCGTCTCAGGACTCCAGCCTTTCCCGGTTCAATGGATGAATTCAATTTTCTCCCAGCTGTTTGTTTCCGTCTCAACGAATCTGATATTCAAACATGGCTCTAACCGACGTTATATATTTATTTCTCTTTCTTCTATACCGATCCTTTCAACCCTTCTGGATTTTATTTAGCCTATCTGCAGTATTTATGTAGTTTTATGTAATGTTGGCGGCAACCTAAATTATTTTTTCATTTGTAAAGAAATACAATCATTGACGGGAGATTTTCGTATACTTCAATTTGTTTGATGATTCTCATAAATGTCATACTTGTTGACCTGTATCTGTCCACACCCTTATCATAGTTTTCACACATATATTTTTATTTGTTTTTTCTCTGCATTATACTTTCTTTTTTTTACTATTGAATTGGAAGATTAATCTTCCTTACTTTTTACCAAAACAATACTTTAATTTTTTTTATTTAACCTAGGAAAATATGAATAATTAGGTACTTAGAATAATAAGATAATTCCATTGAATTAAAATTGTCTTACTAATATTTCGTTATTAAACTAAACCTTAGATTATTCACTCCTAATTTATATAGGGGAAATGTTTAATAAATAATGAATTATCTTTCATATTGAGGTTTTTTTTTGGTTTTTTTATCATTGGTAAATTTTTTTTTTAAGGAAAATTTTATTTTCAACAAATGTAATAAAGGATATCAGGGATATGTTCCAAGCTTTTATTTTTATTTTTTCTTCCTAAATGCCATGGCTCTCAAAACCAAACGCGATAAATTTAATAGAATTAAGAAATCGATTCAGATCACAGTGAAAAGAATTAAAAGGTTTGTCTTTTTTTTAAATCACATTGAAAGAGTCCACATAACTTTCCTGGGGTCTCTCAGACGGTTGCCGACTTATAGATAAGAAAGAAGGCGGAAGGTGAAAAGAAACGCTGTGGAGGAAAAAGAAGTCGGTAATTTGGTCGTTCTTCAGGAGTCTAATAGTGGTGTCCCCGCTAGTCCTCTGCTAATGAAGATGGTCCCTTCGCCAGCCAGGATCTTCTCCCTGTTTTTTCTTTCTTTTCTGTTTTGTTTTTCTCTAATTCGTTGAGTGGTGGCACGTATAGGAGAGGATTTGCATAAAGCCGTATGTTGTTGGATTATGGAAGCACTGGCTACGTGTTTGATTAAAAAAGTTTCGTTTTGGACTCTAGTTGATCGATAGCCGGCTGTAGCACGTTTCAAAGTTACAAGTGGTCAATGTTCCATTCTGTTGCTGATTTAACCCTTAATGCCTTTCAATTTCCTTGTTCCAAGAAAACTTTTATTTTTCCTTGTATTATTCAGGTCGCAATATTAGAATTTAAAATAAAAGTTTTAACACCGAAAAGTTCACGTTTAGAGAAATTGATTTCTTTGTTAATTAGTTTTAAATATGGAATATAATTTTAAATTAATTTATTACTTCAAACATTGATGTACTTTGATAAAGTTCTGTTTTTAATATGAATGTAAAATAATTTTAAAATGTCTATCCTCCGCTGGCTAACAATACCTGATATGGGATTGAGAGGAAAGTGCTGGGATCTCTTAAATCTTGATTGTCCCTCCAGATGTCGGGAAGGGGAATGGAAAAGCTTGGATAGTGGTTTCTCTATCTGATTGTAAATATTGCATATAATTTTTTTTTTTTTTTTAATGATACAATATATACAGAAAATAATGATAAAGACAAATTACATAAAATATAAAATAAACAAATTCCTATATATATAGATAAAAAACAACAACCTATTATTGAGTTAAATACAAAGTGGACAGATAAATAAACATCATACACACATTCATAACTAAATACAATACTTACAATCTGCTAAAGGAACTCCAGACTCAGACTGGGATTTTCCCAGGGAAAAGCGGAATTCGAAATATCCCAGCGCCTCTCTCTCAACCGTCACTCATGTTTGTATACAAGTATGCATATATTTTAGATGTTCATTTATTTGTTATTAGTTATTTAATCCCGATGTTTTTTTGTTTGCTCAATCATTCTTTCTTTTTTATTTTAATGTTTAAATATGGTATCTAATAACTTATTACTCTTATTAAATTAAAGAATTTAGAAATTAATTAAATTATTAAAGATCTCGACGAAATTACTCCTAAAAAAAAAATTAAAATTTTCACTCATACATAAAGATATATGACTTATGCTTAATATTGCTTGGAATACATTAAAGGATAAAGTATTATTTTTATATTTTATTATTTTTTTTTTTTATTGAGATATATTACAATTTGTTACAAAATGAACAATAATAATATTGATAAGAGACCACATTCATACTATATATACAGAAAATAATAATAATGGTCAAATTTCATAAAATATAACATAAATTCAAATATATACAATAAAATAATAATAATAAATAAAAAACAAAACAAATCGAAACATAAACCTATTATTGAGATAAATAAAAGTTGGCAAATAAATAAACATCTTACACACAATCATAACTATATACAATATATACAATTGCTAAAGGGACCCCACCAAGCGCTTTTTCCTCCACTTGTGGAGGAAAAAGCGGAATCCAAGAGATCCCAGCACCTCTATCCCAGCCGCATCACTGGTCTTAGCCAGTGGAGGCTGAGTTAGGGCGCTGTAGCCACAAACATACCGTACATGAGTGGAGGATCTGACCATTGTCAGAACTCCAGTTTAAATGTTTACAATAGGTCTCGTGGCCACTGCCGTTTTAATCTTCGAGGAGGATTGTAGGGATGGGTGGTGCTGGATAGGGATTGTGCTAGAGGGTTAGGATGATGACTAAGGTTCTGATGAAATTTGGAAAATTTGGATGGTACCAGGTCTAAAACAAACGGAATATTAAGGTCATGGTGTAGGGTACAGTTGGTAACGTAATAAGGAGCATTAACTATTGTTCGGAGGACTTTGGATTGGAAGGATTGGATGCGTTTGATGTTAGAATGTTTAGCTGTCCCCCACAGTTCAAGTCCGTAGGTCCATATAGGTTTCAGTACTGTCTTGTATATTAGTAATTTGTTGTCAACTGTAAGATGAGATTTTCTGTTTAGTAGTCTGTATAACTGGCCGAATCTGCGGTTGAGTTCTTTTCTTTTTAGTCTTGTATATGGGTTCCACGTCAGTCTTTTGTCTAGTAAAAAGCCGAGATATCGGACTGTGTCTGAGGAAGGAAGCGGTATAGAGTTGAAATTAACCGTTGGACAGGATTTGCGTCGAAGGGTGAATGTGACGTGAGTGCATTTGCTTTCGTTCACCTTAATGCGCCAAGCATTGCACCAGTCTTCGACAAGGGAAAGGTGCTTTTGGAGACTTAGCGATGCTGCTTCAGGATCGGAATTGGATGACAAAATGGCGGTATCATCAGCAAATGTTGCCAGAAAGGTATCGGGATCGGTAGGGATATCGGCGGTGTAGAGGATGTAGAGGACGGGTCCTAAGACGCTGCCTTGAGGAACACCGGCCTCAACAGTATAATGTTTGGAAAATTCGGAACCACTGCGAACTCGGAAGGAGCGGTTTGATAAATAGGATCGGAGGATTAGGTATAAGGATTGAGGTAAATGGGTTTTGAGCTTAAAGAGCAGTCCCGGGTGCCACACCCGGTCAAAAGCTTGAGCTATGTCCAGAAAGGCACCCGAACAATACTCCTTGCACTCAAGGGCGGAGGAAATGTGGTCTACAACTCGGAGGCCTTGGTGAACTGTGGAATGTTGAGGACGAAATCCAAACTGATGTGAAGGAAAATTGTGAAATTTGGCTAGGATTCGTTTTAATAGGAGCTTTTCGAAGATTTTGGAGAGGATCGGGAGCAGGCTAATAGGTCTGTAAGATGAAGTGATGTGGGAAGGTTTGCCTGGTTTTAGGAAAAGGATGATAGTTGAATGTTTCCATATGAGAGGGAAATAGGTAGTGCGTAGGATACAGTTATAGAGATATGCAAGAAATATAATAGCTTTGGGAGGAAGTTGTCTTAAGATCTGAGGAGTAAGGAGGTCGTATCCTGGGGATTTACGGAGAGGAAGCTTTTTAAGAAGATATTTAACCTCAGATGGATTTACTGCTTTAGGTGGTAAGGATAGTGGTATTGGTGACATAAGGAACTCTTCAACTGTTGCAGTATGGGTTGGATTGAGCTCAGGATGAGGAGTGAAAACTTTGGAAAGGTGCTGTGCGAATTCCTCGGCTTTATCCTTGTCGGAAGCAGCCCAGGAACTATCACAGCGCCGGAGAGGGTGGGAAATGGTGTGGAATTTTAGAATTCTCTTCGTGACATTCCATAGGGAATTGTCACGAGTCGAGAGAGAGGAGAGAGAGGAATTGTAGGATTGGGAACGGAATATCGCCAACTCCCGCTTTAATTTTCTACAAAGAAAGTTGTAAGAGCGGCGATCTTCTGGGTGGCGGGTGCGTTGCCATAATGATCTGGCTCGGCGTTTGGTGTTGATGAGGTCCTTCAGGTGTTGTGGTAAATGGCTTTTGTTAGGAATTCTTTGGGATTGTTTGGGAGAGGAGGCAGTCCAGGCAGCTTGTTGAATCGTGGTTGTAAAGGAATATACGGCATCATCAAGGTCAGTTTGGGTTTTGAGAGGTACTCTAAGGTCAATACCATTGGTGAGGATTTCGCGGAAGAGGTTCCAGTTGACAGGGCCTCTAATGAATGACGGTGGGAAAGGTTTCGGAATAGGAGTTATGGATACATTTAGGATTAATGGACTATGATCAGAGGATAGTTCATCAAGACGAGTTACGGAATAGTTCAGGGAGCCTAATCCACTGTGGATGAAGAAGTCGAGGATGTCAGGATTACGGTTAGGATCTGTCGGCCAGTAGGTAGGAGAATCGGGAGGTAGGAGATGAAAGCGTCGGGTGTTGAGTGCAGACTGCAACGTCCGTCCACGAGAATTGGTGGTTCTAGAACCCCACTGTTGATTCTTTGCGTTTAAGTCGGCACCCAAAATGAAGTGATTTCCCAAGGAGTTGAGGAAGGATCCAAATTGGGCAGAGGAAATGGGATGTTTAGGAGGGCAGTATGCTGATGCGATGATAAGCGGAAAGGAAAAGGTTTTGATTACAATGGAAGTTGCTTGTAGGTAATCGTGGGCGGGAAGTGGGTGTAAGTGATGGGAGAGGGATCGGCGGACAATGACAGCAGTACCGGCATGGGCTTTGCCGTCTGGATGGTCTGTCCGGTATGTTATGTATTCTGGTATTTTGAAGTACTGTTTAGTGGTTAGTCTAGTTTCAGTAATGAGTGCAACATCAACGTTTTTGTCTTGCAGTACGGCTGTTAGTTCGTCAGTGTGAGTTCTAACACCATTTGCGTTCCAAAGAAGAATGGATAAGGAATTAGGTGAGGTCATTTATGGTTTTTGTAAGGCAGGAATGAGATTTGATACAAGGTTCGTAAGGAGTGATATTAGAGGCATAACAAGGGATTTCATTTCGGAGATAAAGGATGTCATCAAACTGGTAAGGTCTGTGGCGTTTGAAGGAGGAGGAATATGAGAGATTTGTGGTGGATTAGGATTGTTAGGATTGGTTACATTTTGAGAAAGAGGTATATGTGGAATGGATTGAGGTATATTTATTAGTTCCGGCAGGGCCACGGCTTCGGTACTTTGATTCCCACCTCCAAGTAGGTGGGCAAATGATACATTGGCATCAATAAGTTTTGAGGGTTCTCTTCTGTTTCTTACTTGTCTTGCTGTTTCATCCAGTACTTGAGGTTTTTGAAACCTGGTCCTTAGTTCCTTATAGATTTGGCATCCTTTATAGTTGGCCGGGTGGTCCTTGAGGCAGTGAGCACATACAGCTGGTGTTGATTTTGGTTTTGTACACTCCACAGACTTGTGCTGTTCACCGCATTTCACGCATCGAAGTATGTGATGACAATAACTTTTAGTATGACCATATGCTTGACAATTATGGCACTGAATTATCTCTCTCTTTGTGTAAGGTTTTTCAACTCTTACACTGGAATAGTACAATCTATTGAGGTCATAGATTTTTTCAACTCCTTCAGCTGGTTCCAAATCCACAAAAAAGAGAGGTAGAGGAATTTTATCCTTTAGGACGTTAGTGACTTGCCGCACTTTATAGCCCATCTCCGTTAGTTCTTCTTTAATAGCTTCAACTGGTGTCGAGGGGTGTAAGTTTCTGATTACAACCCTTAAAGCTCTCTCTTGGCGTAGCTGATAGGTATGGAAATCTGCTTTGGTTTCAGTTAGGTATTTCACTATTTTTCTATATGTCTCGGCAGTAGTAGGAGATATTTTGGTATCATTGATTCTACTCATACAGTAGTAGCTGGTAGATTCGGTAATTTTGTTCAATTGCGCACACAACTGGAAATTTCTAATATTTTTGACAAATATTGGAGGAGGCCGTGGTTCACTAGGTATAGGAGTAGATTCCATATTTTCTTTTTCATTATGTAAAATCTGAAAAGGATTTGGGGTGAAAAACGGCGATTCGTCAGTCATCCCTTGTGACGATGTGCCAGGTTGTGGTTCAGATTCTGAATTAGTACCGGAAGGGGTTGCTTGTAGATTTAATCTTTTATTAGTATCACGGCGGGGTCTTTGTTTTGTAGGTGACGGGATTGAACCACTAGATCTAGATCTTTTAGTTGGAGCTTTGGAGGACATTACTTGATGATAATATCGCATTTCATGTATAGAAAGTAATTAAATAATAACCAGATGTGGGAAAAAAACAATAACTTAAAAAAGTTAAGCAAGACCAGCCTTGCCGGGCTATTGGCAATCAGCTGATATGAAGAGGTGACTCAGCATTCACTTTACACTGTAAATTATATCACAACTTACCGCTGTTTGCTCCAATAATAACTGTTGTTGTTATCCTGAAGTCTGATGATGTTTTCAAGACTGTGCTGAAGTGAAATCCAACTGTAAAAGCAAGAAATCCGAGAGCCGACTTGAAATATGACTGCTATACTCAGGCGCACGCGCAGAACTGAAAGGATAAAGTAGGATGTTCTTTTTTTTTTTCATATAATTTGTTTGAATCGGCACAAATTTAAACCATTCAATGAGCATTTTATCAATTTAAATTCCCCTTCTTCTTGTCCCATACTTTTTTTTTCATTTGACTGTTTAAAAGTGATTCTTCCTCCTTTTTTTTATTTTGTATTTTTTTATAAGAGATATTACGCCCAAGTGTAAAAAGGTCCCTGTGAGCCGAGGAAGCATAAAGATCACCCTTGGAAAAATTAAGACAAGAAGCGAGAGCAATTTTCCTTTCTTTTTTATTTTCTTTCGCTCATTTTTCTCTTTTATTTTTTCCTTACCAGGGCGTACACACAACTCAAACTTACCCGTCATTTTCGTCTATCTGTATTCACTGAGAAGCAAACAGTATCTTTGTATCAAGTAACCCCATTTTACCACGTTTATTTTATATTTTACTTCTTGTAATTTATACCTGTTTATTTGCTTAGTACTGAACATTTTTTGTTGTATTGGATAAATAATAATAGTTTTTCCTTTTATTTTTAATTTTTCCTTTTTGTTTTCTTTAGGGAATGGGTTGTAGCTCTTTAACTTATTTATTTTATTCTAATTATATTAATATTGTCCAGTCGATATAAAGAAAGGTAGTCTGGAGTGAATATGTTCTCATTTTTATTAAATACCAACGTATTATTACTTTTTAAACAAATACAAATATTATATATTTGATCTTTGGTTGCCAATGTATCCAAACTACATTAATATCTCTGGAAGTGTTACTTATGTGCTATTGCATCTGTTGTAGTAACATGATGTATTGTAGTAATATTTTTAATAAAAAAACACAGCAAAAATTTGTATTTGAATTCATTAATATGTATCACGGAACCTTGATTGTTATCGTAATTTTAGAGCTTATATAACTTTAAATACATGAAATAAACGAAGACCCGACCGACAGAAGACTCCATATTTTTAATATTTTACCGGAATTGATTGTAATCGCTTTGCAGCCAGAAAAATCCCCTACCGGCTGGATATCAAGAATAAAACATGAACTGATACTATGACGAATTCTCCTTCATACCTCTGTATGTCCGTTCCTTAAACGTGGGTTCTGGACAGATCATGTTTAATTTAAATTACTTATTAAAACCTCTGTGCTGTTATTGCAATAATTACTAAGTTTCTCAATTCCGTGTTTTCTGTCTGTCAAATTTCTCCACATGTATACTAGGATAGAATAACAGGTCCAGTTTATGATGGACTTATTATGATGCACTTATTAAAATATTGCAAGTGAATATTTTTTAAAGGACATAAATAAAATCCTGACACAACTTATCCGTTTACAGAAAGATTTTTATAACGGTATTATTCCTTCTTTTTTTTTTATTCGCAACGTATGGTTTATTAAATGAAATTAGGGCTCTCTCAGACAATAAAACAAATTCGACTAAAAAGACCCGTAATAGTAGGTTCTGTTTTCCAGCTAAATCGAGAAATCTGTTCATCGCTTAGCACCTTTCATGGAGGGTGATTTCATTCAATCCTATTCCGGACCGGGCCTGGAGGGGAAAAAATGAGGGAATTTACTCAAAGAAAAAAGGTGGTGATCCTAGAGCTAGACAATGGACACTGGCTATCGATTATATAGACTGAGTTAATGACACTGCTCGGAGATAAGCCGATGTCGGTATAACTCAGGGGCCCAACTCCCACCCCTTCAGACGGAGCAATAAAAAAACCCACCCATCCGCCTCCCCTTCCATTAAAATTTACGGTCATTTACATTTACCTTCCCCCCACTCCCATCTCGGCTTCCTATCTCCAGCGATATAATTAAATCGATACCTTAAATCTACCGAAATTCGATTTTGATCCTCACAAATAGCCGATTACCTTTTACCCTCTCAGTAATAAGGGATTTTATAACACTGCTTTCGGGATTTTTTTATTTTGGTCCCTGTAACTAATCGATAGCTAGGATATACGAAGAATTTTAACTACAGTTGGTTTTTTTTAATAGGATTTTTTTATTACTTATAATTAGTTATTTTTTTTTTTGCCATTTACATTTTTATGACCTTGTTTACGAGTAAAGCCATTGTTATTTAGATAATGGTCAGCAATTTAAAAATACTATTATTGTAGTTATTTCAGCCGTTAGTCTGTTTATTCATTTAACGTTACTTTATGCTGCCGCGGCTAATCGGACAATGCTACAGTGGGAGTCCCAAATTATTAACTATGATGGTTTGATTAAGACAGGAATCTTTGACGAGTACCCAACTCCGCACAGACATAGGAGCACCAAAAAAATCCTAGGGCCACCTCCTAGGTTTGAACCAGCGACCTTGGACATAAAAGCTGTTATTGCTAGCCACTAATACACAGATAACATCTATAACGGACGTAAATCTGTTCTTTACTGATTTCAATAAAGTAGGCACCTCAAAACTCTTTAAATGGGCATAAACCGAGCTGACTACACTAGCTCACTGTGTTTGTAATTGTTTTCTTAAACATATGAAAAAATGTTACGTTCATAGTGTTTTTTTCCCCTTTCTTTCAATCATACTCAGCATCCTGAAGGACCCGGTAGCATGTCTGGTTGATGAAATATTAGAAACACGGGTGAAATGAAAATGCTTTTATGAGGACAAACAAAAGAATCATTTAGGTAAATGTTATATTGTAGTGGCAGATTACAAATGAATTTATTTTATTACTGTTAGCAAAATAAAACCATACCAAAATATGGTCTATCGAAGAACTTACTGCAATTATTTAGAGCTGCAAGGTAGGGAGTGTGAAAATGTTTATTCAGAAACTTTCAATAAACATAAACAACACATGAAGTCCCTTTTGTTGCTTACACAATTCCTAAACTTGAGTGGTAAACACTGTATAGTGTTTCTGTTGTATTGCATCAATTTATAAGCCTTTTTTTTAAATTTATTTACTTCACCCAACTTGGCAGCATGCATGTATGAGACGCATAAGCTATTCATAATAATCTCACATGACTGATTTTTAGTGAACAGGATAATTCGTCTGAAATTATAGGTTGAAAATGAGGGATTTTTTTATCTAAGAGGTATTATTATTATTTAGCCCAATTTAAGAGTAAGCGTAAAAAAAAAAAAAAAAAAAAAAAAAAAAAAAAAAAAAAAAAAAAAAAAAAAAAAAAAAAAAAAAATATATATATATATATATATATATATATATATTATGTGTGTGTGTTTTACCAAATCATGTCAGCGGATTTCGAATGGAACACAATATATTGCTCAGAGATTAGGCGTGTTTGTTACGATGTATGCGTGATATTTTGCTTGTGATTAAAATTATAAAAAAATTCTTTTTTTAGTATGACATCCCAATAGGGAAACCTATAACATGTTTCGACCAAACTGTTTCCTTGAAATCTCCTAATGAAGGCAGCTTATCCAGTCATTAGCAAGGACTAATTTCTGAAAATCCCAGAAAAATGCCGAGTGACGAAGGGGAAGCAATCAGGCCTTGAAGATAGAGACGAAGGTAATGAGTGGCTCACGTAGCCGCACACCTCTCTCCAATCTCCCAACATTATTACAGCCTCAGATTTTATAATTGGGTCGGGTCTCTATTTCCGACGGAGGAATTCCATTCGTCTTCTGGGCCGATTCTACAGGTTCATCAGCCCTTAGGTCTTCTGCTAATCTTCTTGCTAATGCTTCGAAATAAACTTGTAAGTTACCGTCTGATCTGCCGTCTCGGATTCACTCCTTTAAAAGGTTTAAAAAATAAAATAAATTATTAATTTTCTCTTTAATTGCAATATTTCTTGCTTGCTCTGACGACACACGTGTATTAGATTATCCGTAAATAATCTAAGTGCTGCTTCCTCATCTTTCTGTCACAGACTTTGAAGAATGTTAGCAAAATTAGAGCAGTAAAGTAGATCCAATCAAACCACCTATAGGCTCTTATTTAAATATATGACCACTTGACCTAGTAATCCAATTTCATCAATAATATTCGACTTACTCAATTTCATGTAATCCAGTACCATGGATTCATCTTTATGAGCGTCTAGCTTCGAATCCTTATAACAGACTAAAACGAAAAGAAACTATTCATATATATCAATTTGTTATAATGCTTTTTTTTTTTTTTTCAAATACAATCTGCCAAACTGTAGGATAGTAAGTATTAGAGTTATAAGAAACCATTTATATTATGTGTGCAAAGTAAACAGAAATAAATTAATGAAGTACTAATGAGAATAAAGAAAAAAAAAATCACTTTGACCACATTCACACCTATTTAAAATATTTAAAAACTGCTTATGGGAACTTTGAACCACAAACACAAGTGGATGTGAGGCCTAATGCCAGGAGATCCCAGCGCCTCTCAGTCAATCGCGTTACAAATCTAGCAAGCTAGTGGAGAGTGAGAGCACTAGAGCCACATACTCTGAGGACTAACATTACAACATTTGGTAAACACCTCAAATTTCCAATCTACCAGTTTCACACCTAGACCTAAAAAATGAGCTTTGGAAATCTCTTGAGCCTTAAGGCTTTATTTTATTTTATTTTTTTTTTATAATGCTCCACTTAACCGTTGAATTCTACCCGCATCTAATTATTACATTCCAGAATATAATAGACAAAATTATCCATGATACCTCAATGATGCATTTTTTTGCAGATTTGGCTCAAAATGAGAATTCATCATTTAATCAAGAAGTCCTGGTCTGCCTTTACCCGCTTGGGCCTAACTTTCCAACCCAAACTATTCCTTGTAATTTCCTAAGAAAATTGAAAAGAAGTCTGGTCTAGAACCTTATAAAATAGTATGGTTAAAGCGTTACCAATAGTTATCACTATCGTTTCTTAAAAGGTGTACACCTCATTTACTCGTTTAAATGGTGTCCTAAATTTCAAGTAATAAATAAAAATATCCTTTACATTTCATTTACTATTTAGTTGTGGTGTAAATCATGTTTATTTAATAAAATAATTGAAGAAAACTAACTTTGCACTTTGTACCGTTATTGAAATATGAGAGAAGAAAATCTGTTAGGCAGTTATGTTTTCTTGTTTACATAACAACCGCGGCGGAGGCGTCTAGAGCTTGGGGTAGAGGGAGGATCATGGAGCTAAAAAGTAAAAAGTTATTAAAAGTTGTAGAGAAGTTGGTGCGTTTACTCTGGGTTTGGAAGTATTAAGTTAGGGGAAGTGAAAAGACATTGGACTTTTGGTATGTGATAATAAACCTCAACTTTTAGTAAGTATCAACTTATCCGATTATCACCTTTTTTGGTTATCTAATCTTCATTATTGTTGTTTATATTTCAATAGTTCTATTTAATTACTCGTTTCGTTTTTATTTGATTTCCTGTTGCAAGAGAAAGTTATTTTTTTTTATTTTATTTTTTTTTTAATTTCTCATTTTTACTGAAACCCATCTGGACCTACGGACTTGAACTGTGGGGGACAGCTAAACGTTCTAACATCAAACGCATTCAATCCTTTCAATCCAAAGTCCTCCGTACAATAGTAAATGCTCCTTATTATGTCTCCAATTATACCTTGCACCACGACCTTAATGTTCCATTTATTTCAGACCTAATTCCATCCAAATTTTCCAAATTCCACCAGAACCTCATTCATCATCCTAATCCTTTAGCTCAATCCCTATCCAGCTCCACTCATCCATACAACCCACCTAGAAGGTTGAAACGGCAGTAGCCCCGCGACCTTTTGTAAATATATTGGAGTTCTAGCACTGGCTAGATTTTCCACTCAATGTGATGTATGTATGAGTGTGTGTATGTGTATATAGGTATAACTGAATTATTGACTTTTGTATTGATTCATTATTGTGTATATATTTTATTGTAATTTTATGTTGTGTAAATATTGTATGAATGTAGTATGTTTGATATCATTCAGCAATACTATTAATGTCCAAATTGGGACAGATTGTAAAATTTTCTCAATAAAAATTGTTATTACTTCAAAAAAAAAATTTCTCATTTTATTTTTTTTTTTTATTTTTTTTTTTTTTAATTTCTAATTTTTACTAGTCCCCCGTTCGGGTCTCCGGGTGGGGACTGCTTCAGAGGAATCTAGGCGCAAGATGAAAAGTAGAGATCTAACAATAGGGACGTGGAACGTTAGAAGTTTAAATACGGCAGGTGGGTTAAAGTCGGTCGCGAATGAAGTTAAGGGGTACCATTTAGATATCGTTGCATTACAAGAGGTTCGCTGGCCAGGGGAGGGTTCGTTAACAGAAGGAAAGTATACTATTTGGTACGGGGGGAGCGTTAATTATTGTTTAGGTACCGGGTTTCTGATTAGGAATAAATTTCTTTCCGCATTACGGGATGTACAGTTCTTTAGTGAAAGAATATCGGTTGCTATATTTCAGGGTCGTTGGTATAAAATCGCGTTTATAAACATTCACTCTCCCACCGAAGATAGTGATGATGAAGTAAAATGCGAATTTTATGATAAACTAGAATCGGTTTACGATAAGTTACCGCGAAATTACATTAAAATTATACTAGGTGACGCAAACGCAAAGGTTGGAAGGGAAGAAGTATATCGTCCTACAATCGGTAAAGAAAGTTTGCACGAATATAGTAATGATAATGGGACCCGACTAATAAACTTTGCCATTTCGAAAAACCTAATAATCAAAAGTACTACGTTTAAACATAAGGACATTCATAAGTATACGTGGACATCGCCGGATGGACATACTGTAATCAAATAGATCATATTTTAGTACAAAACAGATGGCAAAGTAGCATAATTAACGTGGGATCGTATCGTGGTGCAGAATGCGGATCTGATCATGAATTAGTAATCGCGAAACTTCGACAAAAACTAAATACAAAAAAGAGAACACCGAACTATATTCATCCCGAGAATTTTGATGTTGTTCAATTGAACAACCCCGAAATTAGAAAACAATAGATAGAAGTAAAAAATAGGTTCGATGCTTTGGAATCTTCAGACGAGGAAAACGAAGATGTAAACAAATTGTGGGAAGGGATCAGGGATAATATTAAAGAGGTCGGTAACTTATGTCTTGGGAAAATCGAAAATAAAAAGAACAGACCTTGGTTCGACAGGGATTGTCAAAATATGTGTGAAAAAAGAAAAACCGCTAAACTGAATTCCTTAAATAATCCAAGCGATAATAATGTGGCTTACTTTCGGTTAGTAAAAAACGAAACTTCAAAATTCTTAAAAAATAAGAAAAGAGAGTATCTTAAAGGCAAAATAATAGAAATAGAAAAACACAGAAGCGAAAATAACGTAAGAGAGATGTACAAAGGTATAAACAAATCGCGTAAAAGATTTGAACCTGTATTGAATGGGGTTAAAGATGCGAATAACAACATAATTGCGGATCCGACTGAGATATTAAATACATTTAAACAACACTTTGACGGCATTCTAAATACGGAAAATAATAATCAATCTCCTCCCTCTGAATACCAGAGCGCTGAACCATGGGTAGACGCACCGAGTAAAGAGGAAGTTGAAATGGCGATAGGAAAATTAAAACGGTATAAAGCTGCAGGAAATGATAATATCACGAGTGAATTAATCAAAGCGTGTGGAGAAGCGGGCGTTTCCAAATTACATGTTTTAGTTAAAAAGATCTGGGAAAATGAAAAAATACCCGAAGAATGGAAAGAATCAATACTTATTCCGATTCACAAAAAAGGACCGAGGACGGATTGTAACAACTATCGTGGGATCTCTCTTCTCCCAGTATGCTATAAAATATTCTCATCAATACTAACTAGCCGAATCACGGAATACGCTCAGGAAATTATCGGAGACTACCAATGTGGTTTTAGGCGGAATCGCTCGACTATTGATCAAATATTTTCCTTACGTCAAATATTAGAGAAGAAACTGGAATACAACGGTGTAGTCCATCAACTTTATATAGATTTTAAAAAGGCTTATGATTCCATAGACCGTCCGAAGCTATATAACATCATGATTGAACAGGGGATACCTAAAAAGTTAGTAAACCTAGTAGAGATGTGTTTGTCGGCAAACATTTCATAAAGTTAGAATCGGTCATAATTACTCCGAGAGATTTGAGGTGCGATCGGGTTTAAAACAGGGTGACTCCCTTTCACCTGTTTTGTTTAATATAGCCTTAGAATATGTTATAGAAAAGGTGATGAGTACCGAGAAAGACTTACATATGGGTGACAAGATTCCGGTTTTGGGGTATGCCGATGATTTGGTACTACTAGGTGAAGACACAGAAACTATACAACTAAATACAAGTGTGTTAATAAAAACCGGTAAACAAATAGGTCTCGAATTAAATACCGATAAGACGAAATATATGATTAGTTGCAGAAATGGTGGCGATCTTGATGATATTAATATTTCAGGTCATACTTTTGAACACGTAGAGAAATTCAAGTATTTAGGTTCAATGATAACAAGAAAAAATGAAACTTAGGAAGAAATAAAGTCCCGGTTAAAGGTGGGAAATGCGTGTTATTATTCGGTTGCTAAATTGCTTAGCTCGCGGCTTCTGTCTAAAAACTTAAAGGTTAGAACTTATAAAACTATTATTCTTCCAACGGTTCTTTACGGTTTGCGAAACGTGGCCGCTTACTTTGAAGGATGAACAACGGCTTAAGGTTTTCGAGAATAAGGTGCTGCGTAAAATATTTGGTCCGAAGAGAGATGAGGCCACTGGGGAGTTTAGAAGGTTGCACAACGCGGAATTGCGGAGTTTGTACCCTGTGAATATAATTGAGTTGATAGCATCGCGGAGACTCAAATGGGCGCGTAAAGTTGTTGGGCTTAGTGAGGAACGGATTCCGAGAAAGTTGGTATTCGCTGAACCGACTGGTAGGCGTCCGAAAGGTAGGCCGAAGCGTCGATGGGAGGATTGCATTAAGGCTGATCTCGGGGGCTTGGGCTTGACCGGTGAACATTGGACGAGTCTGTGCAGGCGAAGTTTGGTGGTATCGGCATCGAACCTTCGGGTTCGGTAAGCCTATTATTATTATTATTATTAATAATTTCTCATTTATGGGCCAGGGATCAGAAAAACAATGTATCAGCAATATAACATCTTCCAACTAAGTGCGATTCAGTTTATACATTATCCTTTTTTACTACTATTTATGATGAAATATTCTATCATCATTTCGGTGGCGTGAGTGGCCTTCGTCCGCTTGATTGAGGTAAATATTAGATTATATATAGAAGTAAGAAAACACATTAATAAAAAAAAAGTAAATGTTGAATGAATAATTCAAACAAATTTTTAGTACCTTGGGTCGAGCGAGAGAAATTAGGAGTTGAGTTGAGTTTTAAGGGTTTTTTCTATATTTACCTGAGAGGTATATTATTTATTCTAAGTCATGAATAAACGTTAAAAAATTATCATGATGTTTTTTCTCAGCGTATTTCCGATCTGAAATTTTTGAACAGATCCAACACAGTAGATATCATTATATATTTAAAATCCTGTTTTTTTCTTAAAAAGGAATGTTTGAATATTACTCTTTATATGAACTAATACCGCGTGTATGAATGTACATTTTGGTTAAGAGTCAAGGCATAAGTTTTTACGCTATTTAATTTAAGAGCTTCTCATGTTTTAAAACGTAATGAACAATAAAATTTTCCTCAGGAACATCTTCTACAACGCATTTAATTATGAATTATAGCTTTAAAAAGTTATTTGGAATAATATTTAAGGTTATTAATACCACTTACCCTATATATAAAATATATAGTAAGGGAAAGTATTGCGATCGTGAACATTTTCGAATTCGAGTTTTCAACGGGTTGCCATACACACAAGTCTAGCACGTAAACGAAAAGTAGTGCGGAACTGAAATTTCATATTTAAGACCAATATACGGCGGAGACATTACAGCTACTTTTTCATTAAAATCAAAAAATCCACTTTGTACCATGAATTTGTACCTTTTTACAATTTTCTCAAAAATGTCTCAAGTGATTTCATGTTATTAGAATTGATAAACAACGACTATATATACAAGTTGAACGAATTTGATAATCACCTAAAAGAGAAAACTGCAAACGTATTTTTTAATGTAAGTTTGTTTTTAAGATAAGAACCATAATATATATATAATATACCGTTGGGAAGCTAAAAAATTTAGAAAAAATAATATCTTCTACACAAAATTGTAAAATGTAATGGAGAGTGATGAAAAACGGATACAATTAACATATTGTTTTAGATAATAATATAATAGATTATTTAATAAACGCAAGTTAATTATTTCTTTGAACATATTTCATCTCTAACGGTATTTAAAAATTCTAACATTGATTTTAACCATTGAGGTAAGTGAAAGTCGTGTGTTGCGCGCACCTGATATTTATAAATTTAATAATAATAATTATAGAGCTTATCTTAACAATCGAGGTTCCTTTGGTGCTTAAATGGTTTCAGTATTTCTATTTAATGTTAAAGAGCTGTTTCAGATGTAACATTGAAATTACCACACCTCCTCTTTCGCTGTCTACCCTCCACTTTTACTCTGATAATGCCCCTTTGTTGAGCTGAAAATTGTTTTTAGAACAAGTTGAAAGAAGGAGTTTTGGATTTCGCTATAATTTGACTGTTATAAATTTATTCTTTGATGTTGGCTGCATGAAGACTAACTAAGTAATAAAATTTGTTTTTGAATAGGAAAGCAAGCGGACGAACAAAGGGAAAATTAAACGTCAAGAGCATCTGTTTAGAACTGAAAGTAGATAACGGTTCTGTATTTTTAGATAAATTTCCATGAAGTAATCTTTCTATGTTTCTTTTCGATTGATATATAAATTGAATGTTTGCTGTAATAACATTTTTTATAATTGTTATTTTCCTCTGTTAAATTTGTTTCAGGGCAGATATTAGGAATAAATTGAGATATAATGTAGTAACATTTTTGTAGTTTTATACTCCTTCCATAATACAGATTCCT
This sequence comes from Piezodorus guildinii, assembly GCA_023052935.1. Classification (NCBI taxonomy): domain Eukaryota; kingdom Metazoa; phylum Arthropoda; class Insecta; order Hemiptera; family Pentatomidae; genus Piezodorus; species Piezodorus guildinii. The sequence goes on along the minus strand of CM041293.1, from coordinate 112,651,586 downwards.
CTTAGTATTCATATGAAAAATATGTTTTTATAACATCTTTGGGATAGTGAAGACATATATATATATATATATATATATATATATATATATATATATATATATATATTTTTTTTTTTTTTAAGGTGCAATGTTCTTATTCACTTCAATTAAATCAAATAGGAGGGCTTATTTCAAAGGTAATCAATCTATTTTAGCTGAGTTATTACTTAACTTTTTATAAATACTTATTTAGTTTATAGCGTGGCATTTTTGGGGGATGTGCCTGTTTTTTTTTTTATCATGATTGGCTTTCGAATTTACAAAAAAAACTCCACATTAACCTCATACAAATTTCGAAATATGTTTTGGTAATGATTGATTATTCTTTATCAGCTAAGATCATGAAACTGACATTCATATTTTAAATATATTTAACGTATCAAATCCTTCGAACATCAAATGTTTATAGATTATTGTAAGTCTGAGATCAATTTCCTACCAATGAAAAATTTACAATTACTGTTTCCGCCAAGAAATATACATGATTTAATTACATTATTATTTTTTAACGGCAGTAGCCTCGAGACCTCTTGTAAATATGTATATTGGAGTTCTAGCAATGGCTAGATCCTCCACTCACATGCTGTATGCTTGAGGATTATACGTAGGTATGCGTGACTTTTGTATATATTCTTATTGATTCTTTATGGTATATATGTATATTGTATTATTTTTTAATAGATGTATAGTTTTGTATATATTGTGCGAATGTAGTATGAATGTCGTACTTATCACTATTAAAAAATGTCCTAATTAGGACAGATCGTAATATTACTCAATAAAATTGTTTCTGATAAAAATAAAAAAAAATTATTGAATGCAATATATTAAGTAAGTTATTCAACTATGTAATTCCTTTGGATTTGAAAAAAAAAAAAAAAATAGCATCATAGATGAGAGCAGGTGGGTAGGAGCTTTTATTGACTACTAATTTAAATTTTTAAGATAATGGTTATTTCCTACTACCATAAACGCGACCCTCTTTTATACTGTACAAGTGTTTCATGAGAAACTAATGTTTTCATGTGGCTAAAATTTAACTTTTTCGAGGTCGGTTCTCTAATTTAAAGTTATATTCAATTTAAATATGTTGATAATATGGCATATTGTATATTTAAGCTTTTTTTTTAAAGGAATTTTCCTTTCGCAATAGATAAAATTAAATTAAATTATTATAAGCTATCTATAATTTTTTTTTCCAGGTGAGTGAATGGTTCGTTCGCAGAAGATCAACAGAGTAAGCTCATTTCAGTAATCATTAATATTATAATTGAAAAATCATTTCAGATCCGAAGCGGAGCTGCTTGCTTGCAATTTTTTATTACCTTTTATTCTTCTATTAGCTTCATAAAATATCCATGACTAAAGTGTAAACTCATTAGATGGGACCGGATTGATTTTAACTATAAATTATTCATGAAGGAATACCGGAATAGAAACCTTTTTTTTCTTCTTCTTTTTTTCTTTCCTCTAGCCCATTTTTCATGAAAAGCGATCTATAAGTATCATTCGAATATGATTATATCATCCATGAATTTGACACTTGATAAAAATAAAATATACAGTGTGAAAATCGAAATAGTTTATACGTAATTTTAGTACGATAAAAGACAATTTTACACCGTAATACAAATTCATATATAGATTTATGTATGCACGCACGCATACATACATGCATAACTATAATATATAAATACACGCTTGGGTATATTGGTACAATAGTTTGGAGTAACTATTGCTTCATTGTGTGTATAACGGTATTCCATTTGAGATTTTTTTATCTCGGCTTTTCCATTCATGAATTTTTGCTATCTACTTACCGCTGGCTTCCTTTTCAGTTTTAATACTAAAATGTCCGATTCCGCTGAAAATTTTTCAACGGTTATTTAAAATCCTCCTCTTCACACTTGGTTTCTTTTCGTTTTTATTTGTTTTAATGCTTGTGTATTTTTCTGTATCGGTATTGATACAACCCTTGACTAATGTTTTTCTACTCATGCATGAAATTTTAGTCATTTTCCGTTTGAACTGTGCGTAAAACATGTTGTATTTATTTTCCTAGTAGGATTACTTCAGCTTCGGTATTGCTAAATATTTTGCTCAACTCATTGGTTTTAGCTCCTTTATGTATATTTCCTGACATAATATTAAGAATTCTGTTTTTTTTTATTTACACAAGAATTTTCCCGATATTTTCGTTTAAAATGTTTGCTTTCTTCCCTTCGTATACATCAATTACATAATGTACATACATAATGTACGTAATGCATTTATTGCGTGAGTTTATTGGATTAACTTCCTAGAATGTGTGTTTTTTTTTTTTTTTTTTTTTTTACTTATTCTCCAACTTTATTTACAATAAATAAATACAATATGTATAAACAGGTAATAATAGTATATACAGCCCTCGTATTGCCCGTAGGCAGTCCTAGAATGTTTTACAATAGAATAATTTATATGCCCCTATTTTTTTAAAATTAGATTTATTTTATTGCTTATTGAGGTATAATTTTTGGTTAAAACGAGCACTGACAGCTCAAAATCACGTATCCCCTACCTAAGCTCTAATGGAAATTCATCCCGCCCTATTATCATTCTTCGTTTCATAATTATTTTGATTATCATTCCATTACGTATACTCCATATAGCATATTATTAAAATTCGCACATCATTATTAATCTTTTGGAAAAACTTTCATTTTAAAGTGCATCATTATAGATCTAATAAGCTTGCTGGCTAATATATATGTTTTTATAAAGCGATACTGCGTATATACCCTTCAGTGTACGGTACACCATTTAAATTTGTGACTGAAAAATCGTAGGGCTGTTGGATACTGAATGAGCGTTCGCTGTAAATAAGGGGAAGTTCGTGATTCGTAGGGGCATGGCACGCAGCGCAATGTGCCGCATGCACTATCCATGTATTTTGTCTAGCCATGATAGTAAATATTCCTTCTGCGTGTATAGCTTCTTAGTAAATGGTTAGTCTGTTTGCGTTAGTCTTATCATGGCAAGAAAAATTGCTTGCACAGTGCCTTTTGATACGAGTCTACCTGATATTATTGCGTTAATGTCTGATTTAAAAAATTTTAATCAACCTTTCATACTCTTTTTTTGAATTTTTGGTTCATCATCATTGTTTACTAAGTTCTGAAGATGGCCTAAACGTCGGCAGAATAAATAAGGCTACTTGTTTTGAATGTTTCGATGAATGCAACTAATTTGCTCATTCGAGTTGATTGATTCACATTTTATCATCCAAATAGTTTACTGAAATTGGGAAAAATATGAATTCTTCCAAATCGTTCTATAAGTAGATTTTTCTGCCAATTTACATTTAATAAAAAATACAGTAGGAAATTATAAGTAGGAAAAATACAGTTATGCTGGTATTCTCATATTTTTTATTCATTTTCAAAATTAATACCACATATGTTTCTCGCTAAACTTATGTTTAGAAAACAACACATTTTCTATAATTTAATAGGCATCGTTCATACTTGAGAGTGGCTCTAGTGCCCTCTCTAGTCACCGCTGGCTTAGGAGACCGGGTCTGACTGAGGGCCGCTGGGATCTCATGGCCTCTGGCCCCGACACCCATTTGGTTTGATCCGGAGTTCCCAGAGGCAGTATATAAATATTGTATTTATGTATGAATCTGGTCGAGATTATTATTATTTATTTATTTTTCTCTTTATTTAGGTTTATTTATTATTCTTAGTATTTTTTTTATTTTATTTTATTGACTGTACATATGGAATGAATGGCTTCTTATAGCACTAATACTCATTGCCCAAGATTGTGGCATGTTTTATTATTTCTATATCTATCTAAAAAAAAAAAATTCATCGGCTTAATTATTTTAGTCATAAAAAAAATGTTTAGGTTTTTATTTAACTTAATAACGATAATAGGTCAGTGTGTAAATACATTACGAATTATCCAAAGTTTCATAATATTCTGTTTGTCACTGAAAGTAAATTTAAAAAAAAAGTTTGTTTTGTCCCCATCCTGTCCATTACAACTATTTCATGAAACAATGAATGAGTGAACTATCTAATATGAATAAGCATTAAAAAAATCAATACTGTTTAGAATTTCTTAAGTTTGAATTATATGTTGGCATAGTATCATGCATTCTTTCATTACCGTAACTTATTAATTTCTGCTTTACAGGGAAGGAATTATATCTTTATTTTTACTTTTTTTTAAATGAAAAGGATCACAAAGAATGTTAGTGAAAAATAAAAAACAATACCATCGCCTAAATGGAGCTGTTAATGATATTGTTTGACCTACTATTTTCAGTGAAATACGTAACGGCTACTTTTGACATTTATGAATACGCCAACACTACTTTTGTCCATGGCATTCAGTTTAATTAAATAACATCCGTCACTGTGTGTATCTGAAGATGACAAGTTGTAGGAACTGTTTTCGGATCTTCATAATAGGATTCGTTGACGAACAGCATTGTTCCATTTTGAGTTTAGGTTTATTTTAGCCTCACCCCATTATTTAAGCTATACTATACAAGATTATTCAAATATATTGAGTGATATTAACTTCCTATACATCATATACGATATATATATATATATATATATATATATATATATATATATATTTATATATAATATATATATATATTTTTTAATCTATCCCTTGCATGATAACTCTGTATAAGGATCTTTTATTTGATTACATCATCTTTCATGCCTTAACGGTATACTACGTGAGTGCTTATATGATAGTAATTACTAATAAACTGAAAGTAGTCATTGAATTTAAATATTCAAGTACAAAAGAACGTAAAAAAGTAATAATGAAACAAAAACGATAATTAATCAAACGATAAAAACAAGGAAACATAAAATGAAGCCACCAAGAATCACCTACGCTTCTCGTATTTGTTCAGTGAGTCGAAGTCTTTTTTTTTAATATATCTAACTATGTCTGTCAAACCAAATGTTGTTCTGTGTTAGGCAATTTCTGTTTTTATGTGTTATACTTATAATTAAATGTTATACTTTAAAATCAATGATTATAAATAAAATCAATCCCCTACTTAAAATAGGGATGTATGGCATACGGTGACCTCTCAACGATGCTAGTGAAACAAGCAAAATGAACTGTTTTTTTTTAAGATTTGTCTTTGGCACTCGGGGCGGTCTCACGTGCCCTATCTTAAGAACGAGTTAAAGTGCCTTTTACCCTAAACCCGTGGACAATATTTCCTCGGAACATTCTTTTACCAAACCATCAACTCCCACCCTATATATACGATCTTCTGCAGTTCAAACTATCAAACCATTCACAGAAACTAGATCCCGACATTCCGACCTTTATACCCCTTTTCACAGAACTAAAATTTATAAACTTTCCTTTCTATCCCGCTCCACTAGTTTTGGAATTTTCCCCCAACAAACATCCGTCGAGCAACCTCTCTGTCTTCTTTCAAATACGTTTTGTTCCAGTATTTATTCATTATCATTATTTTTATTTATTTATTTTCTTTTTACTTTTGTTAAATTTTTCTATCGTTTTTTGCTGTATTTTTCCCATTAATTTTGTTATCTTTAGGGAACTTAGTCCCATAACAAAGTTTTTCTTCATCTTCTTCTTCTCTTTTTCTTTTCTCTCTCTCTCTCTCTCTCTCTCTCTCTCTCTCTCTCTCTCTCTCTATCCCTCTCTCTCTCTCTCTCTCTCTTTTATATATATATATATATATATATATATATATATATATATATATATATATATCTACAGGTATTTTTAGCTGTCAGAGTTAAATGATAAAAGTAATGGGTTCCCTTCATAGTTATTTCATAGTTTCATAGGACTTCCGAAGCGTAGCTACCAACCCTGAACATTTTAATATGTTGAGCGCCACGCCCGATTTAATAGTTGATGTGAGTTAGCTAATCCAAGAGGCTTAGGGCATAATGAATATTGGATTCCGTGGGGCTAGTGGACTGCCTTGCTTTGTTAGTTGCTTAATCGTGTATCTGGTTCCTGGGGTAATATTGTTTGCATGTCCATGCAGGGCAAAGCCTGACGTAAGAATAATTACTCTATTATAACATCTAGAAACTACTACCTACTGACCTGTACAATAATTTATTATTTTTTCATAACTATTGTCGATGTGTCAAAATTCAAAAGATGCAAAATATTACCTACAAGGGTTTCAGTAAATAGAAATCCCTCCAGATTAGTTTTGATTAATTGAAAACCATCTCTTACCTTAAAATGCCTACCTGACCGGAATATGAAGTTTCGAAACAATTATTTTTTTAATACCCTAAAAACTTCAAAATATCTTTTCTACAGATCACCACTCAGTTGTAAAGGGGATAAAAAGAGGGCTTGATCGAATCCCAATATACGACAAAGAGGAATTTATCAATTATTTTCATCAACTGTAAAGGGAACGCGGGGAATCCAGCCAATAAGCAGAGAGGTTTTCCTTCGCTCGCGAACAAACTTAAACTTTCGTAGTCCGGAAGCTCATAACTCATAAAACTCCATTAACTACTCTTAGACCTTCCAGTGGTATGGCGGTCTTTAAAGTTGGAGAATTTGGAAAGAACGGGGTTTGAAATTCTAAAAAGCTAAGGCCACATTTTGTGTGTTTGCGTCGGTATAGTCATAATTAAGATTTATTAATCTCAGCACATTATGAACACACACACACACACACATATATATATATATATATATATATATATATATATATATATATATATATATATATAAATATACCGAGTTAACTTTTTAGTTCTAGATAAGAACTTTTAATTTCACTAATATCTTGTATATGGCACACCTGTTTTTTTTTTTCTGTTTAATTTAATTGAATTATATGTTTAAAACCTTCAAATGGCCCAAATAGAATTTGTTTTAGCTAATTAAGTTCAGCCTTTTACTCATGAAAGGCAGGGGAAAAATACAGAGTTCAAAAAACGATTTACTAGTTTTATTTAGTTCCTATTATTTGACTCATATAAGCCGGGTAAATGTAGATTTACTCACCTTTGCTGTGCAGAAGGCCGTTTCATTTCCTACAAGCGTTCTGGGAACAATATCACTCGACAAGGCTGAGGGTCTGTATGCTTTGGACAGTTATGTTAAGGACTTACTCAGAAATATCTTAAACATAATACCGTTAATCGGTAACACTTTCCTTGAAATGTGTATTACAAATAGTGTCTAAAGCCGGTCCTGGCTGGTGTTACACTAGCGAATTCTAGTGGATTTTGAGCTGACTAAACTGATTTGTAATAATTTTGTGAGGGATTACTATAATTATTAATGTATAAATTAAATCACAGCTGTCAAATTCCGCTCACTTTAAATATTAGAAACCCGGCTAGATCCATTAGTAGTCCAGTAGTCTATCTATCAATCTAGTCCAGTGTTTACCTTTATTTCAATGCTTTAATAAAATTATATCGAATACTTTAATTAGAATTGTAATAATTATCTGGTGTATTGGTAATAAATAAACGACTGGATACACATTCTTGTTAAAATGAAAACTCTAGGATATTTTAATAAGATTAAAAAAAAAAAAACTATGCAATCCTTACAGGAGACGTAAAAAGGTGGTCCCTAGCCTGTGCGTTATTGAAGATCCCTATCCAGATTAAACCTATATCGGAAAAATTTAATACTCCCTCGGTAGCACCGTCCGATTTGCCACAGTTTGCATATTTGCATAAAGTGATGTTAAGTAAATAAACTAAATGTAAACTCAAAAACAGGTGGGCTTAGTAAGCACAAATAACACTATTTTTGCGTCTGCAAGGAACTTTTATTATTCGTAAAATAATGAATAATTAATTTAGAATTTTGAGACAAAATTATTGTTATTTCCTAATATCTCCTCGTGAGATTTTGACTACTATGACTTCATACCACAAACATATAATTTGTTTTGTTTTTTAAATTATTCATGTCATTTCAGGTTAGTTAAGACCCTCCTCAGATTCCCTGAGCCCTTTTATACCCCTGCTACATGCTATCCTGTTACTCCACCGAAATCGTAGAGCGTGTGATATATCCCCCGGCTGCGGTGGGCCAGGGACATCAATAACTGCCGAAGAAGCCTCTCACTTCCTGGGTGTCCACGGCCTTTGGGAGGGTGCCATTATTTTAACCAACTTCCGTTCGTTCCTTCCTCTTCCTCCGCAGGCGTGCTCCCTTCGAGGCAGTATTTTGTGGAAGGGGGGGGGGGAGGCGCTATGAATCAGCCCGGGTTTGTATTCCGGTTGCAGTAACTGGTCAGGGGGATTGGAGGCTTGAATCAAGGGGATTTTTTATCTGGGGTTATCTATCACTCACAGTAAAAATAATGACTTTTTTTTTTTTTAGAGTAAAGATTTAGCGGGTCATTCACTGTGCCCGTCGAATGCGGTCTTCACATGGATTTTCGGAGTTCATTTAATCTTCTGAATAGAGCATTCCTCAAATGTCCTTTTTTTCTCATTAATAATGTTTTATCTGTGCAATTAATTAAAAATTATGTGCAAATGTCACATACTCTGCCCTCAACATATTTCATAATGTATTTCTTGAAATATGGAACTGAAAATTCGCTATTGTATCCGACTCACTTAGTGTTATAAAAACAATGAATGGCACATAAATTAGTCATCTGGTTATGGTAGAAATTCATAATCTACAATTGTGACCCAGAACAAGAACGTCGTACTAATAAGTGTTTCCGCACATACTGGTATATATGGCAATAAAAAAGCCGATACTGCTGAAAACTTAGCTCGGCTTTCAACTGCAACAACAAGCTGCAATAGTGGTTAACATCCCCATGGAAGACTAACAAAACAGTTTTGTTCGCTGCAGAAAGATAACTGTTGATAAAGATGAAAAATAAATTTATCTAAACTACATCTTCCTACAGTGTGTCAAGAAAAGAAGAGGTGGTCTTCTGCCGGCTTTCGAATTGGACACTGTGGATTCTCTCACGGCTTCTGCCTCTTCTGCGAGGTTCGCAGTCAGGACAGTAAAAATTGTAAGACTATAAGACTGTCCAATCTTGATTCGATTGAGATAAGATCCTACAAATGGATGCCATACAAAAGGAAATTCTCAAAAACAATGAAATTAAGGTTACTGTTCTCTTATATTTAAAAATCTAAATATTTAAAATTAAACCAACATATGAATCCTTCAATGACGCAAAGGGGTAGAGGTGAAATAAATTAATTATGAAACTTTGTAATCAAGCAAATACAGAAATAGTCATCTCAATAAAATTTATTGTTCTAAATAATGTAAAATACATGTCGTCCGTCTGCCTCATCTCAAGAGCTATAAAACACTTCCTGCTAACCACAGGAACTTGATTTTTCAAAAGAGCTGCGAAATAAAGGTTTTATACTCTCATATCTCAGTTATTTTTAAAAATAATTTTTTTTTTTTTGTCTTTATTAGTTTATCTTCGGCCCTAATATGCAATACTTTATTAGAATTAATGTACGATTTTTAAATTGTATGACGTTCTATAACTTTGCCCTAGTTTTTATCCCTTAGCCGTCTTGTAGGTGGTCTCGTGCTTTTAAAATTTGATACTGCTAATAATAATGACGACACTGCTGATGAAGCGGTGAAAGAATAGATATATGACATGGATATGCATGATGCTTGAAAATGGCCATAGAGGCTGAAACGTTGTGCTGTCTATAAATTTAAAAAAATACAAAAATGTATCAAAGACTTCTTTTGTAGAGCGGCCTAATATATATCGCAAAAATATTGAAAAAAAAACTTAGGACAATGATGAGAAAATGATTAATGATTTCTTTTATAGATCAGGGTTTTGGTTTTGGATTGAACGTTTGACATCTTCATATTTTTCCTTTTTCGTCCAGTCTTTTTCTTTCTTCTTTCAACTTCTGTTCCTCCGTTTCACTCATTCTCCGTAGCACCAAGTCGACCCCTGTGGGTGCAGACCCAGCGCCCTGGTCAGGATTGGGTTTTTTGTTTTAGCCGAGGACCGAGCCGCACTGCGGGTCCCTTTGGATTTATTTCTCTAATTTATAGAGGACCACATTTTACCTCGAAACCGTTCGCCGCCAACCCGGGATTTTTCACCCCCTGCGAACCTGATAGCTCTGTCAGCCCTGTAATTGACTGTTAATTTATGTCTCTGCGAGCGGATTAATGCAAGCCTAGGCTTAGGAAAACAACGCAAATTGTGTAATTGTGTTATGGTGTCATACGATGGATATTTACTGTGAGATTTTTCAGTTTTCCTCTACCTTCGAGAACCGGTATCCGGTATCCCCTCTAACTACTCAGAGCATGTTTAACAAAATAAGATATCGTCTGGTACATATTTCAGATTGGAAATTTTATAAATAAAATGAATCTGTCACTATTTTTATTACCCTGTTAAATTTAGGAAAAGTTATAATTTAATAGCTCAAGATTGCGAGCTGGATTTATTGTCTGAATTATTTTTTTTTTATTTTAATTTTCAAATGTAATCGAATTTTAGTTAACTGTTAAAAAATTAATGTATTTTTATAATATTAATAGTATATATTAGCTTAAGAGATATTTTTTAAAATAAATAATATCATATATTTGTTAAAGAGATATTTTTTTATTATTTTGAAAGATAAGTATCTATTTTATTTATGATTTTAAATTGTATTCATTTTATGCTATCAGGGACTAACTAACCTAAGCTAATTGTAATCGGAATGGACACTAGGCTAATAATCTTCATTTCTTAGTTTTGAGTCCGGCTGAAGCATGACAAATATTTATGATGATTTACCAGCCTTGGTTTAATCCTGTTAATGTTAATGTTCTTATGTATTTTTAAAATAAGCTTAGTATTAACTGCCATAAAATATATTTTTTTTCAGAAAGTTTTGTATTAATTTAAAATTACTAAGTTTCTGGAAATATCCTCAACTAATGTTTTTTGTTTTTGTTTTTTTGTTTTTTTTTATAAAGCACGCGTATTTATATATGTTATAGATTGAATGTTAACGTTAAATGCATTCCTATTAAAAACTACATTGCCAATTTTAATCACGATTAGTGAGACATAATGAATATGCATACGAATCTACATCGAGAACACACTTAACGAACATCCTCAAATGCCCGGCAGAATTTACATGAACAGAGGAAAACTATTACTTGGCGTGGTAGGGGTCAATCAATCCTATCGAGTGATTCTAATCTAGAATGATATTAGTCCTTGTTGTGATTATTCAAAGCGTCCAACAGCTGATGACAGCTTTACAGATGAGACCTAAAAATCACTAATTTTGTTGATTAGTGATCCCTTTTAAGATAAGTTTTTTTATTCCAATAAGCATTAAATATAGATAAAAAAAGTTCTTAAGATAGATATAGATAAAATGGAATATATTTTCTATGTGTCATAAGGTGTCTTGCGTTCTTCGTTTAACTATCGCAAAAAATAATACAAACAGTTCAAAAACAAATAGTTCTCACTCACAGCTCTCACGATTTTGATTAAACTATATATATATATATTATATATATATATATATATATATATAATATCGATGTAAAATATGATGGGCTTTAATATGATGTAGGTTTCATTCTGATTAAAATAGTCTGACAGGGCTTAACTGACGACATTTTAAATTTTCTTGCTCTAAAGTACCTTTAATTTTATATATTAAACAAAAGTTGGGACATCATCTTATTAGCATTGATAATAACGGCTAAATATGCAAATTGAGTAAATTTGATAAACAACTAAAGGGGATAAGTGCATACAATTTTTTTTTTTTTTTTTATGCAATTATAGTGTTTTTTAACACAAGAATAGTAATATAGAAGTAAAATAAACTGTACTAGCTATAAAGTTTAGGAAAAATACTACATGTATCTAATACACGGAATTTTAATGGTTAATGGAGAGTGAAGAAAAGACGATAAAACTAACTGATTGTTGTAGATACAAATATAATATATTATTTAATAAAACGCATGTTTCTATTGAAATTTAAAATAAATAATTATTTAACAATTTATTGGCATCTTTAAAAATTCTTAAATTGATTTTAACAACGGAGGTAAGTGAAAGTCGTGTGTTGCGCGCACCAGATTTTTTTACTTCTAATCTGATAAATTTTCCTCTCCTCTTTTGTAAGTGTTGTTTTACATATTGCAATAAATATTTAGAGTAATAGAAATCTGAAGAGTGAATGATATAATAATAAGAGATAAAAAACATTAACAGGCTAATTAAGATCAAAATTGTTGATATTTATAATATACATATCGTGAACAGTGTAGACGCTCCTGGCTGTAAAATTCATATATTGGACAGTGTAGTCGCCTCTTGCTGTAAAAGTCGTTATTTATGATCGTGAAGAATTTTTCTCAAGCCATGTCTGAAGAAAACTATATTTAAGTATTAATTTAACTTTGTAGAAATATACATATTGTTAGTTTTATGTTAGTTTAATATTCTACAGTTAATGTTAGATCACAATGAATCACAGCTTTAAACAAACACATATTTAAAATGAACATTGTTTATAATTTGTGTTTTAGAAATTGTATTTACAGTTGTATAGACAGAGAATTTTTTCTTTTTTTTTTTTTTTTTTATTAACTTTATTTATTTTTTATACAGCTCAAGATAGGATATTTAAACTGATATATTTTTAAAATATTTCTCCTATGATATATTCTAAATACAACTGTAGTTAGTAAAAAAATATTTGAATAAATATTTTAGCTCGACAGTATATTTCTAAAACTGGTTTGAGCAAATACCAATACCAATATTAGCATATGGTTTGTTTTCTGTTTGTGAGTTGAGCCCGTTCTCTACATACAAAAAACTGTCAAGACAGGCCTTTGATCTCTTATATTACTTTTCGGTTTTTTCCTGAAAAAAAGAAAAAAAAAACCGACTGTGTATAGTAAAATTTGGTACTTTTTTTTTTTTTTTTAATCAAGCAGTGTAACTGAATCCAGATGAGTATAAAATACTGATTGTTCCATAATATCTTTTTATTATTATTAAAAAAAAAAATTTAGCTTAACGCGATGAATTTATTATTTTATGTTGAAATTTAGGAAAAAATAAGTATTATACGAAGAACCATATTCACACGCGAACACACATTTTTGTTATTTTTCATGCACGATTCAAAAATATTTGTTGTAACAGATATAACAGATAGACATTGTTAAATTGTTGAGCTATCGATTTGGCACCCTTGCACCCCCTAGGATACAATAAAATGCTTTTTGAATACCTTTCCCGGAAGGACCATGTGAATCCACTTTTGTATTCTTCAATCAATACTCTAAATCGAAAGATACAAGCTTGTGTTTTCTATATCGGGTTCCCAGTTATATCCAACACTTTTATTATATTCTTCATTCTCTGGATAACAGTATAATTTAATATAAACTTTAGGATTAAAATCCTGTGAGTTCAGTATCTTATTTTCATATTCTTGTTTAAATTAATCTCTTTCACAGTTCATTAATTTATAAGGGCCCATCTAAATTTACAATGTATCTACTATATTATTGCTCTATACTAAATTAATATACACGATGTATTTATACACCTAATAATTGACAAGCATCATAGATTCGGAGGTCATCAGTAATTCATTAGACATCCTCTAGGGCCTGATAAACATTATTATAAGTTCTAAATTATGACTTACTTATATTCTAATCATTTAATTCTATTAAACTATGTCATCCGATTCTATATAAAAACGAGTATGAAATTTGAAGTTCTTTTCAAAACACACTAAATGTATATCCGCTTCAAGTCCAAAGTATAATAATAACGTTTAAGAAAACGTATAAATACAGTAATAATAAAAAAAAAAATCTATATTTTATACATACGCACACACACACACACACACACACACATATATATATATATATATATATATATATATATATATATATATATATATATATATATATATATGTAATTATTTATTTATAAATTAGATTAGTTTAAAAATAATTCAACGTGATCATAATTATCGCTTTCTACGAAATTTACAAAAATGGATACTGTAGCTACTGAAAACCATCGCCAAATACATCATCATTACTGGGTAATTGATAGGAATCAATTAAATTAGTTTTTGATTTTCTCAAAAAACAATTATTGTTACCTAAATTATTAATACTATAATCTTAATTAAAATATACATTTATAAATTACTTGTCATTTTTTTATTTTATTTTTTTGTTTTATTATGTATATATTAGACCTTTACATGACTTGGATCAAAAGAAAGTTATTATTATATAGCATCCCCTTATAATACACGGTATGTATTGTTTGTTTTTGCTTTTTGAATAAATGAAGGATTAAGAACAAAAAAATATTGATCGCCCAACATATTAGTCATGAAGTTATTTTGTAGTTTTCATTATTCGTTTTTAGTGTTTTTAAGAATTATCGAACTCAATGTTGTCTATTTCTTCAGTACCGCTCTTTATTTTTGGGGTTGGAGGGAGGCAAGCCCCTACTTTCCAGGTTAAAGTTTAAATATATTCAAATAGATTGTCTCGAGAATGAGGACTTAAAGCCGAAACTTGGCCATTAGAGGTTCAACTATCAGATGTTTAAATTTATGTTGTGCGAGGGGTTATCTGCAGGAGCAATACAAGTTCCGGAGGCGGCAAGTTGGGGAGGCAGAAAGTAAACGTGCCGTAACGTAATTTAACTCTGCCGTGGCGTAAGTTTAAATTAAAAGTGGCCAACTTGCTCCAGCCCTGGGAATCACAATATACGCAACTTTCTGCCTTTTCCAGCCCTTCTCCAGGACCTCTTCCCTACTTTTTGTATCAACATAAAATACTCTGGGCGATCTCCTGATTTCCGTATTATTTTGTGAATAGTTTAAGTGGGCTAGGGTCTTAATATTTCCCAGAATATAAAGAAATAAAAAAATAAAAAATGTTTTACTGCCTTTTGTTATGTGTGTGTATGTTTTTTTTTGTGTATGTATGTATATAAATAAATATAAAAACACAATCGAACCGTTGTATATTAAATAGGTTTTCACTTTTTTTTTCTGTTTTTTTTTCACTGCCACTGGAACTATCTCTTTCTTCATATTATCTCACGGTCAACTATTGATTATTCAATAAAAGATAATAAGTATTAACATAGTATTTTCTTAGATATTCCTCCATGAGTTGAAGCACAGCATTATTTTAAGGATGTTTGTTGATTTATGCATTTTTTTCTGTTATTTTTGTTTGTTCTGTACATAAAATGCTGGATCACACTTTTTTGTTGTCGTAGCTTTGGAATGTCATTAGGACTTTAAAGAAAAAAAAATTGAAAACACATTAAATAACTAATCTTTATGGAGTTTTAGGAGATTTAAGAACCCATGGTAATAAAAATATTATTTTAACTGAACTTACAGGTTCCTTTATAACTTACAAGTTCTTTTTTTTTTCTATCTTAAGAAACCAATTATCAATATATCACTATTACTACTGTTCATTTAGAAACACATTGTAACATATCTCAATAAATTAAAAAAAAAATAAACCAATATTAGGTCATGTTCATTGTGTAGCAGTGGAAAATATTACAATAATAACGATTATGCATTATTTACGTGGTTTTATGAGTTGTCTTAATGTTCGTAGGTAAAAATAAAATGAATATTTATAAAGTTTCTAATATCATTTTAAATTACAACATGTTGAATATTTTATGTAATACTACTAATTTCTAACTTCGCTGATCCGACTGGTAGGCGTCCGAAAGGTAGGCCGAAGCGTCGAGGGGAGGATTGCGTTAAGGCTGACCTTGGGGGCTTGGGCTTGAACGGTGAACATTGGACGAGCGTGTGTATGCACAATTTGGTTTTATCGGCATCGAACCTTCGGGCTTGGTAAGCCTATTATTATTATACTATTTACAGAGTAAAGGTGAACTTTGTTTGTTTAATTACTAAAATTTCGAATTCTATTTGTGTAAAGTTCAGATTATTGAGGTTTTCATAAAACTATAATTGTTCTATTCTGGTAATTCTGAATATGCATAACCTAGAAAACATATTTAAATAATAAAATTAACGGCCTTAAAGCCGTACAAAAATATTGAATAATTTATAAACTAGCCATAGCTCAATATAGAACAACTAAATCGACGAATAATTACAAGAACTGCTAAATAAATTATTTGAGAATTTAGTATATTTTAGAAAACGTATTTTTATAGCATTTTATCCCAAGTGGGTTATTGACGGTTTCTATATGTTGGATAAGCATAGAAAATGATAATTAATAATGTTTTTTATAGTTTTTTTTCCCCTGAGTACAATTTTTATTGAGATCGTTTTCTGAAATAATTCTAAGCGTAAAAATAGATTATAAAATAATCATTTACAATATTTTTTTTTAAACATATTTATTGATATTTACAACTGTATTAAATAAAAATACATCTAGTAAATGTGATGGTAATATACAAAACTGTCATGAAAAACATGTAGAGACACTACCCAGTGGCAGCACTCTAAAAATATTTTAAACTAGAAGGTCCCGGGGCCATTTCCTTTTCAAGTGCCTCGGAGGATTATCCGGAATTGAAGAGAAAGAAAGGATTGAAACTAGTGGGTTAGAGTGAGAATGGAGTTTTTCATGAAAGGATTGATACCTGGTCCGGGCCAAATCAGTAGCATAGGGAACAATAAGGTCTTTATGGATAAGTTTATTCGTGACAAAGTAAGGAGCCTTGAGGATTTTACGAAGGATTTTAGATTGTAAGGATTGTATGCGGGAAGAATTAGATGGTTTAGTAGAGCCCCAAAGCTCTACTCCGTACAATATTTAAAACAATATATAAATATATAGCTAACAATTGAATGGACATAAGTAAACAAACCTCGCACTGTAGACTGTAGACCTATAAACACACAATATACTGTAGGAATCCCGGACTGGGCTTGTCCTCCAACTTATGGAGATAAAAAAAATAAAAGCAGAATCCAAGAGATCACAGCGCCACTCTCAGCCAGGTATGAGGCAGTGGTAGCACTGCACTCATATCACTGGTATGAGGCAGTGGAAGCTGAGTGGGTTGCCATAGCTAATAACAGTAGGAGAATCTGGCCAGAGTCAGAACTTCATTATAAATATATATTTATGCTAAGATTTAGAAAAAATAAATTTTCTTTATATTAACAAATTTTTATTACGATAGTAAATTAAAATTTTGTTTTATCCTATTTATTGTTATATTTTTATATGGGCTCTCTTTCGTTTTTATTGCATGTGTAAGTTCGTTATTTGTAATTACGTATTTTATTCTTTAATTTAACTGTTGTCATTTCAAATCCTCTGGTATAAATTTTAAATGTGAATATTTTTTGTAAATAAAAATAAATTTACCATTTTTGCGATATAGAAGTAAATATAATTTTCCAGTTGATCAATTAAAAAAATTACAATATACTTTTTTGCTTAGTGTAAAGTAGGTTTGAAAAAAGAATGAGATTATTAAAAAAAATTATTTCTGCTTTCTAATATTGATTGAAATTATGCTTTACTTGACGGTTAGAATAGTTATGTAGTTAGGTAGAACCAGCCTGCTTTTTGACACCGCCGCACAGTGGTTCTTAACGGACAAAAGTCTGCACTGTTCGGTTTGCTTAAGATATATCAACCATTTTAACGTCATTTTGTTCCTTAGTAAATTCACTTTCAATGGTATATTTCGCATATTCTTATCTCGTTTTTATGTGATTTTTTAAGATTTTTCAAAAAATTACCTAAAAATTAAAATTAATTATAAACATAACTCAATTTATGCAAAACACAATGAAGTGCAAATTACTTTATATATTTTGGTTTTGTTTCTTGTGTTTACGGACATAATTTCAAAACCGTAAATTGATTTCTACGCTTTTTGTAAAGGAGAACGCATTGTTGGCTATAGAATTTTTTCAATGGAAATACCAGAAAAAAATTGACATATAAAATTATTTTGATGTCTAACTCAATTTTTCCAAATGATAAAACACAGTGAAGTACTGCTCCAAAGCAAGATATAATTATAAATATGTTCGTGTAAGATATTTTTGTTATTTATTTTCCTTTAATTATTTAATCATATATACATATTGCAATTTATACAACTTAAATGATAAACTAGCATTTCAGGTTAGATAGAATCTATATAATAATTAAATTACAGAAGTTCTGCTCCGAAACGCAAAACAATATCGCGTGGTGAAACTGGCATAGAATACCAGGGACAGAAGAGTATATAAGAATAATTAGTCACTGAGACATTTCTCTGAAATTATTGACAAAACCTATATAATTTCATGATATGAAAATGAGCTAAAAATATGCCAATCATACTATTGAAAGTTTATTTACTGAGGAACAAAATGACGTTTAAATGGTTGATATATCTTAAAAAGAACGATCAGTGCAAACTTTTGTCCCGAAAAAGTGCGTTTGGAACTACTGTACGCCGGCACAAATCCCCTTTTTATATTCATAATGACACCTACCATTTCCAGAGCCGTCCCCTCTTCTTCTACCCCTCCAAGGGATTTCCATGCCCTAGCGACCTATTTAGTGTAATTGGGGTGTGTGATTCGACCGAGCAGTTTACAACCTGCTCAGGAGATATTACTGCTTAGGAGGGGACCATTCTTCAAGTTCAACCCCTCGTATTTAATGCACGGAATGTTTAGCAAACGGGAAAATACTCTTTTTAATAAAGTTAATTAATTTCCCTATGAGTAATATAAAAGGGGTTTAATTTACTTCCTCTAATATTATTAACTGGGGAAACCAGATATCCTTTTTGTGTGTATTATCCTTTAGATAGTATATCATATATTCTGGACATTTATCCTCAATTGCAAAACTTGGTAATCAATAGTACTGCAAAAGAAATTTTTTTTTATATATTTGACGAAAACAATCTTCATTTCGATTTTTTACACTGAACCGATTATCAGCATCAAAAACCTTTTGAAATCTTTATTGGTTTTTTTTTTTTTTTAATATCAACCGTTTTTAATACGATTATCTTCAAAAAACTTTCAATAATATAATAAACAACGAATGTTCATTTCTTAATAAAAGGTAAAATGAGCTATAATATAAATAAATATCGGAATAATCTCTACTTTCTACACAGTCTTTCTTAAAAACTCTACATTTTCTTACTTTTTTAATTCAAAAAAAAAAAAAAGTTGCAAAATTTGGAGTTTCTAATAAAGAATATTTTGAAAAAAAGAGTTTGTTTTAAAATATATTTATATTATAATATATTTTACGTTTCATTATAGGTTTTATTATTATTATTTTTTTTTTTAACATTATTTATTGAAATTTACAACTGTACTTCAAGGTACAACAAGTAAATGTGACAAAAGTTAAATGGCGTGAAACAAACTTGAAGAAGAACTACCCAATGGTAGCACTCCTGTGATTTTTCTACACTAGAAGGTCTCGAGGCCATCTTCTTTTCAGACACCTCGGAGGATTGTCAGGAATTGAAGAGGAAGAAAGTATTGAAACAAGAGGATTAGGGTGGGAATGGAGTTTGTCATGAAAGGAATGGTATCTAGATCGGGCCAAATCAGCAACATACGGAACGTTGAGGTCTTTATGGATAAGTTTGTTCGTGACAAAATAAGGAGCATTTAGGATTTTACGAAGGATTTTGGATTGTAGGGATTGGATACGGGAAGAATTCGATGGTTTAGTAGAGCCCCAAAGCTCCACTCCGTAAGTCCATATCGGCCTTATGATAGTCATGTAGATGAGTCTTTTGTAGTTAAGTGGAAGATTAGAACGTTTGTCTAGTAAGTGTTGAAGAAGTCAAAAACGTCGTGCAGTTTCTTGTCGTTTCAGTCTTGTGTGAGGGTTCCAAGTAAGGCGTTTGTCAAGGGGCTGTCCTAGATATCGGATCTGTTCAACCAGAACAAGAGGAGTATTATTGAAGGAGACAGTAGGGCAGGATGTCATAGGTTTACGACGAAGGGTAAAGGTAATTTAGTTGGATTTGTTGGCATTAATTTTAATTCTCCAGTTCTGACACCATACCTCAAGGTCTCTGAGGTGGGATTGGAGAGTTTGAGAGGCAATAGTTGGATCAGTATTGACTGATAACACACAAGTGTTAGGATGGCAAGGGATATCAGCTGTATAAACTGTGTAAAGAATGGTTCCTAGGATACTGCCTTGAGGAACACCAGGAAACTGACCAAAATTGGATGAAGAGGAATTATTATGATTGACTTTGAAGGATCTGTCGGTGAGGTAGGACTGGTTATTATTATTAATATGAATATTACTATTTCATGTTTTATGCCTCGTTATTAAATTTCAGATGCTTTATGTGAAAATGTTTCAAGTCCTAATAATTTAAAGAAAATTTCTGATAATTTAACTTAGAGATTTCAAATTATTGTTGACTATTTCTTTTTAAAAGAATATTGTGAACGATTCGAAAAACTAAAACATTTTTTACTAATTTGTATTCCACTTTTGGGAGCTAATCATATATTTTTTGTGTTAAAGTTAATTAATTAATTTTAATAACTAAATTGGAAGAAATAAAATTTGTTTATCATTTATCAGACCGGTTACTGAACCTACCTCCTGCTGCTGCTTAGATATTTCCATCCATTCATAAAATTAATTATTCTCCAGTTAAACGTCTTAATGAACTATAAAATAAGACTAATTTGTCTTACGTGTCACCAACTTAGAAGGTAGTTTTAATAGTTACACTTTGGTTCACAAAGAAATATAAAGTTGGTATACACACCCCTTCTGATTCATACATCAAATGTAATATATTTAATAAACGTTTATAATTTTTAAGAATTAAATATGATATAATATTTTCTTTGCATAATTCTTTTTCCTTTTGGAACCTTTTAAGAGACTTTTTGATTTTCATTGATTTTTAAGAGCCATTGGTACAATGCTGAGGGGTAAATACTTCCTGCCAAGAGCCGAGAGAAGGGACCCCATCGTCCGACAGCGTATCCTAAAAACAGCTCCCCAAGGTTGTTTGCATGGCTAATCCTCTTTCTGGTCTCTTTTGTCAGTGCCTCAAACCCCAGCCTTTAAACCGATTACATTTATATAAGTAATTGAAACTTTCTCTTTTCAATGCCTCTGTTTGTGCCTTTTATAAATGATTTATCTTTTCTTAATATTTCTTTTATTATGAGATGTTTTCCTCTTATTCAGCCAAGAAAGTTTAATATAAAAAATATTTCAGATCGTATTTTTTTAATGATAATATACGAGTAAATATAAAATAATACTGAAAAATGTTAAGATTTCTCATAGTTTTATATTTTAGATAGATAAATCATTAAAGCTTTTTGAATAAATAAAATATTAGTTCCGAATCGTTAAGTAAAGTAATTCAATATACAATAACCTAATATAAAGTACGTTTTGTTTTTACTATTCTTTATAGAAATTAGTATAGTATATAAAATTTGCATATTAAGTCTTTACATTTAACGAATTTAGTAGAAAATGAGACATATTTTCATCTTGTTTGAAAAACTTTTTTTTATGGTTTACATTATGCACCCATAAATTAATAAATACTCACATTCTAAAATAACACACTGTATATAAGTATGTATTTACGTGTATTTTTAGTAATGGACTCAGGACATTCTAAATTATACTGTTTCAGAGTATCAGGATACGTCCATCTGAAGAACATGTGACTGATGTTCAATGTTGCAAATGTTATTTATCCTTGGAAATAGACCTATTCTTATCAATTGTAATTAGAACTCTATAAACATGTTTACTTTGTTAACAATGATATTGGATGAAAGAGAAGTAAGGCAATAGAGTAACATTGCGTTGTCATTAAAATTTGTCAAAGTCGAATAATATAAGACAAGAACTTATCCAGTATTATTTTACAGGTATAAAGTATGTTCATAGGATAGTGGGCAAAAAAATAGAAATCGAAAAATTAGAGAGAATTAGTTCACGCGTGTATATCTGAAGCCAAATTTAACCCCAATGGTATAATTTATATATTTGAAACTTATTTAGGATTAGTTAATTTCAATAATCAATTAGGAAACGAAATTTCAATAATGTAGTTCGTAATTTATCCCTCTATGATTGCACCATGCATTTATCGCTGCCGCTTTGTTTTCATTTATTTTGTTTCCTAGTAGAACATTTTTTGAGTTAGTCCATGTCATGAATTGTAACACATATCCGTAATTGGTTAGTGTATAGTCATTGTAAATGTAGAACTGTATCCGATCGTCAGTGGATTACATTGGCCATAATTCATGACGTTAGATTACAGGTATATAATCAATTTACATAATCTATACTGAATGGTGTACTTATTCATACATTAACCTACAAATCCCTTTGAGCCTTATTTAACCATCATTAATAAAAGCATGTGGATCGCAAACAATTTATGAGCATAATCACTCATTATTTCGAAAAACTTTATTATAACGGGTTACATTATAATGAGGATGTATAATAGCTGTATGAAAATTATCTAATCTATATCTTCTATTAGGTTAATATCTCAAATTATGCATATTAAGTTATCTTTTACATTTTCCATACCATTCTACAAAATGTATTTAGGCTAAGTCTCCAGACTTGATGATGAAGAAATACTTTACTCATTAAGGTGTGTAGTTAATTAAATTTGTAAATTGCTAAATTTTTAGGTAGGATAATATTAAAGATGCTCCGCACAAAACCATTGGTTTCTCAAATACCGTCTCGGTTTTGGCAAATGCTTGGCTATATTAAGATAGAAATAAAATACAGACACAAGGTTCCACAAACAATGAAAAAATAAAACATTTTACGCATAACTTATTAGTAGCCTAAAAGACACATTTTACTCTACAACATTTCCGCTATACGGTGAGAGAATTCGTAGGTAAAAATTCGTGAAATCGAGGTCATGAAAGTTGCGGGAGAGGGAGAAGGCAATTTTTTTTAATAAATTCGGATAATTGCATGAATAAATGATAAAATTGTATCGAATCAAACAATTGTAATCATATTGTTTTTTTAATATAGGAACTACAAACATTATTTCTAAATAAACATAATTTATAGTACAAGTTAAAAAAAAAAATGTAATTGTCTATTAAATATAATTCACTGGAAGTGTGTGAGAGTGTATGATAATTTACTATCACCGACATCACAATAATCCTCCACACAATTTCATATTTTAATTTCCCCTACTTTAGCGCCTTAAGTTGAGTTCTATAATCCATGACATTTTTTTACATTATTTCGTAAAATACATTAAAAATAGAAAAAGAAAAAGAAGTTTTACAGTGAAAATCGTCCTTAAAGTTATTATTGTAATATTTAAGTTAATTAGTATTTGTTTTTTTAACATGTTAGATACTAAAACGTCCTAAACTGATTGTGAGAATAACAAACTGTTCAGATAATGCTATCAACATAACACGCTCTAAGCTTTTGACTGTTTAAGGCTAGCCATGCGTTTGATGTACAACTTGTAATGTTAGAACATAAGGTTAGTGTAACACGAAGCCTTAAGTAATAGGATACAGAGGTTAAGAGAAAGGTATATTGGTTACATCTCATCCAAGTAAGGCTTTGTATCTAGTCAACACCGGTGACATTGATTACTTAAAAATAAAATATAGCTTTTTTCAGTCAAATTCATAATTTTTTCAGTCAAATTCATAATTTTTTCAATCAAATTCATAATTTTTTCAGTCAAATTCATAATTTTTTCAATCAAATTCATAATTTTTTCAGTCAAATTCATAATTTTTTCAATCAAATTCATAATTTTTTCAGTCAATTTCATAATTTCTTGTACCCATTTTATAAAGTTAATTTAATGAGGTTTTGCTACCAAGAACTAAACATTTTTATTAAATCTTGTTGTTGTTTATCCATTTATCGTCACTTTATGTTACTGTGCTTAATCCGACGGTGCAGCGGGAGTCCTAAGTTTTGTCTACCCAGGTTTACTCTTAAGTAAAACTGGGTAGGCAAAACTTAGGGATTTTTACGAGTTCCACTTATTAAATCTTTTTAGAGTCATCTGTGGTGCACAAATATAGGAGGATCTGCTGGTTTTAGACTTGCGACCTTACGCATAGAAGGCTGTTATGCTAGCCACTACTCCCCAGGTGACCCTAAATGCATTCAACAAGGTGTTTGAATCTGCCGGGTTTAAACACGTGACTTTGGACATATTAATCTTTAACTCCTTGCTGAATACATCCAGGGTCACCTGTGGATTAGTGGCTAGCATAACAGCCTCTTTTAAAGGACGAAATAACCAAGGATTTTTACTCCCTAAAAACAAACATAGGGTCATCTGCCAAGTATGAACTCGCGATCTAGGGGATAGAAGGATGTTATGCTAGCCACTACTCCACAGGTGACCCTCGATGCATTAAAAAAAAAGTTTAAATCTGCCGGGTTTGAACCTGTGACCTTAGACATATTAATCCTTAACACCTTTTTGAATGCATAAAGGATCACCTGTGGAGTAGTGGATAGCATAACAGCTCTCTATGCTTA
Organism: Piezodorus guildinii; assembly: GCA_023052935.1. Taxonomy (NCBI): domain Eukaryota; kingdom Metazoa; phylum Arthropoda; class Insecta; order Hemiptera; family Pentatomidae; genus Piezodorus; species Piezodorus guildinii. Next base: position 112,626,932 of record CM041293.1, on the reverse strand, counting down.
AGGTCGAAAGTTCAAAACTATCATATGTTCCTATATTTCCTTTTAGGGAGTAAACATACATGGTTATTTCGTCCTTTAAAAGAGGCTGTTTTGCTATCCACTACTCCACAGGTGACCCTTTATGCACAATTACTACAAAATATAATCTTATACATTACCATTGTCAAGCTTGTTTAGACAATTGGTCTCAAGAAAACTTTCTTATTCCTACTAAATTCAAATATTGCAAAATATTGTTTTTTTCGAATAAAACAATCACAGTTATCCACATACACCTCAATATTCCTATGTTGAAGATTTCACCAGCATAGAAACTCGTCTTTATTAAATCCTTGTCCGCCTCAACCCATAGTATGTTAATTTTCAAAACTTGTAGACGATTCTCCTAGATTTCTGAAAAAAAGATTTCAGTCAGATAAAAAAGTCATTTCGTTGTTCCTTAAAAAGCTTCTCTAATTTTTTTTTTTTTTTTTTCTTGGTCTAACTGTATGTTTATGTTTAGAATTTCGCTTGATATATAATTATAATCAGCAGTTATTTTCTGGTTATGGATGAGTGAGAAATTATATAGTGTCATATCTTGGATTTTCTTTAGTACCTATTTGGCAATTATATTTGACATAAATACTCGTATTGCTAGTTAATCAATCGAATGATTTAGGGATGGTTAAATTCGTTTAAGAAAAAACATTTTAAAAAATTCCAATAAACAATGTATCAAGAAATATGTTTTTTTTTAAATTTTAGTTTCTTATTTATTTTTTAAAGTAAAAACATAAAGTACTTTACAAAACAATAGAAAACTGTTATATGTATTATAAATGTCAATGGTAATTATTATAAAATAAAGTACACTCGAAGATGTTACTTAAAAAAGTCTTTATCGATCTGAATCCTTGAGTATTGTGATTGTGAGTAGAATGAATGATCATCGAAGCTCTCTCAGATTCCGATCTCTTCCTTGGGTCTCAGGCGATTACCTCCAGAAGCAGAGATAAAAAAAAGAAGATTAAAAAAAAGTGAAGAAAAAAACGTTAGCCCTATTATTTGAGCATTATTTGAGGGCTGATAGCGATATCTGATTAGATTCCGATCAAAGTCGTGCTTTTCAACGGACTGCATCTGAATCCTTGAGAATGGAACTTACATATTTATCAGATCACCTTTAACAGTTCGTCAGTGCTACCCACTTTCTTCTGAATAAAATTAGTATTCTTCGTTGTATCTTTTAATTTAGTTTCACTGTAGTAATTAATAATTTGTTATTATTAATGTTATTTCATAGAAAATACTTTATAACTAATGCATTAGATAGACGGTAAAATTAATAATTAAATAAATGAGTTTGATCTCAGTTGATATGATAAATCCATCTAATAATCTGACACTATTGGTTTTCAATGCATTTTTCATCTGTATTTTTCGCTTTCTGTATAAATTATACAACTCTAAAGAAACTCACTATAAGTTTTTAATGTATAATATGATATGAAATATAAGTAGACATAAACATTAAAAATTTTATTACTATATTATTTTGCCGAAATAAGTTTCTTTGTTTCGATATTTAATCCCAAATCATTAGGCATTATCTTGTAGAAAAATTATATTTGACTTTTTTGGCTGGCGTTTGATACGATTGATTTATTCATCGAAAAATTATGACACATTACTTTTTGTTTATGTTTTTATTATTTAAGGAGCAACGAGGTCTAAGGGATGGAGCACTAGTCGACCGTTGTCCGGTTCCTCGGTTATAATCCCGGCTGAGGCAGAATGTTATTTGTTCTGTTATATCAGCTGGGGGGGGGGGAGATGAGGGGTCACCCTGGGGTATGGAGACCCCTTGGGGCAGACCCCGCATCTATAAAGTAGGTACCCAAAAGTGGATGTAATCTCGGCCTAATCATCTCACAGGTCTTTAGCCTTGAAGCAGAATAAATCTCTCTATATACTGAACCCTTAACTTCATGGGTTGTAGAGGTTCATGTTAGGGTTTTTTTTTTTATTATTTGAAAATTTTTAATTCATAATTTGGAATAAAACGACTGCATTAGGAAATTATGATGCTAATTATAGTACAACAAATTTAACTGAAAATTTGTCAAATAAAATATTATAGAATATGAGAATTCATTTGTAAATTTATGTTAGATGTAAGGATTAAATATGACGACTTGCTTCCCATGAGCTGAATGACAAATTAGCTTTACTAATATCTTCGTAATGAACTTAATTCATCAAAGGGTAGTCAGTGAATATCACTCATGCTTATAGAGTCTTTCATGATTAATTTACTCACATCCATTAAATATTTTAAAAGAAATATTTTAAAATAATATATATCACCATAAATTTTACTTTACTTAAAAATAAAATATATTAATCTTAATTGAAATGTGTGAATGTGTACTAATAAAATTCATTTTTACATAAGGCATAAAAACGTTTGTTTTTTCTTTTTAATACGATAGTAATGAATTTTTATAAAAACAAAAAAATTCTAAATCAAATAAATATCTAATCAAGTTTTCAATGTTCTTATAGCATTAGTATAACCTGATCGGTCGTTTATAAATTGTTTTTAATACTTTTACAAATATCAATTGACTGCAGACCGCTATTTAAACCGGTTAAACAAGAACGTGTAACATCTTCGGTTATACTTTACATGAACAAACAAGAATACTATTGGGTTGATGCAAAATTAATGCAGGTTTCCTCTATTGCAATATCTTAATTCCAATTGTGTAAACAAAGCTAATCCTAACATTGATCATTATTATACCAAAACAAACCTTATCTAATACCCTCTCTTTCACCATGAATTTGTTTAGTAAAATCGTTTTGTTCAGTGTGTTCAAAGGTCTTGAATCGAAAATGTCAAAGTGCGATTTTCGTCAAATTTATTTTTACGAATTTAAATTAGGGCGCAGCGCTGCGCAAACGGCTCGTAATATTAATGAAGTGTGGGGTCAGGGGGCTATTAATGAGTGCACGGTGCAGCGTTGGTTCCAGAAGTTTCGCAGAGGAGATTTCGACCTCGAAGACAAGGAAGGTCGGGGCCGTCATCTTGCTCTGGACAACGACCAGCTGAAGTCAAAAGTGGAAGAAGACCCAACCAAAACCACACGAGAAATGGCGGCGGAACTCGGAACTCAAAAATTGCAACGTCTTTGCCCAGCATTGATGAATCGGAAGGGGCCGATCCTGCTCCACGATAACGCCAGACCACACGTTGCACAACCAACGCTTCGACGACTGCACGAGTTGGGCTACGAAGTTCTCCAACATCCGCCTTATTCACCTGACCTCTCTCCTACAGACTTCCACTTTTTCAGGCATCTGGACAACTTTTTGAGGGAGAAAAATTTTCAAAACCAGGACGACATTGAAAATTCTTTTCGTGATTTCATTGAGTCCAGGGATTCGGATTTTTTTTCTGGTGGAATAAGAAAGCTTGTTGAACGTTGGCAAAAGTGCATTGATTCAGATGGAAATTATTTTGATTAAATATATATGGTTAAAGTAAAGATATGGCGTATTTACAATACCTACTAAAAACCTGCATTAATTTTGCATCAACCCAATACCTCTGACCTATAATTTTTTTTTTTAATTTAAATATTCATAATTTTGAAATTGCACTTGAAATAATCTTATTTAGCAGATGGAGGGAGGAAGAGTAATTTTATGCATATATTCTCTCTCTTATCGTCATCTGCATATTTTACAATCACGAAAAAGTGAAAGGAGGGTCACTGATCAGCTGATTGCCGCTAGCTCGGCAAGCTCGGGCTTGCTTTTCGTTAACTTATCTTTCTTTTATCTTTAATTCTTATCTCATTATTTATTTATTATTATTATTTTCTTAATCAATGAGATATTTTCACCAAGTCATGTCCTCAAAGTCTGCAAGTAAAAGATCTAGATCTGCAGGTTCTAACTCGTCTCCTACAAAACAGAGACCCCGCCGTGAACAAATATAAAAAATAATTCCACCAGCGACCGCGTCAGCTACCTCATTAGGATCTGAACCACAGCCCAGCACATCATCACAAGGAATAACTGATGAATCCCCGTTTTTTACACCGAATCCATTTGAGATCCTCCAAAATGAAAAAGAAACCATGGAATCTTCTCCTATACCCAGGGAACCACTACCTCCACCAATATTTGTTAAAAATATTAAAAATTTTAAACTGATGTGTGCGCATTTAAACAAAGTAACTGATCCTAATAGTTATTATTGTATAAGTAGAACCAATGATACTAAAATATCTCCGACTACTGCTGAAACCTACAGAAAGATTGTAAAATATCTGACTGAGACCAAAGCTGACTTTCATACTTATCAGCTGCGCCAGGAGAGAGCATTAAGGGTCGTAATCAGAAACCTACATTCCTCAACACCCGTTGAAGCTATCAAAGAAGAACTGACAGAATTAGGATTCCAAGTGAGGCAAGTCACCAACGTTCTAAAAGATAAAAGTCCACTGCCTCTATTCTTTGTGGACTTGGAACCATCAGCAGGAGTCGAAAAAATCTATGACCTCAGTAGACTGTACTATACCCGTGTAAAAGTTGAAAAACCTTACACAAAGAGGGAAATAGTTCAGTGTCATAACTGTCAGGCATATGGTCATACCAAAAGTTATTGCCATCACATACCACGCTGTGTGAAATGCGGTGAACAGCATAAAACAGAAGAATGTACAAGATCAAGATCTACACCCGCTGTATGTGCTCTGTGCCTCAAGGACCACCCGGCTAACTACAAGGGATGTGAAATCTACAAGAAACTCAGAACCAGATACCAAAAACCTCAGGATCCGAATGAAACAGCTGTACCAACCAGAAGCAGAAGAGAACCATCTAAACTTGTAAATTCAAACGTATCATTTGCCCACTTGCTTGGAGGTGGAAACCAGAATCATGAAGTCGAGGCACTGCCGGAACAACTTTTTCCTCAACTTTCTCAATCTATTGTACAACAATCTATCCCTCAAAGTTTACCTAATCTTCAAAAAACTCCTCAACATCAAATTTCTCATATCCCTCCACCATCAAACGTCACAGATCTTACCAGTCTAATGACATCGTTCATCTCCGAAATCAAATCTCTTGTTATGCCGCTTATATCACTCCTTACAAATCTAGTATCAAATCTAATCCCTGCCTTGAAAAATCCTTAAATGAATTCACCTAACTCCTTATCCATTCTCCTTTGGAATGCGAATGGTGTTAGAAATCATACTGACGAACTGACAGCGTTGTTGCAAGACAAAACAATCGATGTTGCACTTATAACTGAAACAAGACTAACGACTAAACAGTACTTCAAAATACCGCAATACATGACATACCGTACTGACCACCCAGACGGCAAAGCCCATGCCGGTTCTGCTATCATTGTCCACCAATCCCTCTCTCATCATTTACTCCCACTTCCCACCTATGATTTCCTACAAGCCACAGCCATAGTAATCAAGACTTTTTCCTTTCCGGTAACCCTCACATCTGCATACTGTCCTCCTAAACATTCCATTTCCAATTCCGAATTTGTATCCTTCCTGGATTCCTTAGGAAATCGTTTCATTCTGGGTGCAGACTTAAACGCCAAGCATCAGCAGTGGGGTTCCAGAACCACGAACTCTCGGGGACGAAATTTGCAGTCTGCACTCAACTCCCGAAATTTTAATATCCTGCCTCCTGACTCCCCTACCTACTGGCCAACCGATCCTAACCGCAATCCTGACATCCTCGACTTCTTTATCCACAGCGGATTAGGCTCCCTCAACTTTTCTGTAACTCGCCTTGATGAACTATCCTCAGACCATAGTCCACTGATCCTAAAATTATCTCTCACTCCAATTCCAAAACCCATTCCACCATCATTCATCCGAGGCCCAGTCAACTGGAACCTTTTCCGCCAAATCCTGACCGATAATATTGACCTCAGAGTAACCCTCAAAACCCCAGATGACCTAGATAATTCCGTCTATTCCTTTACCACCGCCATCCAACAAGCTGTCTGGACTGCCTCCTCTCCTAAACACCCCAATATAAATCCTCACCAAAATCATTTTCCACAACATATTATAGACCTCATCATACCAAACGCCGAGCAAGATCATTATGGCAGCGCACCCGACACCCAACAGATCGCCGCTCCTATAACTTCTATTGTAGACAATTGAAGAGGGAGTTGGCGACCTTCCGTTCCCAGTCCTTTAATTCCTACCTCTCCTCTCTGTCAGCTCGTGATAATTCCCTGTGGAATGTCACGAAAAAGATCCTAAAATACCATCAAGTTTCCCATCCTCTCCGACGTGGTGATGACTCCTGGGCTGCGTCTGATGAAGATAAAGCCGAGGAATTCGCCACACACCTCTCCAAAGTTTTCACTCCTCACCCGGAATCCCACGCCAATCACACCGCAACAGTGCAAGACTTTCTTATGTCACCCATTCCACTTTCCCTACCTCCTAAAGCTATTAATCCTCTTGAGGTCAAATATCTTCTCCAAAAACTTACCCTCCGTAAATCTCCTGGATACGATCTCCTTACTCCCCAGATCCTCCGACAACTTCCGCAGAAAGCTATTATATTCCTTACTTATATTTACAACTGCATCCTACGCACCACCTATTTTCCTCTGTTATGGAAACATTCCACTATCATTCTTTTTCTAAAACCAGGCAAACCTTCCAACAACACTTCATCCTACAGGCCTATTAGTCTACTCCCCATCCTCTCAAAAATCTTCGAAAGGCTTCTTCTTAAACGTATCCTACCCATATTAGAATCTCAAAATCTTCCTTCCCATCAGTTTGGATTCCGTCCTCAGCATTCCACAGTTCAACAGGGGCTCCGAGTTGTAGACCATATTTCCTCAGCTCTTGAATGCAAAGAGTATTGTTCTGGTGCGTTTCTGGACATTGCGCAAGCTTTTGACCGGGTATGGCACACTGGATTACTCTTCAAGCTGAAAACCCATTTACCCCAGTCTCTATACCTCATTCTCCGATCCTATCTCTCAAACCGTTCCTTCCGCGTTCGCTGTGGTGTAGAATTTTCTAACCTTTATCCCGTTGAGGCCGGTGTTCCTCAAGGCAGCGTCTTGGGACCCGTCCTCTACATCCTTTACACTGCTGATATTCCTACACATCCTAATACCTTTCTGGCAACTTTTGCAGACGACACCGCCATCCTATCATCCAGTTCCAATCCTGAAACAGCATCCTTAAACCTGCAAAGACACCTTTCTCTTATCGAAGACTGGTGTAATGCTTGGCGCATAAAGGTGAACGAAGCCAAATGCAAACACGTAACCTTCACTCTTCGACGAAATTCCTGTCCGCCAGTTTACTTCAATTCCATTCCAATTCCTCCTTCAGATACAGTCCGGTATCTTGGCTTACTATTAGACAAAAGATTGACTTGGAACCCACATACAAGACTTAAAAGACAAGAACTCAACCGACGATTCGGACAGTTATACCGACTACTCAACAGAAAATCTGAACTTACAGTTGACAACAAATTATTAATCTACAGGACAATACTGAAGCCCATCTGGACCTACGGACTTGAACTGTGGGGGACAGCTAAACGTACTAACATCAAACGCATTCAATCCTTTCAATCCAAAGTCCTCCGTACAATAGTAAATGCTCCTTATTATGTTTCCAACAATACCTTGCACCACGACCTTAATGTTCCTTTTATTTCAGACCTGATTCCATCCAAATTTTCCAAATTCCACCAGAATCTCATTCATCATCCTAATCCTCTAGCTCAATCCCTATCCAGCCCCACCCATCCATACAACCCACCTAGAAGGTTGAAACGGCAGTGGCCTCGTGACCTCTTATAACATGTATATTGGAGTTCTAGCATTGGCTAGATTCTCCACTCACGTGCTGTATGCTTGTGAATTGTATATAGGTATGAGTGACTATTGTATATATTTTTATTGATTTTATTTTGTATATATGTATATTTTATTATTATTATTATATAAATTTATAGTTTTGTATATATCGTGTGAATGTAGTATGAATGTTGTACTTTATCACTATTAAAAATGTCCTGAATTGGACAGATTGTAATATTGCTCAATAAATTAAAAAAAAAAAAAAAAAAAAAAAAAAAAAAAAAAAAAAAAAAAAAAAAAAAAAAAAAAAAAAAAATTTTGCATCAACCCAATACCTCTGACCTATAATTTTTTTTTTTAATTTAATTATTCATAATTTTGAAATTGCACTTGAAATAATCTTATTTAGCAGATGGAGGGAGAAAGAGTAATTTTATGCATATATTCTCTCTCTTATCGTCATCTGCATATTTTTATGTTCTTATCTCCTTCTGGTGTCCCGTTTTCTTCTATCTTTCTTATTCATCAAAAATAAGAAGATGCTTTCAGGTTTTAAGTGGAGGCTCTTGGGCGGTTCTGTCAAACCCAATTTTAAAACAACTCATAACAGTTTGTTTCAGTTGCATTTAAGGATTGTATTAACAAAACAGTAAAAAAAAAAAAAAAAAAAAAAAAGTAAACGGATTTCGTTAAAGTGTCTATAAAACAGCTTCATATCATCTAGTACCGTACACTTATAATCATCTATAATATATCATTTATAAAACATAAACCTATTTCCTCAGTTACGCTTTGAAAGGAGAGTGAATTTTATTAGTTGTTTATTCTTTTAAATAAATATAATTTAATTAGTTTTCACCTCCTCTTTTTAACATTTCGATTCTAATTAGTTGAAAAATCAGTGATTATATATGTACTGGAAATTACAAATACGCGATTTTCTATATGTGTATGTAATTTAATAAGCCTTGTTACAAAAAAAAAAGGAAACAAAAAAACAATGTAGGATATCGAAATTAAATATTTATTTATTTTGCAGTAACGGTTACGCATGAATAAATTGCTTAGCAGTTCCATTTTATGCTATAGTATAATATTCTTAAAAAAGACAAATGAATTAACTTGAAAAGATTTAACTCGTTTTATCAATACGTATCGAAATAGGCTTTAATATTAGCTAGATCTTGATCAGCTTCATCTGAAAATACTTTGAGAGGGTTTTAATGTGGAATGTTCCGTATTTCATCCTTTGAAACGCCTATATGAATAAAGTAGATAAAGAATTTTATACAAAACAATAAGACAATTTTTTTTTTCTCAAACAGGGAATAAGAGCTGGATGTATGATAAATCTCCAAAAGCTTGAGCTGGTATGAATACAAATATATATATAAGAGGTGTATAAGGTATCAGAGAGTTACTAAAACCTATAAACTTATGTAAATGATAATTTCTTTACCCATTTTATTTGACAAAAAGTAAATCATTTTATAGTGACAAAATGTGAACTTTTCAATGGTGTAAATGTTGGATGGGGGTGCAGTCGTCAAGAAAACATTAAAATAAAATTATTTTGTTTGTGTGGCTACATTTCGGCCTACACTGTAGGCCATCATCGGGGCTGAGAAAAACAACATAACCACTGCAATAAAATATAAAATAAATGTAAGCTAATTATAATAATAAGACAACAGTACTAAATTATGGAAACAAACAGTATTATAAAATGATAATATTGGTAATGATTAATATTTGAAGATTTAAACGAGATACTAATTGTGAGTCACCAATTGAAATTATGCGAATAAAAAAAAATAAAAAAAATAGCAATTAGGTTTTGATAAATATATGTCGGGTTAGTACATTTAAGTTACTAAAAATACAATTAAGTAATATGCCGTTTATGAAAGACCGAAACCCGTTATTCTTGAAAACAGTGACCTTACTTCTCAATATTATTTTGTTAATTTAAATGTACTAGTTCCATATATATATATTTATCTCAAGCGACTATTTTTTCAATTTACATAACGTTTTTACGTACAATTAGTTCCTAGTTCATACCAATATTATCATTTTATATTACTGTTAGTTTCCGTATTTTATTACTATTGTCTTGATATTGTAATAAACATATTCATTTTTTCCTTTAATTTTATTGATTTTTATCTGCTTTTCTTAGCCCTGTGAAGACCAACTGTTTGGTCTAACCATCATTATGAAGAATGATTAGGACTAGACCAAGTGGCAGCTAGAACTAGAAGACTGTATTGAATAAGTGAAAAAAACTGATGGGATTAAATATTAGTGTATTTAAAACAAATGGGAAAGGTTATGGATTACAATTTAGGTGGGCTACATAATTACTTCTTGGTATGTTGTTCCTCTCAGTTCATCTATTCATTCTCCCCGCCTTGCCGTCCAGCCTAGGGCGACGCTTTTCTTCCTCTGCTTCATCCTTATAACAGAGTACTCGGGAAAGAAGAAGGAAAATGGTGTGTAGCGTGCTCGCTTCAGCTGTGCTTAGGCTTACCTAATGTTTTATATGTTACAAAAAGATGGCCGCTTCTGGCACATTGATTGAATTGAGCGTACATGCCACACTAACTCCCACAATATAGGCCGAAACGTTAGCACAAAAACAAAAAAATAAGTTAGTCTTATATGTGTGTTTTCGCTACGGTCTACAATAACTCTTACATTTTGAAATTTTGCAAATCATTTCAACTATAAGGGAAAATAAAAGCTGTGAGATGCGCGGAGCGTTGTTTGTTTTTTCATATACCGACAAAACTTTTTTTTCATTCACAGCTGTTATACCCGCCTTCAGTGGCTGAGAGCAGTTTGTTCAGTTGAGAGCATGTTGAACAGAGAAAATAACCGATATGAAAAGGTTTATTAAAGGGAGAGATGAAGTGGAGAGGATTCGGAGCTGAATGAACCAAATCGGCCGACGAAGGGTGCCCGGCATAATAACTCCTCCAGAAAATAAATTCTCCTCGACGAAGGGCCTTCAGGTTTTAATCAATTTTTAATTCCTCCCCCTCCACCCTACTCTCCCTTTGGGTTAAATAATTCAATTAGGCATAGGCAGTATTCGCTACGATGGAGGCTTCCGATTTTGAGATTAAGACAGCAACGGCTAACTTGATTTATATATCGTTTAATTTCCTTTTCTGGTCTGATTAGAAAACGGGAAGGAAAAGAAGAGAAACGAGAAAAAAAATCAAGCCATTAAAAAAAAAAAAAAACAATTTCATTTTAGTGCAAAACAGTTCTAAAATTTTACTGTTTAAAATAAAAGTAAATTTAAAAACACCGAAGTGTGTTTCCTATAAGAATTTTTAAATCAATCTAAACCTAGTATATTCCTATGATTGTAGTGTTTGTTTTTCGACCATTTTAGAAGAGTATGCGCGGTAAAAAAAAAAAAAAAAAAAACTATTAAAAGGAGAATAGACTGGTGAGATTAAGAATTTTTTTTCGCGATTGATATGTTTACAAGAGAGGGAGAATTATAGAATAATTCTTTAAAAATAACGATATTAGACAGTAAAATAAGCATTCATTTGGCTGTATTTAATTATATTATTATATTGTGTGAAAGTTGCATCTTTTTACTATCTTTATTGCCCGTTGTGGAACAAAATGCAAAAAAAAAAAATAATTCAACAAATCCATACTAATATTATAAAGCTGAAAAGTTTGTTTGAACTCGCTAATCTTAGGAAATACTTGTTCAAATCGAAAAATTCTTTTTGTGTTGGATAGTCCATTTATCGAGTAAGGCTTTAGGCTATAGAACATCACGATGCGACCGATAAGAGCGAAAAACCAGTGGAAAATGTGGAAAAAACGGAGAAAATGAACATGGCATCCCATTGATTCCAAATTATTTACTTTTTAATTTTAAAATAAATTCAATTTCCCGTTTACTTATCTTTTTCCGTAACAATTAATAAATCACAGGGACAAACATTTATACTAAGGAATCGATTTACGTCAAGACTGTTTTCCACCCAACTACATAGGATAGCGGAGGAAATCAGTATGTTCTTCTATCACAAGACAATAAAACTAAATATATTTTTTTTAGCCGAAGTACTTTAAAATTATTTTTAAAACTTATAAAACCCGATGATTATAACAGAAATAGACGCAGACGAAGTCGTTGGAAACAGCTAGTGTTTAAATAAAATTAAAATAAATATAAATGTAATGTTATTCTTTACATATAGTAGATAATTATTTTTCTTTTTAATAAATTTGACCGTCCGATAAAATTTTCTTTATTTCATCCAGTGATGTATCCTTGACATTATTTCTAATCTGATTGCAATTCCTTTTTAATTTCTTTTAACAATTTTTAGTTTGACGCATGAAGAAGTCATATATTGCCGAATAGAAGAATTACATGCTGAACCTTTACTGTGAATTACAAGAGAATCGCAGCTCTGAAAAAGCTCCAAGCATTGTGCCTTTAATAGAGCCGTCTAGTCGTTTTGTTTGAACACTGTTGGTCTCTTTTGATACGCTCTTCGAAAAGTCGCAGACTCATTCTTACATCAATGGTTCCCTTAATAGTTGGTAACTGAAGACTGACTTCAACTTCTATTCTGTTTTCAATGTTCACTGTAAAGTAATAGTTGTGTTTAATAATAGCCAAAACTTAAATAACTCAACTAAGCTGCTTAACCATCAACACTATGTTTTTTTGGTATAAAAAATGATATTATAATAAATAAGTATTAAGTATAAGTATATGTAATAAAATATTGCCTCATAATAAAGCATTCCTGAAATTCCTATAACCGTGTTCTACTGACAATGAAACGGATTTAAAATTCACATTCACTCTCTAATCATATTTAATAAAGTCATATACATAGTAATTTTTTGGGGAAAATGTAAGTAATTACTGTTATACGTAAATGGTAAAATATTATATCTAAATATTTACTGAATAAATTTGCATGATTCCTCATTTTTCTTATTATTTATTGCTTTTTTTTATAATGTAAATAGAATAATTAAACAAGAATACTATAAACGTTATATAACTAATCAGAAGTATTCGCTATAATGTTTGCCTCTTTCAATATTTAAACGGCATGTTGATACATTTTATATTTATAAATTGTATGAATAAATTAAACTGAGCCAAAAGGTATTTATTTTAGAAGGTCTTGCATTATAAACTTAGCTCATTCAAAATTCTCTTTTAATACAGATCTCTATCTATTTCCTTAAAAATTATTGATTTCACTGTAGCTTCTCTCGCCAGAGGTGCCCGGAATTAAAAAAGTTTCCTAACTGATAAAGTTTATTATAATCTGAAACTCTTCTATTAATTGATCTCTTCCTTTCTTTTATTTGTTATTATGCCGAATCAATAATTATACATACTCAGCTCGCATTCTGAATGGTTTTGTTCTACTATGAATAATGGAAAGATTATATTAAAAAATGATTAATGATTGCAGAGTCAGATTTTGAAAATTATTTTCGAATTAAGGAGTATTAAATCCTATAACACGTTCGATAGTATACCTTTTTTATAGTAATTTCCACATCAACTGACCAACTTTTAAATATTTAATTTTTGTTTATTTCTTTTATTAATTAATTTAAAAACATGTTTTTGGATAATATTATTTATAAAATCAGTACCCCAGAATTATTGTAAAAGACAATATCTTTATTTTTTGTATATTCCTTTTTTGTCATTTTTACATAATAGCTGTATCAATAGTAATTTTCGTAATGTAAATAAAAACATATACACTCTCAGAAATTAAGTTTATTTTTTAAATATTACTAAAAACTTTCGAAGTTACTGAATAATTATAATTGCTACTTCCTCTATTATTCGATTCTTTTTTATTTGACATTAGTTATGATTCGTTGGATACTCTTCAATTGTTACTACTATAATTATATTACTAATAGAGTAGATAACGGTACCGATAAATATTAATTCGTGTTAAATACCTTAAAGCATTCTACGCGTAGCAAATACACAATGATTCTAACAAGGTTATTGTTCTAAAAAATATATATAATATTAGTTTATAATCAGTATTGATTTAAGTATAGTCGATTATTTCAAAATTGTATACTAATTTATTCTTTTTTTTTTGTATAAATGAGATAATTATGTAATTATATACCTATGTGTAATTAATGTCTCAAATTCATTCCCGAAAACACGGGTGATGATTAGCATTACGGCCAAAGATAATTTCGTTTATAAAACCCGGACTATCATTATTGCTAATGATGTTCTATCGCGGTGTCGGACCAGTACTTAAAATCACAAAGAATCAGGCGCCAAAACTGTTATTAGAGTCCATTCACTCGCGACCTCTCGGAATCCGTATCAGAAAACTTAATGAGCGGGCTCTTACAGTGTAGACGCTTTAGTTTTAAAACAGTTCCTTCCAAAAAGTTCGATTTCTTGGGCACACGAGTAGAATTAATGGCGCAATTAAGACATGTCTTGAATTAAAAAAAATAATAATAACTTCGAAAGCTGTTCACACTGTCAATATTTGATATGAAAAAAAAAAATTAAATCAGTAATCACCCGTCAACATCAAGGATCAACCTAAATTAGTTCCTAATAACATAGAAGTTTAATATATTCCGTAATTGGAGAAATTGCTTAAAGTAGATTTTGATTAAATATTTAATTTCCTCATAAAACTGTAGTTTATAATACATCCTCGGAAATCAGCTCTATGTTAAAGGTTTTTTGACTGAGAGTTCTTAGCCTTTTACTTTTCTTAACTCTCCTTCATTTATAGCGTTAAAACGTTAAGTTTGATTTTTCAACTCTCATAGGTACGTTTTTATCAAGTCTACTCTGAGTACGTTTATGAGTCCTATAATGCAAGCATTGGTACTCCTTAAACGCTAAGATCTAGCATTAATAATAAAAATTCTTTTTTTAAAAATGACCTCGCCATTAGGTCTATGTAGTGAGTGGACCTGCTGCTTTGTGTCATTCTGGAACGGTTGTGAATTTCGTATAATTAAAAAAATATTGATCACCCGTCATAATCACCTAACCGACTTTCTCGTTTTTTCAGTTCTCTGATCTTTTCCGCTATGCGATTTTCATTGTTTGTAACTCTTTTGCTTTCTTTTTCCATATTATTAATTATCATTTTCTACCACTTTTGCTCCCTCTCGTATTATTCTTAATTAATTTTTACCCGAAATAAAATGACTTCAATTTTAAAATTGTATCATATATTTATTGTACATTTCGTTTGTTTTGAAAATATTTATTTTCTTATATAATTAGTTTTATTGACAGTCATTTGAAAAAATTAGAAAATGACAGTGAACAACTTCTCGAACCCAAGATTTACTCTTTTTTACACCACGAACGCTAACAATTTTATATTGCTCTTTTAATTTCCTAAATCCTATTTTATTGAATTTCAGTTAATTATTATGGAATAACGTCGGATATGACACTATCGTTATAATTATAGGCTCATCAGTTCGCCAGTTATGTGAAACGAAGAATACATCATTATATCTTGATTGGCCGGATTCGGGAAAGTCAGATTAATAAGGGTTTCATCAACCTTCCTGGGAAAGAAAAAGAAAATAAGAAATCAGTCCTTGAACATAAAAATAAAATAAAAGCGAGAGAACGAAATGAAATCATTACGAGAAAAGAAACATAAAAGAATTTTTCTGGCCTAATTAGGTATATTTCATAGAAATTATTAGCAGCTGTAATTGGGTCCTAAGGTGGCCTCTATACACGCACACCCTTCATTATTGTATTTATATATAATTAAAATGGGCGTCGCAATCAGTTTTAATTCCTTCCAATTTATCAGGTAATTATTGGGTTACCCTTCCCAGGATAAATATTATTGAAGGGAATATAACCTTGTTTGGAGGTGTCTCGTTACCCGTGTTGCCCTATTTTATTATAATTAGCTATTGGAATAATAATGGTTCGTATTATTTTGAATATTTAAGCTTATATAAAATATACATATAATAAAAAGCCATTAAGGTTCGTGAAATACTACACTCTTCCATCATTTAATAATGAGGGAGGGGGCTATTATCGTGGGTTAAATATTAAAATCAAATTACCTTTATGAAATACCAATACAGATTTACAAAAAAAATCTTTGTTCGCTTCAAAAACAAGTTGAAACAAAAAGGCGGAATAATGTTTGCTTTCACTTTCCTATAGATAAAATATGTAGTAAGGGGAAGTATTGCGATCATGAAAATTTTCGAATTCCAGTTTCAACGGAAATACACGTTTTAGTACCCCCTGAGTCCAAATAACCAAGTCCAGCAAAAAGGTTTGTGTACATACTATTGTAAAAGTTAACGGAGAGTGTTAATAAACCGATAAAACAAACTGATTGTCGTATATAATAGTTTCATAGATTATTTAATAAAACACATGTTTCGATTAAAATCCAATGTAAATAATTCTTTAGCAATCTATTTTCGTTTTTAAATTTGTTTAAAAATTCTTAAATTGATATAGAGGACGGAGGTAAGTGAAAGTCGTGTGTCGCAGCAGATTTTTTTTTTACGGTGATATAGAGATCACCTGTGTTGTGGCCATAGAATAACATTCTTTTGTGACCAACGCTTAACATCCTTTAAATCCGACAGTTGGTGCTGGGATTTTATAAAGGGAGTAAAAAGTTCTTGGATATACCACTCTTTGGAGGGTACGTAAAATGGTGGTTCCAAGCTGTGTAATGTTTAGGTAAATGAACAAATACAGGCATTTTATTTAGTGAGACCCACCGATTCCTTTACACAACTTAGCCTCATGTTTTAACTAATACTATTTTGAATTCTTTCCCACTAATTTTTTTATTAATTTATTACTTAATTTTGCCTCCATTCCTGCGGGTCATTGGCTATCTATTGAAGTTTTATACTGTATTTTAATACCGGCTTCGCTTCATATATTTGAATAGGACTTCGTTTTTTCGTCTTTAAGGATATGTTCTAGTGTTGTATCCATAAGCAGATCTTGTCTGATTCTAGTGAAGATTGGGCAGTCTAACAGAACATGCTTTACTGTCCTTACCGTATTGCACCGGGCACAAGTTGGGCTTCCAGATCCACAAAGACTGTGCCCGGCAGAATACTACTTCGTCTCACCTTGACTTTCTGTAAGAAGTTTGTGCCCAATAGGCACTATATTTTTGTTATTTCATTTAACTTTGTAGAATTCATATTCTACCTTAAATGCCATTTTTCTTTCTGCAGTGAGAGCATTTTTTTATTTACTGAGAACCTCATCACATAATTATCACTTAAATGTTTACAAACTAATTGTTTCTTTCCATGAAAACGAATATAATAATAAAAAAATTGATTAAATAAATAAGTGTCTCATGAGTATATATTTGTTTTCAATCGTAGTTATGGAAAACTAGTTTGAAATGTCACTTAGGGACTTTCATTCCTTGGTATGTTTGTTTCTTTATGTTATATATATATATTTTTTTTTTTCTTCTTCTACTTTTGTGCCTTTTTAATTACTTAAGATATTTTCATATACTTAGCTACTAATAAAAATGTTAATTATTTGCCTCTTATTTAGTAGAAGGTTAATGGAGCTCGCTAGAAACGCACAAAAACCCCTTTTGGCGCCGGTCTAAAGCGATTATTGAGAATCCTCAAACTCGGGAGTTTTTAATGTTCAAAGGTTCCTCCCCGGCTGAGTTAATCCTGTTTGAGAAGTTTCGTTGTAACCTCATTACCAACTAAGAATACCGCGGAGAAAGTTTAACAATTACGCCATAACAATTAGCCAGTTGGGTCCCAGTAATAGGGCAGCTTCCCGACCTTAATGGAGAGTTGTGTAGCACTTCCCCATGGCAGGCTAAAAAATAGCGCTGTACTAAGGCTTAGGTTCTGGGGCTAGGGGGTTTTATCTCAACCATCTTACCGGCATCTTGGATATCGATCGTATCGATTCTGTCCGTCAGTATTTCCTCCAACTCTGCTCTCTGTGTCCTGCTTGGTATATTTATTGCGATCCCGAGATAGGTTGTTGTATTCCAATCGATAGTTGCCATTCAAAACCTTCAGTATATTTGAGTTAGATACTCAGTTTTTCTCATTATTAGAATTTGGAACCTCAACAATTCTTGGACTCACTATTGCTTTATCATAAATCAAATCTGATTTGATTTCCAGTAATTGAATAATTAATATTAACTCTATTTCCGCTTACATTGATTTTTAATATTGTATTTCAACTAGCATAATATTTCTGATGAATGCATTGTCGTTTATTATAAAACTATCGACATATTATGTTTTATAAAAACTATTATATATAAAAAATGTCGAATCAATCAAAATTAGTTTCAGTAGATATGTTTGTTATTTTAAAGTTAAACATAGCTCCTTATATCGATGCAAAATTTAATGGGCTTTCAATCATTTATAATGATCGAGTTTAGTTGTACGTTCAGAATATTAGATGAGAAAAATGGTTGGGGGTGCGGTCATAAAAAAATCACACTAATAATCAATACTTATTCTAATTGTGTGCCAAAGTTTGGAAATTAAATCTACTTGTTGAGATACCTTCTCTGAGTCACCCTGATGAAGGCCTTCAATGTAAGCCGAAACTGTGGCACACAATTAAAATAATAGCTTATTAGTGTATATTTTGTTGACGACCCCACCCTCTACCATCTCTCTCAATAATATCATGTAGGTTTCATTCTGATTAAACTAGTCTGACAGGGCTTAAATGC
This sequence comes from Piezodorus guildinii, assembly GCA_023052935.1. Taxonomy (NCBI): domain Eukaryota; kingdom Metazoa; phylum Arthropoda; class Insecta; order Hemiptera; family Pentatomidae; genus Piezodorus; species Piezodorus guildinii. Next base: position 112,608,275 of record CM041293.1, on the reverse strand, counting down.
CGATATTTTTAACTTTTTTTTCTCTAAAGTACCTTTAATTATGTAGTTTCTATAAAAAAACGACCATATCATATTTTTAGCATTGATAAAAAAAGGATAAATATATATTTTGAAACGAATATGATATCCAACTACAGAGGAAAGAGCAAACATGTTTTTAATTCTATTTTTGTGTTTTTGAACATAAAAAACAAATATAGACGTGTAATATACCGTTGGAAGCTATAGATTAAAAATATATATATTATCTTGTACACAAAATTGTAAAAGTGAATGGAAAGTGCTGAAAGGCCGACAAAACTAACTAATTGTCATAGAAATAGTTTATAAACACAGTTCTATCGAAATCAATTAATTCTTTTGCAATTTATTTTCATCTCTAAATGTATTTAAAAATTCTTAAATTGATTTTAAAAACGGAAGTAAGTGAAAATCGTGTGTTGCGCGCACTAGATTTTTCATATAATGTTCTTTAACTTTAAACTTTTCACGTATTTACGTAAGAGAGACTGCTTTTCGGAATGGTCAAGGAAGAGAAACAAGCCCAAAAGAAAAACTTGTTCCATTGTGTACCTACTTTTCGGCTGTACTAATCATCAGGGATAGGAAAAAAAAGACAATAACCATTTTGAAAAGAGTAAAAAACGGTGAAAATAATAATTAAGGAGATGTGATAAAATATGTTAATTAACTTAAATATAAAGAAGTAACTATAAGTAAGAATCCTTTTCTACAATCATTTTCTTATCCTGTGCTTGGCAATCATATTCCATCTTACAACTCCTGATCATACTCTCACACCGTATGAAATTATATTTTTATCTATGACAATATGGTAAATATTTTTTTTTTTAATTTTATTATGCTTACTTAATTTTTCATATATCATACATATGCTTATATGTATTAATTAACGTATATATAAGCATATGTTATTATATTATATTAGCGTATATTATTATATATTACCGTCTTTCGTTATTAGCATATTATTTCATTTTAGATTTATCCATTAACAGTTAATACTAATTATTTTATCATCAACTCTTTATATATTTTTCATTCTCATACATATCCATAGTTATTGCATTTTAAAGATATTATTGTTTGTTTCCGTTTTGATATTTATTTCACTTGTAATATTTATTGTACTGTATTTAACAATATGTTGTTATCTTGTTTTTCTTAATACTGATGATAGGCAAAAAATCAATAAAAAAAATCAGTTTAACCTAAACTGAATTACTTTCATCTCCCGTCTTTATCGGGAACCAGTGTTCTTATACAAGATTAGGGAAGTAAAATCCTCGTGTTATTAGTATGAGCGTCTGAAGCAACCCAGAGCTGGAGTCACCGCAAAGTTCCTTAGACAACGTCTAATATAATGCTGCTCCCTTATAATTTTGTTATTAATATAAGTATTTTAAATATTGAGGGAAGTGTTTGAGTGAAAACTATAGAAGAGAGGGAAGCTATGATCGAGACTAGAGACGGGGAGATGAAAATATTGATCCCCATTGTCCAGTGCAGCCTACCCCAGCCGCTGTTAACACTTGCCGTGTGCGGTCCATCTTCCTCTTCCCCACTTCCCTCCCTTATCCGTTCCCGCTTCAGTTAACTCTTTCCACCGAGTTATTTATCCTATTTAATTCTTTCAGTACGTAAATTATATGTAATATCCACCATACGTACCTACATTCACTTACGTCTTACTGGAATGAGTTTAAAAAAAATCAGTTGACCCACGCATTTTTATTGCTTGGTATTTTTTAACCCATGACATAAATCAGTTTGAGTTCTTTTATACATGTTTGCTTTTGACATTGACAGACTAAAACTTATTTGAGTTCGAAATGGTTCACCATAGATGATGAAAACGTATTTGTTTACGCTCATTAGTGTTCAATTTATTTTTTTATGACCATAACTCACCATCTACATAACTTTTCTATTTATAAAAGGAATGCAATGATCCCTGTTTAATAAAAAAATATTAAGCAAAGAAGAGAGGTTAAAATCTGTAATGAAATACAAATTGGAATATTTCTGGTTTATTGTTTTCAATAATGAACTCCTGTTTTCAGTAATTTAACCTTCGCCCTAAACATGTAGATTAATGTGATGTGATAACCATATATCTATTTGAATGCATTCTTTTGACTCAAATCGATTTTATTTATACTTACCTATATACGGATTATATAGTCAGAAAAATTATTACGATTGTGAAAATATTAAAAAATATCAGTGATCACAAGTTTTAGGGTCCCCTGAGTAGAAATGGCCAAGTTCCGGAAAAACGTCCGTGTGTGGTCGGTCAGTCTAGCTCAAAAAAGTTAAATTTTTAGTTACCTTTTTGTAATGCAATTTTTGTGTTTTTGAACATACAAACAGTTTTATATATATATATATTATATGCCTTTAGAAAGCTAAATATTTTATAAAAATATCATGTTATACACAAAGTTGAAAGAGGTAATGGTGAGATTATTTAATTGAACACATGACACAATATAATTGTTTAATTTCTTTTATCTGCAGCTCTATTTAGAACTTCTTAAACTTATTTTAACAACGAAGGTAAGAGAAAGTATAGTGTTGCGCGCAACCATTTTTTTTTCCTTCCTTCTGTCGAACTGACAAATAAAATTAATCGAAGCAGGACTATACATTATTTCGCTATTATTGGTACAGATTTGTATTTGGCATGTACTATAATATTTCAAACAAGCCCTTATCTATTTATTTTTTTCTCGGTGTTCGTTTCGTAAGAAGAAATCCCCACGTCTTTTCTCAACTGTGTATCCGCCACTGGGACTTTCAGGTATCGCATTACACATCGGTAATTGCCGCCTACCTCCCAACGGAACCAAAAGAAACCTGGCACATTGATCTCAAACTAAATAAAATAAAATAGAAGCAATGAGAAGAAGAAAATAGAAGGGAGTGGACAATGATCACGTAGCAACGGCTCCAGTAGCAACAGCACAAGTGATTCGGCCGGAGGGCGAGCGTGGCTGATTGTGAGCAGCAAGTACTGCCTGCCTTCTTACACATCACCAGTCCCTAACAACGTATAAAGATCACTACTTGAGTAAAGTTCTAACATAAAAGAAAAAATCAAAAGAAAATAATGTGGCATATCTTAATAAAATAATTATAAAAGAAAGTAGTAGGCGCATAAAAAAAAAAAAAAATATATAGCAATCCACTGGCTTTCCAGACCAATGAATCTCCTGAAATTATGCCTCAACATCCACCAGTAATAAGGTGTCTGGGTTATATTCAGAGTTTCTATGGGCAGTATGTAAATATTTTATAAGTATGAATTTGGTCGAGGACATTATTTATTTATTTATTTTTTTTATTCTTCTTTGTAAATACTTAAAAAAATATAAATTTGCGTTTTAGAGTTCCACTGTCCAGATGATAAAATCAAGGAAAAATAAAGAATTAGTAAAATTTACTTTAAGTCTTCGCGCTAAAATGATTTTACTGAATGGAGAAAACTTTCCCATTTTATCATTTATTTTTAAACCTTCCAAAGTTTTAGTAAATGCATTTTTATAATTAAAATTTAAAAAAAATGTTACTTATCTTAATCTTGACATATTAGCCAGTTAAATTATTATTATTATTATTTTTTTTTTTTTTGGTTGGAGTGAGGATAAATGTTGGCTCTGTTCAATCAGTTATTTTAAAATAATTTACGTATTTACGAAATATATACTGGTAAAAGAACATAATTATCATTGGATTGTGACTAAAAGTTTTGTAATCCACGCACCAAAATATGAATTTAACCCACAATTCGTTACTTTTATTTAGTAATGCATGACAACATACTTCATAACATCGGTCACTTTCGATTTAATTTTTAAAACATCGATCCAATATACACCTTTAATATATAAGCCCCCCTGAGTTGAGAGAACATAGGTTTGTACTGGCAATCAATAACGGGTAATGCCTGCCTTTGTCTGTCAAACGCGGCGGTGCTTGAACCGGAGAATGTCGAGGTCTTGAGCTTAATTTGCCAAGTCCTAAGCATTATTGTGCCGGATTGCTCCTGCTCAATCTTCGGTCCAGTTTCAAACGGCCACCATTTCCAATTCAACTAATAGCCGTCAATATGGAAGATATAAACGTGAAGTATTTAATCAATTAATTTGTAATAAATATAATTTAATATATACAAAAATATTTTCCTAGAGCAGCACCCACTTTATTTGTATCGATTCGCTGCAATTAATGTGATTATTTGTATGCCTTGTACTTTTATCATCTCATTTAATATTTGAAAACTCACTTTTTTTGCGTTTAATTAGTTTTAAGTACGTTATTATTCTGTGTTAGAGTTATTTATTATATCTGGGCGCCATCGCGTTAAGAGTTTAGGTTTCGTGATTAGGTGTTTGGTTTTCGAAGGGATAGAGCCATCAGCCCTGTAGTCTAGCCAGACCTGGAAGGCCATGAGCTGTCAGGCACAGTGGTCGTTCCCAGGTTTGTAAAGACGTTAATGTCCTCACGCTAGAATCGAACCAGCTTTAAATATTTCCTGTGGAATCCTGAAACTGGAATCAGAGCCCAGAATCTATGTATATATTTACCACAATGATAGATACAGATGTTTTTCTAAAATATTAATTTAACGTGGATTACTGATTTCCTAATAAAATAAATCATATCATATGTTGTAATTATGAGAGAACTTATGGAATGTTAACTGGCTGTTTATGAACCGGTTGATAATTTATTTATTAGTTTTAGCTATTTATCATTGTGGATATAATTAGTTGACCGTTGAGAATTACTGAAGGAATTAGTCCGGGTGGCGGTCATTAAATGAAACAACTGCATAGTTTCAACTATTTTATTGTTTGCCAACGTTTCGACCCCCATTGTGGGTCATCATCAGGGCTAAAAAGATACAAAAAGGATACATTTAAAATAAGATTACAAATACTATTTAAAAAAAATTAACAATTTCACTAGAGAATGTCAATATTATAACATAAAAGAAAATAGATGTGTAAAGAAATCAATTAATTAAATTACAATGATAAAGGTATACTAATGAGAGCTAAACAGACCAGATAATGACTAAAGATAATGTACAAATATATAAGAAAAAATTACATGAAATAAAAACCATTAACAAAATGGAGTACAGTGGAGATACGTACCGTCTGGTAGGTGAGTGGAAACTAGGTTCAATTTGGTCATAAGGAATATAGGCAGGTAGATAGGAAAGTACGTACAAAAGGTTGGGTAAAATGGAAAATACGTACCATATTTCTAGACGGGATCTGACAACAATGAGTAAAATTGTAATATTAACATAAAAGGAAGTGTTCAGATTAAACCTACAATATTAATAATATCATAACGGTATTAGAAGATGTTTTAACAAGATTGTTGAAGTAAAAACAATATAATACAATAGTAAGAATAATAATGTATAAACTATATATAGTAAAACTGACTACCTCCCAACCAACGTTTTAATAATTATTGTACATACATTAAGACATTAAAATTAACCAAGTGAAAATATTATGACAAAAAATAATAATAAGTAACAATCATTGACAGATCATATAGTTGATACAAAATAGTAAAATAATTACAAATAGGAATAAATTGAATTGTAAAACCATTAAGAATTTATTAAGTGCAGAAACAAATGAAATAGATACATATATAAAATAAATGTATACATAAATAAGTAAAAAATAAACCAATAAATAAACAAAAGGTATACAGTGGGATGGACATGGGAAGCTGTATTACTTAAGAGAGTTTAATATATGGCTGTAGGTGGAGGAGATGCACTGTTTATCAGTTTTATGATTGACAGGATCTCCTCCACCTACAGCCATATATTAAACTCTCTTAAGTAATACAGCTTCCCATGTCCATCCCACTGTATACCTTTTGTTTATTTATTGGTTTATTTTTTACTTATTTATGTATACATTTATTTTATATATGTATCTATTTCATTTGTTTCTGCACTTAATAAATTCTTAATGGTTTTACAATTCAATTTATTCCTATTTGTA